>CM034468.1:19847326-20427395 GCA_019925255.1 Litchi chinensis
GTCGTTCTTATCCTAGCCATTATAGTTCGCTGAAATGTGAGTAGTTAAGGAGAAAGCTGCTAAAGAAAAAGGTTACAAGGTCGCCATTGGGCCTTCTTTCTAGTGTCAAAAGATGTCGACGTACAGAATCGGTTGATCTAGAGATCCAAAGGCCCAGACTGCGGTTCTAATAATAAATGGTAATAAATATAGTTTAAGGTTGGTATATGACAATAAAAAACGATTGAATGCTGGTTAAGGTAGATAGATGATAGTAAATAGGTGAATAATGATCAGAGAATGAGAGAAAGAAGAATGCAAAGATAGATTTTTACGTGGTTCGGCAAGTGTGCCTATGTCCACGAGTCACTCTGAATTGATTTTGGCAGAGTGACGGTAATACTAGAGTTAAACTTGCTTTTACAATGAGTTTTCCCCCTATTTATAGAGGATGGAGGTAACAATTGAGTATTTTACACGCTAAAGATCATCATTATTCTCAATTAATCTGACATGAGTCATACTACATTAATTATTGCTGCACATAATCATTCTTTCATTTCCATGCCTGCATTAAATGCTTCAGGTAAAGTCTTCTCTTCATTAAATGTACAGTCGTCACATTAAATGTCTCTCGGGAACTGTAGAGATCGAGTCAGCGTGATTTCAAGAAATCAGGACATTCTGGTATTAGCTTTTCAAGACACTGTCTAGCTAAAGCTCATCAATCTGTTTACTTATGTGAGCTAGAGATATGCTAAGATGGACTTTGGTGCGGACGCGAACTGAGATTACCTTAAGGTGGACCTATTACGGATGCGAGCTGGAAGGCACTAAGACAGCTTGTCATAAGCACAAGCTGGAAGTGCGCTAAAACAGTCTTGACATAAGCGTGAGCTTAAGGGTCTGGTGAGCGCGTCACCTCGACCTGAAGACTGGGCTCCTCGAGCTCTTTGTCACTGCACTCGTCTTTTGGGCTTTTAGTGGTCCATTTACCATGTCGAGAAAACGAGCATAACAAGTACCAAATAAACCTTTGACCAAATGTCAATTTTTTAAAACAATTATAAATTAATATAGTTTTATCTTATAAAAAAGACAAATATATATATAAACATCTATTTTTCGAACCTTCTATAAAATTGCATAAGCAAAGCCATAAAAATTAAAAGGGATGATCCCAAAATACCGTATGTAATTTGCAAAAATATCATTTTTACACCTATGATTTTATTTTTATCCAAAATCCTCTCTGATGTTAATAGAAACACTTAAAAGGCTTCTTTGAGATGTGTGAAAGAACGACAATACTCTTAACGATTACATATTCCATTAAACTGACTTGATTGACTGTTTGTGTAACGCTCGAATCTAATTAGATCTGGTAAAATATATATATATACATATTTTTTCATTGAATAAGTATAAATAAGGTCATATGAATAAGTCAAGGGTTCAATTAGAAACTTTCAATTTAAAAGACCCAATTGGAGTGATAAAAAAAATAGCTCAGTTAATTAGCATGAAGTCCAAAATTTAAGTGAGCCCAAATTTGGAATTTGTGGAGTCCATGTCTATTTTTACTAAATGCACTCATTGGTATTAAAAAGAAAAATATATATAGATATACAAAAGGCCTGTTTGGTACTATTGAAAAAAGACAAGCTTTGGTGATAAGGTCAACACACCCTTCGGCTCCAAAATAATATAAATCAGTTCTCAAAATTTATAGAAGTTCATTTTAATATATTTCTAAACAGTAATAAGGTATCTTTTGCCAAAGGAATCCTACGAGATGAAAATAATTTGTCAACCTAATCACTATCATGGATTTTATTTAGATCATCATTTTTTTTCATTTGTGTATTAAAATTACAAATCACCTCTTAGCATCACCAAATGTATTTTATAAGCTTATGAGTATAGTTTTTTTTTTTTTATTATTATTTTTCAAATATATTTTTTTCCTCTTATTATGAGAGTAACTTGTAATTTTCTCTTTTATTATAAAAAAGAATTGTCTATTGATTATAGGATTAATTAGATAAATAGGTTGTACAAGTAATGATTAATCTCAATAGTACCAAACAAGCTTTTGACTAAATGTCAATTTTTTTAAAAAAAACTATAAATTAATATAGTTTTTCTATATATTGAAATTCGGGTGTAAATTTGGATGACATGAAAATGAAAGAGAATTAAAAAAAAAAAAAAAAGATGAAATCAATTGAGAGAGATGTGTGAGACCAGTCACAATCGTAAAGCAATCCAAACAAATATAAAAAAAAAAGGGATGAGATAAGAACAATAAGGAAGAGATAAGAGAAGAAAAGTCAAATGATAAAATTAAGACAAATGTTAAGTGACAATTGGATGAATTTGTTATGCAAAAGAGAGATGGAAAGTGGTGTGTGTGTGGACCGATCATATGATAGCTAAAATATATATTGATTTTCAATGAAAAGCACATTTCACACACATACACACGCGCGCACACACACACACACAAAAAAAAAAACCGACTTACGTAACATTTCAAAAGAAAAATTGGAATAAAAGGTGAATAAAAAAGAGAAATTAATATAGTTTTTCTATATATTGAATTTCGGGTTACATGGAAATAAAAGAGAAAGAAGAAAAGCTTTGGAGATAAGGTCAACACATTAATTATATATGTAAAAAAAAAAAAAAAAAAAAAGATCAAATCAATGGAGAGAGATGTGTGAGACCAATCACAACTGTAAAGCAATCAAAATAAATGTTAAAAAAAGGGATGAGATAAGAACAATAAGGAAGAGATAAGAGAATAAAAGTCAAATGATAAAGCTGAGACAAATGTTAAGTGACAATTGGATGAATTTGCTATGCAAAAGAGATATGAAAAGTGGTGTGTGTATAGACCGATCACATGATAGCTAAAATATATATTGATTTTCAATGAAAAACACATTTCACACACACATACACAACCGACTTACGTAATATTTCAAAAGAAAAATTGGAATAAAAGGTGAAAAAAAAGAGAAATTAATATAGTTTTTCTATATATTGAAATTCGGGTGTAAATTCAAGTGACATGGAAATGAAAGAGAAAGAAGACAAGCTTTGGTGATAAGGTTAACACATGAGACATAAAAAAAAAGGATAAAATCAATGGAGAGAGATGTGTGAGACTAGTCACAACCGTAAAAGCAATCCAAACAAATGTAAAAAAAACAGGGATAAGATAAGAACAATAAGGAAGAAATAAGAAAAGAAAAGTCAAATGATAAAGTTGAGACAAATGTTAAATGACAATTGGATGAATTTATTATGCAAAAGAGAGATGGAAAGTGGTGTGTGTGGACCGATCACATGATAGCTAAAATATATATTGATTTTCAATGAAAAAGAGATGGAAAGTGGTGTGTGTGGACCGATCACATGATAGCTAAAATATATATTGATTTTCAATGAAAAGCACATTTCACACACACACACACAACCAAGAACATTTCAAAAGAGATTGGAATAAAAGGTGAGGGATATTTCGGCCATGTGCTTATGTGTGTGTGTATATATATATCAGTATATTTTTTTTTTCAATTGAAAGGCATATAGTGTTGGGTTTTGTGCCCTAAGAGCTTGTAATTATGTAAACGGTTTTAATAAATAATAATAAAGTATTTAATCTATTCAATTTATATGTTTTGCAAAAATTGTATATGTCATGAGAAACATCCTTGATTACTGATGTATTTTCAAACTATGTATATAAGTGTTATATACAAGAGGATTTAGTTTGAGAGAAGTAATCTAAAGAGTCCGTAGAAAGCAAACGAAGCTGGGTACTTTGTTTGTGGTAAATCTACAGTTGCGGTCCATTTTGTATTCGGTACAATAGTTTTATCCGAGACTATTCATGTAGTGACATGGAAATGGAGGCACCTTATATAATAAAGATTATATAGGACTGGACCACGATAAACATGAGTCTCTAATTAATATCCGTTAAACTTAGAGATTTATATTTATCGACTAGATAATCATATATGAATTGATCTTAATCCTGAGTGTATTATGGACTCCTGCTTGTTGAGTTATGTCCTTTGATTTACATGGGTGAGATCGATATACATGCTCGATCAATAACTTCGTACTTTGGGGATATGATTTAGTAAGTAGCTGGGAACATTCTATACAATAGTGGAATCCACTCCTTCTTGCGAGAAGTAGAGAAATAGTTCTCTTAAGGGTTGATTCAGGTCTTGAACAATAAGAGCGCTCAACTTTCTGTTCATATGTAAACGGAAAGATAAATTCATAAGTTGTTATGAATATATTGTTCATTAGAGAATCAATGGTACTTAAGGATCAAGATATAATTAGAGAGGTATAACGGACATTATGACCTAGCTCTAATTATGAACTATTTGTGGAGGGTCAAATCATATGTAGTGATTATATCAATGGACACTGAAAATTTCAGATTGTATAAAAACATCTATAGTTTTGAGAGTGCAATCTTAGGTTTTTAGTGGAGTAACTCTAAGATTAATAATAGTGAATTATTTAATTAAAGAGTTTAATTAATAATTCTGATATTATTGGAGCTCAAAACTGTAGGTCCATCGGGTCCCCTTGATAGCTCATTTCACTATAAGAAACGTGTATATAGAATATTGTAATTGGATCGTCCAATTATAGTTGTTACATAAGTAGCAAAATATGTGTTCACTTGGTATTTGAATAATATTGATTATTCAAATTATTAATTAGTTAATTATTAATTATGAATTAATAATTATTTAATTAATTTTATAAGAGGTCTTGAATTCAATTCTTAGTTGTGACCGAGTATAAATTAATTATGAATTAATTATAGGCCACAAGTATGATTACAAAATATAACATGAATTAATTGTGAATTAATTATGTTATATGGGCAAAAGTTTAATTTTAATAAACTTTGGGTTAAATATTAATTTTGATTAATTAAACCCTAATTGGTTGCCTATAAATAGAAAAGAAATAGTCTTCTTTTCAAAATAGAAGTTATATTTAGGTTTTGTTTTACGTTCTTTGAAACAAAAACCTATTCTCACCTCTTACATATATTGTTTGTTCTTTTGGGAAAAGAAATCAATAGATAGTGAGCACAATTCTATATAATTGTGTCCACTCACTTGTTTCTTGGTGTAGAGTCATATCAAGAAAGGCAAGGTGGTGAACAATCCACAGAGATCAATACAAAAGGTACAAGATACGATCTTTATTTAGTTTTATTATTTTATTTCATTGTTTTATGGATCTAGGGTTCTTGAGTTTTCTAAAAAAATTTTAAAAACTCAATGTTCCGCAAATCTTTATTTTATAAAAACAATTGTTGTTTTTTTCCCTTCATATAGCACACACACTCAACCGACATAACATTGCAAAAGGATACAAAAGAAAAGAAAAGAAGGAGAAGGAAACCATGAGCAAGGAGAATGAGAATAAGAAAAAGAAGAAGAGAGAGAAGAGAAAGATAAAGATATTTCAAATGGGTGAATGAAATATTTGGGTATTCGAATTATCTAGATGAGTAATTTTTATTTCAATGGAATTTGGATTTCAGAATTTTAATTAACTTTTTTATAAGTTTTAAATCAAGTTTTATGTAATTTTAAGGTGAATCCAGGATTATGAGAAATTAGATAGGAAACTCGTTTTAGATCCAGAAATAAGAAAATGAGTTATGTGAATGAATCGTTTTATTTTTAATTAAATTGATTGAGTTATATTTTATATTTTATTATTTATTTTAAGTAAATAATTTGTTGAGTTAATTGGTTTTATAGATTATAAATTATGTTTTATGATTGAAATAAAAGTTTGTAACGAATTAATATATATGTATACTTATCATAATTCTAGTAAGAATAATAGACCTTTGATCAAATGTCAATTTGTTAAAAATATATATAAAATAATATAGTTTTATCTTATCAAAAAGACAAATATATATATATATATATAAATATATATAAACACCTATTTTTTCAAACCTTCTATAAAATTGCTTAAGCAAAGCTATAAAAATTAAAAGGGATGATCCCAAAAAACTGTATGTAGTTTACAAAAATATCATTTGTTAATCCAAAATCCTCCCTAACATTAATAGAAGAACTCAAAATACTTCTTTAAAGCGTGTGAAAGAATGACAATGCTCTTAACGATCACATATTCCATTAAACTAACTTGGTTGACCATTTGACTCTAAAGGCATAAACGGAATTGTGATGAAAAATTAATTAAAATATAAAAAATCAAAAATTAAATTAAAAACCTTTCTTTTAATTTTTTCAACAATTTTTTATATATGAATATTATTTATTCTTATTTTTTATATTTTATATTTTAATATTATTCATTTTAATTCTTTGTTTTTTTATATTTTTATATTATTTATTTTGATTTTTGATTTTTATATTTAATATTATTTTTTCTGTTTTATTTTTATTTTTAATATTATTTATTTTAGTTTTTTATTTTTTATATTTACATTTTTAATATTATTTATTCAAAAGTAAATTCGATATTTTAATTTTATTTTTTTTTAATTTTTGGTTAAAAAAATTACCATATGAAGGATTTTGAATGAAAATGAAACCATATATTTTTGCGAACTATATCTATTTTTTGGGATTATTCCAAAAAATATATATATATATATATATACAAAATACAAAAATGGATGACGTTACATGCATTACTAGCTTTACAATTACAGTACAAAAATTGAAGCCACTTGAGCTTATATAGCCAAACAAATAAAAAGAAAAATCTCAAGGTATACAAACAAAAATTTACAAGTACAAATTCTTCAGCAGCATCAAGCAAGACATGAAGGTATGATCATCTAGTTGTGCGATGTGTCTTTCATACAAACCAGACGTGAATTTTTCATTTTCTTTGTGGATTGTCATATATCTTCTCTTATTCTGTTGGACCCACGATTGAGCAATCCAACGTTAAAAAAAAATGCTCAAATTATTGTTTTAGGCACTTCAAAATATCTACAAAGTCATCTGATGTTGTCCACCAACCAAGTATACAATATCATCAAAATTGGTCCAATGTTGTCCACTAACCAAGTGAAATATTCAAATGTTTGAATATTGTATATAATGATTGAAAACTCGTGTGAAGAATAAGAAATTCTAACCCTCGATGATATCAAAAATTTTCAAGGAAAACCGATCTAGTTATAGGGTACTTTGGCATGGGATGAAGTGTAACAAAAAGTCATAACATTTTAAAATTTTTAATAGAGTGCCCTGGAAGAGATTTATGGTTGGTCAATTGAAACAGTAATGATAAAATGTTTCCAGTCAAATTTTATGCAGTGAAATTGACAATAATTTTTATTAGGTTCCTGGGTTAAAGTGAAGAAGATTTTTTTTCCCAGTAGGCATAATCAGTTATGAAAATGAGAAACAAAAAGTAGGAAAAAGAAATGGCATATTGAAAATAAGTGTCTTTCAGCCAATTGAAAATAAGTGTCTTTTAGGTAATCAAAGCACAAGTCTTTACCATTATTACAGCGAAGTGACTGAAAGGAGCCACACTTGATTTGGCATAGGAATGTCATAAGAAATTTCCTAGAAAAGATACATCAACCTCACACTAACATTTTCCAATTGATAGAGGAAATAGTTCTGTTATATTTGCATCACATACCTTCAAATTTTTCATCACTTCGCTTGTCCATCTCTAGCCCAAGGATGGAGCTCTGCAGTCTGAGATCACACTATTCAGTGTGTTGGCTATTGCTTTTGTCACTAGCAATCAACCGTGCCATATCAGAACCTGAAAATGCCAGACATACATCATCCACATGGACCATTCTCAAAAGCCAGCACCTTTCTTAAGCCACGAGTCATGGCACCAGTCCATACTGAACTCGATGTTGTCTACTGCTAATGACAGAGAAATACTGTTGTACTCCTATAACCATGTCATGCATGGCTTCAGTGCCAGGCTCACACCCTCTCAATTATCAGAAATAGAGAAATCTCCAGCTCATCTTGCCACATATCCAGAGTCTTTTGGCAAGTTACTCACCACCTACAGCCCCAAGTTTCTTGGACTACAACGTAAATCTGGCCTATGGCCTGCTGCTTCATATGGTGACGGTGTAATCATTGGAATTGTTGATTCAGGAATCTGGCCAGAGAGTGAGAGTTTTAGTGGAAAGGGTATGTCACCAATGCCACAAAGATGGAATGGCAGGTGTGAGAACGGCACAGCATTTAGTCCTTCTCTCTGCAACCGAAAGCTCATTGGGGCAAGATCTTTTAGCAAAGGGCTGCTTGCGGCAGGTTTCAAAATATCCCAGCAACACGACTATGATTCTGCACGAGACTTTCTCGGTCATGGCACTCACACAGCATCCACAGCTGCTGGTAACTATGTACTTGGCGCAAGTCACTTTGGATATGGAAAAGGCACAGCCCAAGGAGTAGCATCACGTGCACATGTTGCTATGTACAAGATTGGTTGGGCAACAAATATGACAGCAACAGATGTGCTTGCAGGAATGGATCGAGCAATTGCTGATGGGGTTGACATCATGTCACTATCTCTTGGCTTCAAGCAGACTCCTTATTTTAAGGATTTAATTGCCATTGCTTCACTTTCAGCAATAGAAAAAGAAATTTTTGTAGTATGCGCTGCTGGGAATGATGGAGGTCACAACTCAACACACAATGGAGCTCCTTGGATTGCAACAGTGGGAGCTGGCACACTTGATCGGACTTTCAATGGTATAATGACTCTAGAAAATGAGCTAACTGTAGAAGGTATCTCATACTTTCCAGAGAGCATTTACATTACGAATGTATCTTTGTATTATGGTAAAGACAATGCAAGCAAAGCAATGTGTAATGTCTCAACGCTAGACCAAAATGAGGTTGCTGGAAAGGTAGTCCTGTGTGACAATAATGCCAAAGTTAATGTTTCTCTCCAAATGAAGGAGGTTGAGAGGGCAGGTGCATATGCTGGAATCTTTGTGGAAGATACGTTAATTTTCCCACCGAAGGGCTTCTCCACTCCTAGCTTAATTCTGAATACTGCTTTTGGGACTTTGGTCAAACAGTATGCGATAGAGGAGAGTAAAGCAAAGGTCAGAAGTATGAGGTTTGTGTTGACAAAATTGGGCATGAAACCAGCACCTCAAGTGGCCTCCTTCTCTTCAAGAGGGCCGGATCCAATCAACCCTGGTTTACTGAAGCCAGATATTCTGGCTCCAGGAGTTGATGTGCTAGCAGCATTCACGCCTAATAAGCCATTCATCAAAATTGGGAAGTACAATTTGGTAACAGATTATGCACTAGCATCAGGAACATCAATGGCAACACCTCATGTTGCTGGAGTAGCGGCTTTACTAAAAGCTGTCCACAAGGAATGGAGCCCTGCAACCATTCGATCAGCTATAATGACCACAGCATACACCATGGACAACACAGGTTCCATATTGAAAGATGAAAGTATCGGTCTTCCAGCCACACCTCTAGATTTCGGAGCAGGCCATGTCAATCCAAACAAAGCAATGGACCCTGGACTTGTCTATGACATGGATGTTCAAGATTACATTGAATTCCTTTGTGGTCTAGGCTATAATGAAAAGCAGATGAAAACCATCCTTCGACGAAGTCATTGGAATTGTAGTAAAGAACCCACTGATCTGAATTACCCTTCCTTTATGGCCATATTTACCAATGAAACGGTTAAGAAATTTAGCAGAGTTGTTACGATCATGGGAGAAAAAGATGCAGTGTACCGTGCAAAGTTGAAGTTTCCTGCTGGAATGAGAATCTCAATAGAGCCCAGTACTCTAACATTCACACAGAAATATCAGAAGGAGAAGTTTGTTTTGAGCATAGAGATTGACAAAGAAGCTCCAAGCATAGTCTATGGTTTTCTCAATTGGATTGACCAACATAACCACAAAGTATCAAGTCCTATAGTGGCCATCAAAACCTAGCTAATTCATATTCATTTTAATTAGATGATTTGTGAAATGAATTTTAGATTTGTGTTTGGTGATCATTATTATCTACATCATCTAGACTATGAAGATCTCAAAAGGTGTATCATGTACCACAAGATTAAGACGGTTGAATAAATCATAAACTAATGTTGTATCTAATTGTGTGCACGTGCAGAATGCAGATTTCCAGTACTATGTAACATTAATTTTACCAGCCTCATTAAACATAAATAGGAAGATCAGGACAATCAAGAAACCACTAAACCAAACCAAAACCAGCAACAAAATCATATAAACACAAAGCACTTACCTGCAATTATGAAGCATTTACGAACTTCATCGTTAGCCTTAAAAGTTAATTCTTCACATCCTAATTCAATAGAAGCTTTAGTGTGATCAGCTTTACACTAGAATGAAATTCTGTGAAAGCATTTCAAACAATACAACTTAAATCCAATCATAAATGTAAACTAACACTAAGATGATTTTAAGGTATTATTCTATAAGCAATTCAAAACCAGCCAAGAGAAAGAGTAGAGGATGATGTCAACAAAGTGCAAACTAAAGAAAGGGGATACTATAATTATAGAAAACAGAACAAGGGAGATTTCACTGAGAGATGGTGAAACCTGTCTACGTATACTGCTATCATACCAGTATATAGAGACTTCAATTTTCTTCTCTCTTCCTTTCCTGTTTTTATTTACATACTACTTCTGAAAATTCAGCAACAACACTATTCTATTCCCTGCAGATAAAAGGAATATTGTTACAAACGAACTTGCAAAATTTCAATGGTTGTTCTAGTTTGTTTTCACTCATGGACAACGCAGACAAACAAAGGTTTCATTATATCCTAAAGGTGCATCTGTAATCTCAGGGCATCATAGTATTGATGGAGGTAAATAATGTCTTAAAGAGAAGACTTTGTTACACAGCATAAAGCCATTTATCTACATTTTTCTGCAGTTTTGGTGGCTCTTTTTGTACAGTTTTTGGTGTGCTTTGGTGACTGTTTTAGGACCAATATAAAAGGCTGGTCGTATCTTTGTTTGCCAATAAATTTTCACAGAATTTGGTTCAAGTTTTACAACAACAGTATTGCAGTGTTTGCTTCATTTTCGTAGGCTGCATCTTCAACAGTTTTTACAACAAAACCGGTGAAAATCTGGTAATACGAAGGTTGGTCGGTCCTGGCACTCATGTCCGCATGTATCCTTCTGCACGTTAAAAATCACAGCAAAGCCTAGTTGTTTGGTGTAGATAATCAAGCATAGTATGGAAACACAACAAAGAACATTTGTGAGTTGTGACACGATATAAATTCTGCATCTGAATTTTCACAACCAGTATCAAAAAATGAAGACTAAAGAAACAATTATGGGAGAAATAGAAGTTGGAAAAAAAATGAATACTAACAATGCTATTAGAACGAAAATCTAAAACTGCCTTCTCAATAGAGCAGGATTCTCTTTATATTATTACTATTGTATTGCTTCTCATAAAAAATCTAATGAAAATGAACTCTAAATATCACTGCTTGGAATCAGAAACAAATTGACCTCTACTATGCAAAACTTTATAAGAGTTGTTGATGTATGGTAGTGGCATGATCAATCATTGTCTTCAACTCGGCTATCCACTCATCATACATTTTCTTACACACGTGAACTATAAAAATTCAACATACTCAAAATAATTTGTATAGCACAATGACGTACATAAGATATCTTCTTCCATTATCATGTAACATATGACCATATAGATGCTAGAATAAGGATAGAAATATATAAATTATCCACTATTGATGCACAGAAGAACCATGCCCCTTTATCATATCAAAGTGACTTGTCACTGCCAAATCCATGAGGCAAAATATATGAAAATCCGAATCAATAATTGAATACCTATCATTCAGAATACCTATCATTCAAGATGGCAGTCACAAAGTGTTATATGTATTTTTTGGACTCAATAAATGGGCTGGTAGAAGCCCAATTTAAGCCCATTTAAGACCCGATAAGAAGTCTCGATAAGGTCAACTTAGTCAAAGCTCATCAGACGAGACCCAGTATTGATTCTAAGCCCAGCAAGCTCTTCAGCTCGCTTAAAGAAATTCTTCAGCTGGCATCAACAGACCCATAAGCACAGTCAGGCCGCAGCTCGCCTCATGCACAGCTCGTCTCTTAGCGAGCTCGAGCTCGAGACCGCCATAGTAAGCAGCTCGTCCAAGAGCGTAATAAATGCAGTATCTTTCAGAAACAGGCAGTTACCTAGTTCAACCATGATTCTCTCTCCGAATATGGCAGTTACCCAATCAAACCGTGATTTCCTCATCAGATATGGAGGTCTATTCAAATTCAAATTCAAATCAACCTTATCTCAAGATAATTACAGTAATTTCCTGATATTATCCAAACATATTAGGAAGTGTAATTAATTCACAAATCTTTTTCTTATTTTTCCCGATTATTTAGGTAATGTAATTAATTTGAAATTCTTTTCCTGATTTATTGCTACCAGAATTGTAACGCCTCTTTCCCTATAAATAAGAGGCTAAAATCATTGTAACATGAGGAGAGAATAATCAATAATGCACTGTCACTCTCAAAAATTTAAGAGACAGACAATCGTGGACGTAGGCTCATTATTGTTGAACCACGTAAAAGCTTTGTGTTCCTTGTTTGATTCTCGGTTTTTGTCTGTGTTCTTTCTTGGTATTTGTGCTTTCTCACATTGATTGCAGGTATTGGGCATTGATTACTCGTCGACTAAAATCCAACATCGACATTTTGGCGCTAGAAGGAGGGCCCAAACTGCAATCTTTTTCATTCCAATTCATCGGTTTTCGATATGGCAAAGACTAGATCAAACAGGTTCCTTGGAGATGATCACCAGGCGGAGAGTCACATGAACCAATCTCGGCAGGACTTACAGCCTGTGCAGGATGCACCCATGCATGCAGCAAGCACGTCCCATGGACAGACATTCGGTGCCACGATAGGCATCCCTTCTTTGCCTCCCCGTCAGACAGTTCCAATTGCCCCATTAGCCGAAGGGCGGAATGTGCTGATTCAGAGGCAAGAAGCGTTGGAGGATACGATCAGACAACTCACAGAGGTCGTTAATATGTTGGTGTAGGCTCAGGTATAGAACATACCCAAGGTCGAAGTTCAGGCACCAAGGCATGTGCCCCAGCAACATGAAGCGATGCAAGTACCTGACAGGCTAGCAAGGGAAGTCCCGCGACTTGCAGGCTCAGCTTGCTCTTCCAATGCGCGCTCCAGGGCTGGAGGACACCCTGTTCATGAAGAAAGGGAGGTCGCACGCCCCGCTAGCCTGGTGGTAAGACTGAGCCAAGTTGGAAATCGGCGGGTAGAGGTTGGTTGCAGCTCGACGATTTGATGATAAACAGAGACAGGGGAGATCTCATCAATCCGAGGGTCTATTCGAAGAAGACGAGAGGTATGACCTAGAGCACCCTACCCCTAGTCATGATCACAGGAGGAGATACGAGCTCCGAGATCCTCAAGTAGAGGAGCTCCTCCAAAGGGTCCAGCAGTTGGAAGCACGACCTGGAATCCCGGAGCAGCGTGGGCTCTACGGAGATAGGACCCCATTTACAAGGGAGATTGAGACACAGCCTCTCCCTCCAAGGTTCAAGATGCCGAACATCCAGCAGTACAACGGGGACAGTGACCCCTATGACCATCTCGACGCTTTCAACGTTCAGATGGATCTGCAAACAGGCAATCCTATGGTGAAGTGCCGAGTATTCTCAACTGCTTTGGGAGACATACCAAGGACGTGGTTCGGGAATCTCCCAGTTCGCAGCATAGGCAGTTGGGAAGAATGCCAACAGAAGTTCGTTGGCCAGTACAGGGCTTTAAGAAGGTAGCTCGCTCCATCCTGCCACCTAGCTACAATTTTCCAGTGTCAGGGTGAGTCGTTGAAAGAATATATCACCAGGTTCAGACGCGAGGTCGCTAATGTTGAGCATCGATCAGATGAAAGTATACTGACAGCGATCTCGGTTGGGCTGCGCAAGGATGGAAAGTTATACGAGAGCATTTACAAGTCTCCAGTGAAGGATTTGGAGGAATTCTATAAGCGAGCTGCGAAGGAGATTAGGTGAGAAGAGACCTTCTGCTTGAAGAAGCAGAATCAGAAGAATGAAGCGGGCAGTTCCAGCCAGCCAAAGAGGAGAAACAATGGTAGGAACGAGGAAGGAAGAAATAGTGGCTCGAGTAACCAGATCGCCAAGAGAGTGAGGAGAGAGCCAAGGTATGAGCGACCTCAACGTCAAGGTTGCCATGAAGGATACAGCGTCCTTACGGCATCACCGGACATGATTTACGCTGCGGAAAGGAATAAGAAGGATTTTGGGAGGCCCAATCCTATAAGGGCTCCCGTTCATCAAAGAAATCAGAACAAGTTCTGTGCCTATCATAATAAGGTAGGGCACAGTACTTCGGATTGCTGGTCGTTGAAGAACGCCATTGAGAAGTTAATCATGAGAGGTCGCTGAGAGAATATGTGGCAAAACCTGCTGACCAACAACCTCACCAGCAACGACCTCAGTAGCAATAGCCAGCACAGCAACAGCCCCTACAAACTCTTGAACCAGAGCATGAACCTACGGTAAGAACCATTTTTACCATTCATGGTGGCCCTCATATCGTAGGTGATTCCAACAAATCGCATGAGAGGTACGTCCTAGAGGCGAATCATTCTTTTCAGCTCAATGGGTCAGAAGGACCTGTAAAAAGGGCAAAGCTGACCTCGGACGAGATTGTGTTCACAGATGAAGATGCTAGAGGAGTGATTTGGCCTCATAACGATGCGCTGGTTATATGAGCTAAAATCAGTAATGTGGAAGTTAGGCGCATCATGATTGATACTGGAAGCTCGGTGAACGTGATGTACAGGAGCTGTTTTAATCAAATGGGGCTGCGAGCAGAACAAATGAGACCGTCCCCAGAACCTTTGTATGGTTTCACTGGAGATGCTGTAGTACCAGTGGGACATATTAAATTGTCATTGACTCTTGGGGAGGCAGGTCGTCAGGCAACAACCCTGACAGACTTCTTGATAATTGACTACCCATCAGCATATAATGTGGTCCTCGGGAGACCTACTATGAACGAGTTGGACATGGTTACTTCAACCAGAACTCTGACAGTGAAGTTCCCAACTCCTAATGGCATTGGATGTGTTAGTGGAGAGCAGCACTTAGCCCGGCGTTGTTATGAAGATGCTGTGAAAATAGGCGTGAGAGGAAAGAAAGTGAACGTGGTCTCAGGGGGCAAGCCACGAGCTATGACTGAGAAAGGAGTCAGTCACGACTTAGACCCTCGCGAGGTAGATGCAGACCGAGCTACTGGTCCAATTGAAGAGATAGAAGATGTACAAGTCAGCAGGGCAGACCCAGAGCGGTGCTTGAAACTGGGAAAAGGATTAGCTCCAGAACTGAGAGCCTAGCTCGCTGACTTCCTGAAGGCGAACTTGGATGTGTTTGCATGGAATCATGAGGACATGGTGGGAATAGATCCCGAGGTGATGTCTCATAGGCTGAACATAGATCCTCATTTCAAGCCAGTTCACCAGAAGAGAATGGCAATGACAGGGGAACGTTACTTAGCATTAAAAGATGAGGTAGACAAACTACTGGTTAAAAAGTTCATCAGAGAAGCTTACTATCCGACCTGGGTCGCCAACCCTGTACTAGTGAAGAAAAAGAATGGAAAGTGGAGAACTTGCATCGACTTCACTAACCTGAACAAGGCGTGCCCTAAGGACAGTTTTCCCCTGCCAAGGATAGACCAACTCGTGGATGTTATTGCTGGCCACGAGCTCCTAAGCTTTATGGACGCATATTCGTGATATAACCAGATCCCAATGAAACCTAAGGATGAAGAGCACACCTCGTTCATGACTGATCGGGGATTGTATTGCTACAAGGTGATGCTCTTTGGGTTGAAGAATGCTGGAGCGACCTACCAACGCTTGGTGAACATGATGTTCGAGGAGCAAATCGGAAAAACCATGGAGGTCTATGTTGACGATATGCTAGTAAAATCCAAGTAGATAGGAGACCATGTTCGCGACCTGAGAGAGATGTTTCAGATTCTGAGGAGCTACCAGATGAAGTTAAATCCACTCAAATGTGTATTTAGAGTAGTTTCTGGGAAGTTTCTAGGCTTCATGGTCAACAGTAGGGGAATTGAAGCAAACCTTGAGAAGATCAGAGCACTGATTGACATGAGATCGCCTACCAGGGTGAAAGATGTGCAGAGCCTCAATGGTCAGGTCGCAGCACTGAGCAGATTCATCTCGAAAGCTACAGATAAGTGCATCCCTTTCTTTGATATTTTGAAGAAAGCCAAAAGCTTCGAGTGGACAGAGCAGTGTGAAACCGCCTTCCAGCAATTGAAGGAATACATGGGGGGAGCTTCGCTCCTCTCTAAGCCTAAAGAAGGAGAAAGGTTGATTCTATACTGAGGGGTGTCTCAGCAAGCTCTAAGTGCTGCATTGGTGAGGGAAGAAGAAAAGACGCAGCTTCCAGTTTATTATGTAAGTAAAAGATTGCAAGATGCTGAAACCAGGTACTCACAGATGGAGAAGCTCGCTTATTGCCTGGTCATCGCATCAAGGAAGCTGCGACCTTATTTTCAAGCTCATATCATCGAAGTCCTCACCCAATATCCGTTGAAACAAGTCCTGCAGAAAGCAGACACCTCAGGTCGTTTATTGAAATAGGCAGTGGAGCTCGCACAATTCGACGTCCAGTTCAAACCAAGGACGGCCATCAAAGCTCAAGCTCTGGCAGATTTCATTGCAGAGTTTACGGGACCTGTTGATGATGAAACTGAGTCTTCTGAAGGTCCAGCATGGGAGCTTTATGTTGATGGATCATCCAGCGAGCAAAGGGCTGGAGCTGGAATTCTACTGATCAGTCTTGAAGGCCACAAAATCCTTTGTGCTCTAAGGTTTGGTTTCCAGGCAACAAACAATGAGACAGAGTATGAAGCCCTGCTCGCAGGTCTGCGTTTGGCTAAGGAGATGCGAGCTGAACAATTTAAAGTCTTCAACGATTCATAGCTCGTTGTGTACCACATATTGGGGGAATATCAAGCCAAGGGACCGAAAATAGCCCTATACCTCCTGAAAGTTCACGAGCTGCTAGGTGCGTTTCAGAAGTACGAAGTGAAGCAGATTCCACGAGCTCATAACGCACATGCAGATACTTTAGCTCGTTTGGCAACCACTCGAGATGCAGACTTTCTTGGAGCCATCCCAGTTGAGTTTCTACCAGCTCCAAGTACAGAGGAGAATGATGTGACAATGGCCATAATTGTGCAACCTGACTCTTGAATGAGCTCAATTCTCGGTTATTTGCAGGATGGAAAGCTGCCAAGTAACAAGCTGGAAGCCAAGCGTCTACGAGCTAGAGCAGCCAGATATTGCATATACAAGAAGGGGTTCTCAGCTCCACTGTTAAGATGCATTGATGGCCCTGAATGTGAAAAAGTATTAAGGCAGATACACGAAGGCCATTGCGGGAACCACGCTGGGGGGCTATCTCTAGCTCAGAAGGCACTTCGTCAAGGCTTCTATTGGCCCACCATGAGGCAGGATGCCATTAACTTAGTGAAGAAATGCAACAAGTGTCAGAGGTTCGCCCAAGTTCCACGAGCTCCACCAGCTTATCTTCAACAAATGGTGAGCCTGTGGCCCTTTGCCATTTGAGGGATGGATTTGATCAGACCTCTACCAATAGCTCGTGGAAGATGCAAACATGCAGTGGTCGCAGTAGATTACTTTACCAAATGGGCAGAAGCGAAGGAGTTGACAAAAATCTCCACCACAAAGATTGAAAAGTTTGTGTGGAGTAATATCATTTACAGATTTAGGGTTCCACAGCAGATCGTAACAGATAATGGGACTCAATTCAGCAGCGAGCAGTTTCTCAGGTTCTGCAACAACCTCAAGATCGTTAAAAGCTTCTCAGCAGTGGACCATCCACAGGCCAATGGCCAAGTTGAAGCTATGAACAAGATTATCAAGCAGACCCTGAAAATGAAGCTGGAAGCAAAGAAAGGAGCATGGGTAGATGAGCTTCAAAAGGTATTGTGGTCTTATAGAACCACAGCTCGTAGCTCCACTGACGAGACCCCGTTCTCAATGGTGTATGGGTCTGAGGCTATGATCCCAACTGAGTTTGAAGTCACCTCGCAAAGGAGAGCAACCTTCAATCCAAATGACAACGATCAACTACTTGCAACAAACTTGGACCTGCTTGAAGAGCACAGGAAAACAGCCAGGTTAAGGGTAGCTGTCTATTAGCAGAGAATAGCGAGGTACTACAACAAGTATGCTCGGATTCGCAAATTCAATGTTGGAGACTTAGTTTTGCGTCTCATCCTGCCTGGAGCCCGAAAGCCAAGTGATGGATCCTTAGGCCCGAACTGGGAAGGACCTTATGTTGTCAAAGCAAGCTTGGGGAATGAAGCTTATCACTTGGCTAGTGAGGATAGAGTTGAAGTCCCTCGAGCTTGGAATGTCGAACATCTACGTCCTTATTATCAATAAGTTCTTTTATTATATATAATTCAAACTTATTTTAGTTAGTGAAAGCTCCATTTCCCCTCTGCTTATGATTCAACTCATTCCACTAGGCTAATGGGCTTCGATCTCCGAGCTTCGAGCTGAAGCTCGCTGTAAATACAAAGAGTCTCAAAAGCAGATGACTAAGTGTCACTGCATAGCTCGCTATAAAGAAAAGAGCCTCAAAAGCATATGACTAAGTGTCATTACATAGCTCGCAATAAAAACAAAGAGCCTAAAAAGCAGTCGAGGTGACGACTTACTGCATAGCTCGCTAAATAACAAAGAGCCTCAAAAGCAGATGAATAAGTGTCACTGCATAGCTCGCTATAAAGAAAAGAGTCTCAAAAGCAGATGACTAAGTGTCACTGCATAGCTCGCTAAATAATAAAGAGTCTAAAAAGCAAGGTTTATCCTTGCATAGCTC
Organism: Litchi chinensis; assembly: GCA_019925255.1. Lineage (NCBI taxonomy): Eukaryota > Viridiplantae > Streptophyta > Magnoliopsida > Sapindales > Sapindaceae > Litchi > Litchi chinensis. The sequence goes on from CM034468.1 coordinate 19,866,352, forward strand.
GCTAAAACGAAAAGATAAAGGAAAACAAGTTCATTAAGCCTTGCATGGTTAAACAGCTTGTCAACAGCTTCCATTTAATGGACAAGGTTTTAATCTATGCCAACAGATTACATATTAAAGAGTCAAGTAATTACTTAATATATGAATTGTTACACTTGATTAAGTATGAATTTATGTCATGCTGATTAGCTCGCATAAATAAAAGATACAACACATCGCATACATGATCAATACAGAAAATGCGAGGAAATGAAAGAATGAATTTCATTGAGAGTAAAATTCGTTACAAATTAAAAACAAAAACAAGCATAAGAGAAAAATGCTAGATCTAAACAGGGGGGTCTGTGCTCTGAACCGGATGACCACGGGGAGGAGACTAGCTAGGAAGATCAAGATCGCCAGCTAGCTCAGTTTGGGAGGTCGCACCAGGAGCTTGCTCTGATGAAAGAATTGGATCAATTGAATCCGAGGCAGCCTTAGCCTTGAACTCCTCCACAAATTCAAATCCTACATTCCCAAAGATGGAAAAATCCATTTCCGGGTGGGACGTCCACAGCGTGAAGAGAAAGTCACGACCTGTTGACTCCTCAGCCTCATCCTTGACTTCAGCAACTTGAGCCTCCAGCTCTTGAGCGGCCTGCGCTTTGAAGGTCGATAGCTCCTCGAAGGCATTGTCAACAAGCCGGTTAACGACCTCAGCTTCTTTCTGCATGGCCTCTATTCGTTTTTCTGCAGTCTCAGCCCGCTGTACGACTTCCCCCACTTGGCGCCTGAGTACATCGGCCCGGTGCGCTGCTTCTTCAGCCCGTTTTCCTGCAGCCTCAGCCCTTTGCACTGCAGCATTAGCCCGTTGCTTGACTTCTTCAGCTCGTCGAGCAGCACTTTCCATCTCTCCAGCTCGCTTCTCGGCAGCCTCAGCTCGCTTCGCCGCAGTCTCGACTTGACGATCGAGCACTTCAATTTTATCTTTTACGGTCGAAGCTCTTTGCTCTGCCAGTTCGGCCCGCTGCTCAGACCGTTTCAAATCTTCCCTTATCTTGAGTAGCTCATCCCTTAGCATGTTGCGCTCATTTTCCATTTTACAAAGAGCTTCCTCGGCTGCCTGCCTTGCAGTGTTTGCCTCAGCGATCTGAGCTTCCTGACCTTGTATTCTGCCCTCGGTCAAGTGAGCTATATCATCAGTGGCCGCCTCCAGCTCGAATTCCAGTTTCCTTATTTCATCCTTGGTAGCCCTTGTCTCCCTTCTCCGCTTCATTGCAGCAAGGGTGCCCTGAAAATGATAAACAGGTTAAAATTTAGTTAAGTAAAGAAGTCAGCAGATAAGAAAAAATAACTTACCAGCATACAATGACGAGCCGCGAACTCGTCCAGATCCTCGCCCTTAAGACACCTATTCTCCAGGACATTCGTATGATTAAGCATAATTGTTGCCCAGTTGTCAAGGAAGGAAGTTAAGTATCTTCCCCCAAGACCCAGCTCGATGACTGGTCTGGTTGGCGAAGGAGTTCTCTCACGCTCCGGGATATCACGCTCATCATCATGATAAGCACCACATCGCGAAGCAACGGTACACCTAGTCACATGCCCGCTGGGGCCAGCTTGGGTTGCTTGGGAAGCAACCTTAGGAGGAACACCCCCTTTTCCAGGTAGCAAGTTGGAAGCTAGAGTCAGCTGAAGATCTGAAGAAGCAGTAGCCCCAGCAGGCACCTCGCTGGGAACAGCGGATGAGGGAGCAATGGCCTCGACAGACACCTCGTTGGGAACAGCGGATGAGGGAGCAATGGCCTCGACAGGCACCTCGCTGAGAGCAACGGCCGTAGGAGCCTGGTCCTTAGCAGATGGCTTTGGGCGTTTTGAAAGGAGCAGTAGGTGTGACTAAAGCCTCAGCAGGTCTTTTAGCTGGAGTGGACGAGGAGGCCGGAGGTGGAACAGAACCTTCAGAAGGGAATTTCATAAGTGTAAGCTTCTTCCTATTGGCTGGAACTCGCCCAGAGGAAGGAACAATAGCTAGAGCGCGAGCCGGAGCGGACAGTGAAGCCTCTGAGGCAGACGTATGATGTGGGGAGGAAGATGAATCTATCTGCACCGTAGGGATTGCATGGGCTGGGTCTGATCCTGTCCGAACTGAAGCAGAAGCTGGAGGAGTAATTTTTCGAGATGCACCCTTTGATGGGGCGCGAGCTGAAGACGATTTCGCCTTAGGTGAGGCGCGAGCAGGAGCACCTTGGGTAGAAGCCTTCCGAGCTGGAGAAGGTGGACGAGTTGTACCCGCTGCTTGTGTAGAGACTAGTTGCAGAGGTCGGGGAGCAGGCGTGTCCCCCACCATAACTGGAACTTAAAAAACAGAAAGAAGTATAAGGTTATCGCCGGTCTTGCCTATGTCCTCCTCAGATCGCAGAAGAGGGGATTCCTTAGGAGGAGCAAGGCCATAAGCTCTAAGGACAACATCGTCAAATTTACTACTGATGCCCGCGTCCTCTGATTTTGCGAGCTTGTCAAGACCTCGTTTCTCCTCGCTGTTGAGAGGAGACTCGTCCATTTTTTGCACTGCAAAGCAAGACATTTTTAGAAAACAAAACAACAAGCTCGGTTCAGCTCGTAATATATTATCCTGCATACCTGGTTCCAAAGAATAGCTAAAATTTTAGAGACCTGCAAGGGAGGGACACAAGACATAGAACCAGCTCGTTTTGTACGACCTGACGTTGGACTTGCCTTTCGCTTCTCCTTTGGGCAAGAGATCTTTGTATTGCGATGGATGAGCTGTGAGGTAATAAATGCCCTCCGGTTTCTCTCCTTCTGCTACGCTCAGAGCCTTGAAGGAGTAGAACTGCTGTATAATTTTTGGAGTAGGGGGAGAAAGGCCGTTCCTAGGGAAGGCCACGACCAACGAGGTCAGTTGTGCGTAGGAGTTTGGAGTTAATTGGAATGACGCGAGCTTAACCTTATTGAGAAATGCGATCAAGTACGGTTGAATGGGGAACCGTAGCCCCTGCTCGAAATGTTGAACACTGATGGCGACGTACCCCCTTGGTGGATAACATGCATGATTCTTTGAATCAGGTAGCAATGCACGACAACCCAAAGGGATGTGGAATTGAGTGACAAGTCCTTCCACCTCAGGATGCTTTAACGATGAAGGATGATGAGTGAATGTATCCCGAGCTTCTCTTCCCTGTCTAGCATGTGCTCGGGCTTCATCTCGCTCACGAGCTTCACTGCTCGGAATAATTCCCTTGCGAGCTCCACTTGAGGACATCTGAACAAAAGAAAACAGTCAGACTATGCAATGGAGGGATCAGTCAACAAAAGCAACGACCTGCGAGCTAACAAGACTACAACAATCCTAAATCAACAGTCAAGCATGCATTACAAGTCACAAACAGTAGTCCAGTCGTGAACAAGTAAAAAACCAGATCAAACCAACAGAAGAAGAAAAGTCATGTTCAATAAACAGAAGACTCAGAATAATGAAGGTGTAACAAAATGTCATTGCAAGTACAACAATGGTGGTGAAACAAAATACAAACATGATATCGATTCAAAAGATAAAAAATAAGTAAATAAATCAGGTGTTACCTTGAATCGCTGATGAAAGATGTGAAGACGATGACTAAAAGTTCTCTGAACTTGGTTTCTGGGTTTCTTGATTGCTTGTTTGCTTCGAGTAAAAATGGCAAGGTGAAAGAGAAAAATGAAAGGGCTCCACCAGTTATAAAGTATGCGATCTCAAACCCCAGCCGTCAGATCTCTGCACTGTGTAACTATCATAAATCTGACGGTGCAGCGTAAAGTACGGTTTTTGTAATCATGGAGCCGTCAGTTAAAAGACGTGAGCATTTAATACACGTGTAAGGGACGTGCAAGCGTCATTTCAGTTACATCCTGCATGACTACCACGTGTCGTAACTGAAAATATGGAATTTGAAAAGGTGCAGAGGTGATTGTCCAAGTTAGCGTGCCAAGGAAGCCAGCTTTTACTAGCAAGATTAAGCTCCCAGCTCACAAAGCGAACTGAGAGCTGGGGAGCTGATGTTATATGTATTTTTCGGACTCAATAAATGGGCTGGTAGAAGCCCAATTTAGGCCCATTTAAGACCCGATAAGAAGGCCCGATAAGGTCAACTTAGTCAAAGCTCATCAGACGAGGCCCAGTATTGATTATAAGCCCAGCAAGCTCTTCAGCTCGCTCAAAGAAATTCTCCAGCTGGCATCAACAGACCCATAAGCACAATCAGGCCGTAGCTCGCCTCATGCACAGCTCGTCTCTTAGCGAGCTCGAGCTCGAGACCGCCATAGTAAGCAGCTCGTCCAAGAGCGTAATAAATGCAGTATCTTTCAGAAACAGGCAGTTACCTAGTTCAACCATGATTCTCTCTCCGAATATGGCAGTTACCAGGTCAAACCGTGATTTCCTCATCAGATATGGAGGTCTATTCAAATTCAAATTCAAATCAACCTTATCTCGAGATAATTACAGTAATTTCCTGATATTATCCAAACATATTAGGAAGCGTAATTAATTCACAAATCTTTTCCTTATTTTTCCCGATTATTTAGAGAATGTAATTAATTTGGAATTCTTTTCCTGATTTATTGCTACCAGAATTGTAACGCCTCTTTCCCTATAAATAAAGGCTAAAATCATTATAACATGAGGAGAGAATAATCAATAATACATTGTCACTCTACAGAATTTAAGAGACAGACAATCGTGGACGTAGGCTCATTATTGCTGAACCACGTAAAAGCTTTGTGTTCCTTGTTTAATTCTCGGTTTTTGTCTGTGTTCTTTCTTGGTATTTGTGTTTTCTCACATTGATTGCAGGTATTGAGCATTGATTACTCGTCGACTGAAATCCAACGTCGACACAAAGGTTTATCATCTTGTCATATGAAAAGCAAATTGTTAGGTGGGGGATTGGAGAAACATTGTCAGTTTCCTAAGCTAGTAGTTCAATGTTTTCTTTTAGGATAGCAGTAGCACTCACAATGGATGCACCAAGTATGGTAGGGTTGAGACATTGAATTGATCATCAGTCTAGTTAGAAGTTTAAGCTAACTCTCAACCTGAATTGCCATATCAACGCAGCCCTGTAAAATAAAACCACATGATGGAAGTGGATTATCAGTGTACACCAGCAAAGAAATTAAGTCAAAAGTGTAAGAAGAACAATAGAAACAGAATTGATGAAAGTCAAATTGGCAATAAAACATTTATAATGTGTTTACTTGAGAGATTATGAAATGAGAATGAGGAATGAGTATGATTATTAGTGTTTGCTTACTCTAAATTAATCCGTAATGGGAATATATATATATATTTAATGTAGGTTCTACACAAATTTAGGGTTGTGAAATGGGATGTCATTTCCCCCGCCTCACGGATTTCCATTCTTATTCCCTTTTAAATATTAAAATGTTTTTTATATCCCCATTAAAAAAAAAACAAAAAAAAAATGGAAATTAAAAAAAATGAGAAAAACCTATTTTATATTTATCAATGGTATAATAGATAACATTAACTTATTAGTAAAAAACCATTATCATTATTATTATTATTATTATTATTATTATTAAAAATAGTTTAATAAGCATAATATTATTATATAAAAAATACATATTTCTTGATGACAAATAAAAAATAAAAAAAAAAAAAAAACATAATTTTCTTTCAAAAATGTTAAAGGAACACCTATTTTAATTAAGGACATTTTTATAACTTTAAAACAATTCATTCTTATTTCAATTTAATATAAACATTTCAGAAGAAATATTATTTATTCCGATTAAACTTTGTACAATTGAAATAAATAATTTATTCCAACTTTGATACATCAACTCGATTTCAAGCTAATTTGATTTCAAATTATTCTGATTCCAAACTATTCTGATTACGTGGAAATAAACAAACTTTCATAATCACTACAATTAGGGTTTGATGGCACATATGCATATTTGTTTTCTCAATTCACAGTAGCCAATTCTCAATCGTGAATAATATTATGTTATAGGAGCCACTTCCAATTTTTTTTTTTTTTTAAATTCTTATATGGAATGTTGTTTGTTACTTTTCACTTCAATTTTAAATGTTGAATATTTTCTATATTGTATTGTTAAATGTTTTATTGGCTTTACTATATTCATATTCATTTGAATTACCATGAAATTATGACTTTATTTTTACTATAAAGTCACTTTATAAAAGAATGATATTTTCTTCCTATTACATGTCATATCATAGTGTATAATGTTTACCTATTGAGTTGACGATTCATCCCTCGTCTCTAGCTACTAATTTTACAAATTAGTAGGTTTTATTTATTTTGAGGGACAACTTCAAGTTGCTGCTATTGTTTGGTAGGGATTTTAGTTCGTATAGGATTTTAGTACTAGTGTTGTGGTTATTTCTCTTACCATTATTTAGAGGTATTTAAGTTTGCTTCATTCATTAAGACTTAAATGTAAAGATCAATTTTGAATGATCATGGAATTGAGCTATTTAATAATTTTATTGAGGTGTTGGGACCAATTTATATTATTGAATTAAATAATTTGTGGAGTTATTCTTTAATTATGTTATTGGTTTTTTAATGTCAAATTGGGGTGTTACACCTTAACTATCTAAAGATACACAATCTAAGTCAGAAATACATAAAGCTCTCAATAATAGCAAGATATTCTTGTTTAGTCCATTGGTCTTCATCAATTCGGTCAAGCTTTATAAAAGAAATGCCTATCCTTTAATCTCTCAAAAATCTACACACATAAAATAAATAAATTAGAGAAAAAGGAAAATAAAATAATAAGCTATTCCACTTGTTATAAGACTGCTTTCGTGTTCTTGCAAGGAGACCGAATCTACCCTTAAAAGGACTTATTCATTCCTGAGACTAAAGACCAATTCGGTCAAAGCAAATATATAATCAAAAGATGAAATTTACATGCAAAACCTTGCAAAGAAAGAATAGCGATAAAGGAGATAAATAAAAGAAGTTTACTTGTAGAAGGATTCTGTTCTATTTTGCATGGAGACCGAATCTAGTCTTTAATAGGATCAGATTCATCCAACTTCTTGATAGACCAATATTCGGTCAACTCCTATCTGAATAGGAAAAATATACATATGAAATCTCTGTATAAAAGATTAGAGATATTAATGCAGCAAGATTATCTCAAAAGAAAAAAAATATATCTTTATCTATATATGAAATTTCTTTTTAGTGAAAGATATATATGTAAATAAATCTCTTTAGAGGATATTCACAATAAAAATGGAGACATAAATTCCAAAACATATTAGGAGAAAAACAAGTTGAAGTTAAAATGTATTCAAGTTTAAAAATATATTATAGGAATTAAATAATAATAATAATAAAGAAGTTGAATTTGGCGTATAGATTAAAATAATAAAATAAGTTAAATCTTCAAATAAAGAACTTACCTCTCGATATGGTAGATCAAAGAATATTGATATTTGTTTGCATATAAGATGTATTTTCTCTTCCTTTTTATTTTCAATTTACTTTCTTTTTCCAATCAGTTTCAACTTCCACACATACACTTTGAACTTGTTTACTATCAAGAATTTCAGGAGGACTGTCCATTTCTTCTATTCCCATTAAACCATGATTTTTTTTTTTGAAAAACATAATTCTTTGGAAAAAATTGTCGATAACCTATATACACATTTTTATTAATAAATTTTGATCTTTGAGAACTTATATTGAACCCACATATGGGACAAGTACATTCACATTTTATACAATATCTTGCTAAGTTTCCATAAGCAGGAAAATCATTTATGGTCCATATTAAAATAGTCTTTAAGTTGAAACTGGAATTAGTAGATAAATTATAAACTTGTGTTCCTAAGTGTCATAACTAATTCAAATCTTGTATTAGAGATTGCAAGTAAACATCAATATCATTCCCTTACGGCAGTGAGTTGATTGGTGGCGTAGAAAGAATAGATGGGGAGTGTAGCTACCATGAGAAGAAAAGAAGAAAAAATGGAGAAAAGAAAATGTGGCATTTGATGGTTTTTATGACTATATAAACAGGCACTAATGGGTAGTTGTAGATAGTGCATCCATCACGGGCCTTTAAAGACCCGTGATGGATACTTTCCATCATCAAGAATGGGCACCTTTATGGCCTGTTTTAGATGCTTCAACCATCATGGACCCCTAAGTGCCCATGATGGATACTCAATTTATCTAGAATGGGTACGAAATGGACTCATTTTAGATACTTTAACAATCACGGTCCTTTAATGACTCATGATTGATACATGATTTTAATGTGAGCCCCCAAGCGCCCGCGATGATACCCTGTAATAGACCCACTTTTCTTGTACTGTCTTTTTCTAATTAAGATAGACAGCTGCTACTACAAGCAGTTGTTTGTTGACAAAACCAAAAGCACACCCTGTTTTAGTAAGGTGACTCTATTGTCATCCAAAAAATTCCTTGCTACACCTATTTTTTAATAAAATACTTTATTACTAGTGTATTCTTACATGCAATTACTTAAAAGTACATAATTATATAATTAAAATTTCCAATTTGTTTTTTACACTCAATCTAGTATAAACCCTAATAATATTTACAAAATCAAAAGCAACATGACATAAAGAAATATAATTTTCACAAGTAAACAAGGAATGGATGAACAAAGACTTGATTTGATGAATTATAAATGTATACATGTATGTTTATTTTAACTTCTAATATTTTTGATGTTGATAACGTTTTACGATTAATTTTTTATGGTAGATAATATATATATTTTTTGTTCAAACAAAATGAACTATTTTCTTATTGAAGAAAAAATTGATTTGTTTAAAGAAAACAATTTTGCTAAACGATTTTTTTTCTTAAGCTTCATACATGTTATATTCTTGAAAAAGAAAAAAAAAACCTTGTTTAAATAATGAAAGAAAAGAAAAAATGTTCATATAAGTTTTTCTTTGAGGCATTTCATCAAACAAACACTAAAACTAGGAACCAATGCTACTCTTAAACAATTTAGTGGCTTCATTTTTTCATTGGAGCATATTCCATCTGTCGACATCTGAAATTGGTCGACTTGGAGATTCTTAGGCCCAGACTATAACTCTGATAATTAATCACGGTGAAGGTAGATAGAAGCAATTAATAAGCAATTAAGAATGAAGAATGAAGAGGAAGAATAAGGCAAAGACAAGGATTTTACATGGTTCGGCAAGTGTGCTTATGTCCACGGGCCACTCTGAATATATTTTGGTAAAGTGATAGTAATACTCACTTAAAACTTCTTTACTATAAAGGATTCCACCCCTATTTATAGAGTGGATGATTACAATTGAGTGTTATTTATGTAAAAAAGCTATCATTACATTAACTAATCTGACTTGCCCATACTGCATTAATTGCTACTGTACTAATCATTCTTATATAGTCATGCTTGCATTAAATGCTAATATATGGCCATGCCTGCATTAATTGGCCGTTACAACATTAGTTACTCCTCGGGATCCGGAATTATATTGATCTTATTGGCATCAGATCGGGAAGTATGAATCTGAGAGTTAGCTTCTATAAGATCACCTGGAACGAGCTCGGGCAAGCTGACATGTTAACTCTCGCGAGCTGAGGATGTACCGAGATAGACTTTGACATAGACGTGAGCTGAGGGTGTATTAAGGTAGATTTGGCATGGGCACAAGTTGAAGAAGCCAACAAGCTCGTCATTGCGATTTGAGTACTGGGCTCTTTAGGCCTTTTTCTACTGGACTAAACTTTTAGGCCTTCAGCAACTCATTTGGCCATATCGTGGAAATGGCTATAGCATTAACCTCCCAGCTCTCAGTGCGATCAGCGAGCTAAGAGCTGACCATACTGATTCAGATAATCGTTTGCGAGCTCAGGAGATGTCGTTTCAATTTCTGACCCGTTACTTTGACGCGTGGCGGTTTCTCGAGTATTGGTACCATTAGCACGTCTTGTGCCATTGTATTTAATACGCACGTCTTTCAACTGATAACGCATGATGACAAGAGGCTGCAGCCTATGCTGCACCGTCAGATCTATGACGGTTATGCTACTACATGATCGAATGGCTAAGGACAGAGTCCCGCGCCTATATAAGACTGGCGCTTTTTCACTTTCTTGTCTTATTTTCATTATTTTTGAAACTAGACTCTGCCAGAATTTCTTCTTTTCCTTTTTTCTTGCTTTCTTCTTAATTTTCTTCCCATTTTCATATCATCTCTCTTCAGATTCACCATCTTCAAAGATCAGATCTCTTCATCAGCAGACGAGCATACACAGCAAGTCTTTTAAACTACCTTCTAGATTTTCTGGCTTGTTTTTGCTTTTGCGTGCACATTGTGTTTCCTAATTTTGGATTCTGCTTGAATGCTCTGTGTTCTTTGCTTCAAATGATGTATTTGTTAATTGTGGCTTTCTGTTTTCTGTTGGTTTGATTTTCAAAATTTTCTTGATACTTATGTTTATGATGGCTTAACCTCGAACTATTTGATAGAAGCTCTGTAGAAGTAGGACCATAATTCTAGGCGTCAAAACTCTATACTTGATGGGTCATAGCAACCTGATAGGCTCGTATTCTGGGCCCCCTCTACTTATGACAGTAAAGTGTGCGACTTGACGCATAGGAAAATAGATTTAGGAATTCCTTGCTTTAGCTCGTTAGGTTCAGTATGCTTTCAACGTTCTGATACTATTCCTTTTTCCTGTAGATGTCAGGTCACTTGCGCTGTGATAATTGAATCGGTGATGCTGACGAAGCCTCTAGCCCTGAGGAACAGACAGAACAATGGGTTAGAACCACTCAAGGAGCGACCTCCCAAAGCGGTGAGGTCGTAGAAGAACCCGTGGGACGTGCTGATCCCTTGACAGCTCAGCCCTCAGTTGGAGGAGGGACAACTCGAGAGGTCTTCCACCGTTATGCTTTAGAAATAAGCTTTCAAGGTTTGAGGGCCTTAGCTGAGGAGTACAATCTCCCCTCGGAATGCCGCACCATGGTCCCATCTTTTCATGACCACGCGACCTATCCCCTTACAAGGTTTATTACCATCAGCCGCGAGCACATAGAGTTTGGGTTCAGGCTCCCAATCCTCAGCTAACTCATAGTCCTGTTGAACGACCTGAACCTAGCCCCTTTCCAGTTGACTCCGAATTCTTATACCCAAATTACTTCCTTGGCTGCTACCTTTATCAAGCACAAACTGAATCCTCCTAGCCCTCAAATTTTTCGGAGCTTATATAACTTCAAGGGTACTCATGGCCATCAGGCGGAGAAACGAGATGGGTTGTACTACCTCTCAGCTCGCAATTCTCCTTATAAGGAGTTTCTACCCATAGGTAGTGGTAAGTCCAATGTAGGAGATTACAAATCCTATTGGTTTTGTGTTACCCGTACCTCCCTTCATAACCTGAAGAATCTCTCATTTGTCTTTTCCTCAGGTAGATGTGAATTCAGTTCGTAGGTTTTTTTTTTTTTTTTTACAAACTCGTTCTGTTTTATAGATATTTCTAGCAGCCGGGTCAAACTCACTAACGAGGAGACTATGGCCTTAAAGAAATTCATTGAGATAAAAAATGATCTAGATGATCAGTTTCCTTCGGATTACATTTTACGAGCTTACGGTCTTGCCCCGTAGCCCAGCAACAAGCTCATGAGCGTCAGTTGCAACCTCAAAATCTGTGGGAAGAGGGAGGTTTCGTCGATTTTTGAGGCTTTTGAAGAAGAAAGTCACAATCTTACTAGAAGGACTCCTGCAACAATGGTCAGACTGGCCTTACTGGCACCACCACCATCTCTCTCAGTTGAGCCTACTGACAGGACCCAACTCAGACTCTCTTTGATCTCTTATCTGGAGGGTCCTACCGAGTACTCCAACGGACTTTCCACAGTCCGACTTGTCGGGATATAGAGGTCCACGGAGCGAACCCCTTATTCTTTCATTCTTTCTTTATTTCTTACTTACTTCAATTGTATTCTTTACTTTTGTAAATAAATTGGACGGATAAAATTTTTTCGCGATTTGATTTTAAAATGGTTTTATAAAAATTTCGACAGCATAACGGTTGCATTTTGAAGGTTTCCAAAATTTCTATCTGCAATAAAACACACTTCGACTATGTATTCATTTCCTCCCAACTTCATTTATTCACAAACATGCATTTTCATCATAATTTCCACAACAATATGCATGAACTCATACTAGAATAAGCATATATACATCATATATGAAAATGTATAAATATTTACAATAACATTTACAATCATACAATCCAAAATATAAGTATTTTTCCACAATTGATATGTTCAACCCATACTCATGATTACACAAAGATATTGCATGACTCGCCCACCTATATGTATGAAATGAAAATCTCGTCGTCCCGTCCAACGACAGCACCCAATGGAATATATATAAACTACACCACCAATAAACAAGTTAGTGCAACAAAACAATATAATATAACATGCACTAATGTAATACATTATAAACTCATTCATTTTTAGAATTTTTTAAAAATCTTATAGTTTTCTTTCAAAATCCCCATGTATACCCTTAAAATATTCTAATAATCACGGGCAATTATAACTAAGGCCAATGTGAAGCTACTGAGGTATCTCGACCACTACGATACGGAATTTACCGCATCGTAACATACGGTGATAAATCTTATATCTGAGCAGCTACAATGCGGAATTTTTTGCATCGTAATTGTAGTGCTATAACTCTGGGTGACTACGAGCGGAATATACTGCTTTGCCCCATAGTGCCAAATAGTAAACTAACCAACTACATGCAAAATTGTCTGTGTTGCAACGTAGCGCTATAAATTCTAGTAAAACTGAGCAACTACGGACAAAATTTTTTGCGTCGTCGCGTAGTGCTAATTTCTCTATAGACAGAGCAATTACGGACGTAATTTTCTATATTGTCACATAGCGCTAAATCTCATATAATCTTAAGGTATATACATGGGTTTTTAAAACTAAATACACCAAGTGCACAAGCACAAAACTAATTATTTTTTAAACTTTAAAAGCTCTCTTGGTTCAATTACTTGAAAAACAACTTTATATTAGTTTCAATCACTTTATGGATTCCAGAAGGAACCCACATGCTCACAATTTGAACTTTAGAGTTAGAAAAATCGTTTTTTTTTCATTTAACCATTATATACAAAGTTCAACATAGAAATTGAGATAAATGTAAGTGGTAGAACACTTACCTCAATTTCGCACAAATCTGAGTCAATCGTTTCAACGAGTCTCTCACACCTCGCTCGCTCGCTCGTCACCTACACGTCAATTTCTTATTATCACTTGTGAAAATTTCATTACTCAAACTTTAAAATAGCATTTCCAACACAACTTTCTCTAGTAATTACCCTTTGCACTATAACTTCTCAACTTGTTTCTAACTCAACCGAGACTTTCTAATTCCGATTTCTTCGCAAAAATTTCAGTTATACATCCCTAGGGACACCCGCACGCAGTCCGTATAATTTTCAGAGACCCGGAACGAAAAGTCAAAATTTTATGCCTCTTTTGACACCCTAAAATAGAATGTAAGGCACGGCTCTGCTCAGTGCTCCGTTTTCTTTCTTTCTTTTTCTACAGTCTCTTATCTCACATTCTGGTCATCCATAAAATTTTATCGAAAAATTCTATCGTTTACTATGTCAAATCTAAGAAAAATGTCATTTTTCGGATTTTTTTTTATGCACATTTTCGCATCGGACAAGCAACGATGATTTTTTTTTTACCTAATTATGATTAAATAAATTCATTTCATGCAATAAAAATTGCATTTACATAACCCTCTAACCGCACTATTTTGACTATAACTTATGCAATTTTTATCAGAATCGTTCATTTCCAAAATCTATGATTTTCTATAACTCCTAGGCATGATTTGAGGTTTAGAACAACCCCAAATAAGTCAGACTTGTGCAGGTCACCTCTGTCCCATTGTTTGAGCTCAGGATTCTACAAATTGCCTAAAACTACCCTTTTGACAATCCTATCACTTATATATACTTTCCTAACCTTAATTATACTTAAATTTGAGTTCAAATCAATTAAAACTCAGAGGTTTCTTACTGCCCTTCATGGTCATGACACTCACACATACACATCAAAGTGTAAAGCTCTTCACTTTTATAAGTTAATTTCTCTCAAACCTTTTATCAAACAACTAGTCTACAATCTTTTTAACATTTTATGGATTTAAATCTCACTTTAAAGTTTGATAACCATAAACCTTAGTCTATCATTCACACATAATAACATGACATTTAAACCTCTATATCACCTAGTTAAGGTTCTACACTTGTTTGAAGTGTAAAACACTCATCACAACTCACTAAAATCACATAGATCTCATCATACCCATACAACCCCAACTAACATCAATTAGAGAGAAAAGATGATATCTCACCTTGTTTCTTGCTTAGAATGGTGAGTTTAGCTTGTAAAGCACTCAAGAATAATGGATTGAAGCTTGAAAAATGAGTGGGTAAGCTTTCTCTTCTTCTCTTGCTTGACCGTATATCATCCTCTCTCCCTCTCTTCACTCTCATGGCAGCTTCTTGTTTCTTTGTAGTGTGTCACGACTGCTCCTCTCTTGTTTCATTAATTTTTTCTAAGTGTTAGCTATATATATAAATAACATTTCTCAAAATGACTTTCATGTCCCATTTGACTTGTTAACCATTACTAATTTCTTAGTTTAATCTAATTAATAGTTTATTGCTAATTCTAAATAATAAATCCTCTAGTTTTTATTTTTGGACTTAAACATATTATCACTTATAATTTATCTCTTATTTATAAAAGGACTATTTTACCTTTTCTTGACATTTTCTTGTTAAAATAGCAATTGTATAGTTCCATAACGATCATTTACTCTTCAATGTCTTTGGTTAAAATTAATGTTGACTAGATTTATTATTCTAACTTCATACTCTAGCTTCTAACACTATGACGTTTAGAGTTTAGGACTAAGGGTTTACACCTACAGAGCCGAACGTCATGATTGTAGACCCTGCTCCAGCAGCCCCCCATTCTGTAGATCCGGTTCGGGCTCCAGCGGATCTGTCCAACAGGTAACTCCTGGACCTACTGATGCAGTTGCTCCTCAGGCCGAGACCACGACGGTCTCCAAAACGTAAGCCCCCAAGCCTAAGGTTGTGCAGGTGAAGAAAGCAACTGGCAAAATTGGCCCTAAACAAACTAAGGCTCCAATTGGGGGAAGCTCATCTGTGCCACAGCCCGGGGCAAAAGATAAGGGCAAAGTTGTAGCCCAACCCCCACATTCCAAATGCCAAAAAGTCAGTAAAGCGATGGAGGTAGTTATTGGAAGGGACTCAGGTATGCGAGCTTCGAGATGAACTGAAGAGTTGGCTGAGGAGCGATCTGAAGAGCAATCTAAAGAACGAGTTGGAGAAAGGGCTAAGTTCTTAGAGCAAGAATATTTTAGCGACCTCTTGGATTGTATGCCGCAATTCATGAGAAGCCATACTCTAAAGCTTCACAAGAAGAATTTAGCAGGTCGAAGGCTAGTAAGCTACGGAGTTTGTCATGCAGTATTGGTAAACTCCAATTTTGTCCACCTTCTTTTTAATTTTTCCAGTTCGAACTCTAATCCCGATCTTTTTTCAGGTCGATATGATTATGATGAAACTGCTAAGGGAAATTGAAGTTCAGGATGTAAAGCCCTATTCTCGATACTTTATTTCCTAGTGTTCTAGTGTTAGAAATTAGAATATGGAAAGATGTAAGTTAAGTTACGAATAATGCTAATAACCGTATTGAGAAGAAAAAGTTAAGGAAGAGTAAAATAGTCATTTTGCAAATGATAGATAAATTATAAGTAGTAATATAGTTAAGTTTAAAAATAAGAACCATAGGATTTAGGAATTTGAAAGTGGTAGTTAATAACTAATTGAATTAAAATTTAACTAAAAGTGAGAGTCAAAGTGGTCAAAGGACATGGAAGTCATTATAGGAAATGTTAAATATATATATATATATATGTGACACTTAGACATTTTTTTCAAAGGAAGAGAGTGAGTGCCGTGAAACAAAGTGAGAGGAAGAAAATAAGAAGCAAAAATCGTGAAGTGTGGAGAGAGGGAGAGGGTGACTCACGACAAAGACAAGAAGAGAAGAGATCAAGTTTTCTCAACCAATTTCAAGCCTCAAGTCACCACTTTAGGAGATTTTCAAGCCAAACTAACCCCTGTAAACAAGAATCAAGGTAAGATATCATCTCCTCTTTCTCTACTTGATGAAATTGAAATTAAAAATGGCATGTTGTTAACTATGTGATTCTTGTGAGTTGTGATACGTGTTCTACCCTTCAAACAAGTGTAGAATCCTAACTAGGTGATACAAAAGTTTAAATGATATGTTATTGTGTGAAAATGATCGGTTAGGGTTTATGGATAACAAACTTTAAAGTGAGAGTTAAAGCCTTAAAGTGTCACATAAATAGTAGACAAATTGTTTGATGAAAAGATTGTGAGAGATTGTCTTATAAAAATTAAAAAATTCTACTCTTGAATGAGTATGTGTGTGTGTTAAGGACATGAAGAACAGTAGGTAACCTCTAAGTTTTGATGAATTTGAACTCAAATTTAAGCATAATTAAGGGTAGGAAAGTATCTAAAAGTGATAGAGTTGTCAAAGAAGTAGTTTTTGACAATTTGGGAATCCCGAGTTCAAACAATGGGACAGAGATGACTTACACAAGTCTGATTTATTTGGGATTTTTCTAGACCTCAAATCATGCCTAGGAGTCATAGAAAATCATAAGTTTTGGAAAGGAACGATTCCGATAAAAATTGCGCAAGTGATGCCTAAAATAGTGCCGTTAGAGAGTCGTTGAGAGAGATAACTATGTATATGCAATTTTTATTGCATGAGATGAATATATTTGATCATAATTAGGTAAAAGAACCTTAGATACGAAAGAAAAACCATCGTCGCTTGTCCAATACGAAAAAGTGCATCGAAAAATGTCCGAAACAGGGCATTTTTCTTAAATTTAACATAGCAAACGATAGAATTTTTCGATGAAATTTTACGGGTGACCAGAATGTAAGATAAGAGGACTGTAAGAAAAAGAATGAAAGAAAACGGAGCCCCAAGCAGACCTGTGCATCACATTTTGTTTTAGGGTGTCAAAAGAGGCGAAAAATTTTGATTTTTTGTTTCGAACCTCTAAAAATTATACGGACTGCGTGAGAGTGTTCCTAGGGGTGTATAACTGAAACATATATGAAGAAATTAGAATTAGAAAGTTTCGGTTGAGTTAAAATCGAGTTGGGAAAGTTATAGCGTAAAAAATTGTTAAAAGAGTTAAAAGTGTAAAAGCAATGTGACTAAATGTATTGTCAACTAGTCAAGTGCTAAAATTACTTCTTATTGATATGAATGTTATGTAGGTGATGAGCAGGCGAGTGAGGTATGAGGGGCCCGTTGAGACGTTAGAGCATATTTGGGGCGAGGTAAGTGTACTTCGCTTACGTTATTTTAATCTCAATTTATATGGTAACTTATTAGTATTCAATAAATGCTTAAAATGGTTTTCCAAATGTAAGTTAGATTTCAAGTAAATATCATTGTCTCGAATCCAAAAATGAGATTCGAAGGCAAAAGTTGTTTTAAAAGTTGATACAAAGCTTGAGTTAAGAACAATATGTATATCGTAGTATTAGAGCATTTGGCATTACGTGGCAACGTAGAAAAATTCCGCTCATAGTTGTCTAGATTTATAATCACTTGCAATAAGTTATGATGTAGAAACTTTCGTACCTAGTTGCAAGTGATAGTGAGTAGTTGTACCACAATATGCGATGTAAAAAATTCCGCATGTGGTTGCACAGAGTATAGTTCATTAGCACTATAATTGCGATGTAGAAAATTCCGCATTGTAGTTGCCAAGAGTTGAGATTATGTCACCCTACGTTACGATGTAGTAAATTTCGCACGTAGTGGTCGAGACACTATAGTAGCATCATGTTGGCGTTAATAGAAAAATTGTCACGTGATGGTTAGAGTACATTAGGGTATACACATAGTCTTTTTATGAGAAATGTTTTAAAAATTGAAAAATTTCAACATCAATATAAGTAAAGTATCAAGTAGAATATTATTATGTGTTATTATTATTATGTGACAAATTAACCTTTCACTTTTATTGTGTAGCTTGCTTATTCCGTCAGGTATTATTATAGGTGACTTTATGGCCGAGAGGTTGACATTTTGCCTATAGGTGGGGAAACGATTAGATTTGCTCTATGAACATCAAATATATTTTTGATGTTGTTGTATATAAATTAATAAAGTTATCATATGTTTAACATATCAATACTTAATGAATTGTAAACTTATATTTGATATATATATATATATATATATGGTTGGAACATTTACACTTGAGATACCTTATCACATTATGCACACAATATACATATATGATTTGATATATATATGATTTGCATGTGAAAAATGCATGAATGTTGGAAATGAAATGATTAAACATATGTTTGAGGTTAAAGAAGTTTGGTGGTGATGAAATCATAGTCGAAGTGTATTTTCTTTGCAGGTAAAATTTTGGATTTGTTAAAAATGCAGCTGTTATGCTGCCAAAATTTTTCTAAAATTGTTTTAAACAGAATTGCAAAAAATTTTAACACTCCCAACTATTTTAAAGAAAATGAAATTCTTAAGTTTAAACGAGTAAACCGGCTAAGAAATATAGGGATTAGCTTCTCGGGTTTCTTCAATTCGATGAGTCGGGTTTAGGGAGTCCGTTGAAGTGCCCGGCAGGATCCTTCTACAAGAGCTTAGAGAAGGTCTGGTTAGAGTCCTGTCACATGAGGATGAGATGGCGGCTTTTAAGGCTATTGGGGAAGAGTTTGAGGTTGAGAGGAAGAGGTTAGAGAATGAAGTAAGCTTCTTCCAAGGGGAGTCTGAGAACGCGAAGTTGTTTGCTAAAGCCTGGAAGACAAGTTGAACACAATTGAGGAGGCTTTATCCCACGAGGTGGCTCGCCAGAAGAGCACGACTTTGAGATTCAATAAGGTCGAGGAGGAGTTGAAGAAAGTCCAGGGTGAGCTGAATTCTTCCCAAAAGCGAGCTGAGGCTCTAGAGAAGAAAGTTAAGGATGCAAAAAAAGAGGCTGAAGAGACCTTAAGGAAAATAAGAGGGAGCTAGATTCTGCTGTTAAGCGAGTTGAGGCCGTTGAGAAGAAAATTAACTTGACTCGGTAAGAGGCGACCGTGATTAAACAGAAGCTCGCCAAATCCCAAGAGGAGATCACCCAAGTTAAGGAGCGCACTCAAGCTCTGGTCGCTCAAGGACGTGATGACGCTACTTTGCAGACCAGTAGTGTGTTCTTGTATACACTCTAGAGATAACACCCGAATATGAACTTTTCATTTTTTGGCCGGAGGCAGTCATGGAAATCCAGAAGTACGCAGCTCGTGCTACCAAAACTCAAGGTGCTTAACAAAGTGTCGCCTTCCCAATTCCCAAGAGTGCTGTCCCTCAGGACATAGCTCCTCCAGCCATTCAAACAGTAGCTCCTCAAGCTCCTCCATCGAGTGCAGATCCAGAAGGGCCTTCAAATCCTCTAAATGCTCCAGCTCCCTCAGGCCCCCAAGATCCTCCTATCTCCCAAAGTCCTCCAGCTTTTCAAGTTCAAGAGGTGCCCTCGCAGGATTAGCTTCCTAAGGATGCACCTGCGGAGACTTAGAAATTTTTTTTTAATTTTTTGCTTATTGTAATTTTGGAACTCTCCCTCCTTTTACGAGGGCTTTATTTTTTTATTTCTATGTATTTGGACAGCCACCTAGCAGGTCGGGGTCATTTTATAGAATTCTACCTTGCAATTTGCTTTATTTTTTGCCAAGTATGAGGTGTGCATGATTGAGATTGCAAACCAATGCCATTGACTTAACATAACAAATCACAAGCTATAAGTAAGTATTATGGAATCAATAGGATAAGTATATCACAATCGATCATGATAGAAAATCATGTCATAGATATTAGTTTGAGATTGACTTAGTTGTGCTTTTTAAAGCAATAAATATCAAGTACTTATAGTCCATGTATATATATTACGGGATGCTCGCTCAAGTGTACGTTTTAGAGTTTATTAGCAATAGGACTTTATAAGTCGTCAAAGCATTTTCCCGAACTTTGATACTCATAGGTCACTAAAGCACCTTCAAGAGCGTAAAATATAAGCTCACAGGTAGCACCTTCCAGAGCGTATAATTAGCAGCTCCTTCCACAAGCAACACCTTTCAGAGTATATAAGATAAGCAGCTCTTAGGTAGTACTTTCTAGAGCACGTAAACAATAGCTCCTTCCACAGGTAGTACCTTCGAGAGCTCGTAAGATGGGCAGTTCTCATGTAGTACCTTCAAGAGCTCCTAAGATGAGCAGCTTTCAGGTAGTACCTTTGAGAGCTCATAAGATAGGCAACTCTTAGGTAGTACATTCGAAAGCTCACCAAATAGGCAGCTCTCAGGTAGTACCTTCGAGATCTCGTAAGATAAGCGGCTCTCAAATAGTACCTTCGAGAGCTTGTAAGATAAGTAGGTCATCGATTATAGATCATGAAAGACAATAGCTCGCAGATCGCAAGAGCGTTATATAAATCATAAACGATGATAGATTTTTGACCAGAGCGTAAGCGGAAATAGCTCACAGATCACATAGACGCTTTATAACGCATTGAATTACTTACTGGTCGCGGAAGTAAATCCTCACGGCATAATAAGTATTAGCATACTGTCCAAAGAAGCATCTTTTTTAGCATAAATGATAGTGGCAAACGCATATTATAGAATGTAAAAGATAATAGCTCACTGGCCACTCGAGCACTTTTCTGGGCATGAATAGTTGTTTACTGATCGTAGAAGTATTTTCCCATAGAATAATAGATAATAGCTCGCCTTGCAGAAGCAATTTTTAGCATAAACATGATGGTCGTGGCCCATTCTGATAATAAATTTTGCTCAATAAATTAGTTCGCTTTCTGCATTGAACATATCACAGACAATAGCAAAACATGTAAAATAACTTCGTTGATAGTTATCAAAATAGATCATACAAAGGTTCAAGAGCGAGTTAACAATCAAGTATAGTAAGGATGGAGGTGTTCTGCGTTTCAAGTGCGAGGAACTTCAGCTTCGTTCATGCTAGTTAAGTGACAGATCCCGTTCCTCAAGTTTTCTTGGATGATTTAGGGGCCTTCCCACTTCGGGCCAAACGTTCCATCACTAGCTTTGCGAGCTGCTGAGAGGATCAGACACAAGACAAAGTTGTCTGTTTTATAGCTCTGAACTCGGACTTTTCTATTGTAGTACATGGCGATCCTTTATTGGTAAACTACAACCCTCATACGAGCTTCCTCCCTTGCCTCCTCAAGTAGATCCAAGTTTGCAACGAGCAATTGATCATTGTCTTCCAGTCGGAATATAGCCCTTCACTGGCTGGTCACCTCGAATTCTACAGTGATCATGACCTTTGACCCATAGACCATTGAGAAAGGGGTCTCACCGGTAGAGCTGCGAGCTGTCGTCCTATAGGCCCAAAGCACTTTTGCAGTTCATCTACCCAAGTTCCTTTTTTCGCCTTGAGCTTAGTTTTCAGGGTCTGCTTAATGATCTTGTTTACAGTTTCGACCTAACCGTTGGCCTGAAGATGGTCCACGATTGAGAAGCTTTTCATGATTTTGATATCAGTGCAGAATTTGATAAACTGGTCGCTGCTGAATTGGATTTCATTGTCTATCACAATCTGCTAAGGAATCCCGAATCTGCAAATAATATTGCTCCACACAAACTTCTTTATTTTTGTAGTAGAGATTTCTGTTAACTCTTTGGCTTCAACCCACTTAGTGAAGTAGTCCACAGTGACCACTACATACTTGCACCTCCTGTGAGCTGGCGATAAAGGCCCAATTAGGTCCATTCCCCAGATTGAGAATGACCATGGACTAACCATGCTTTGTAGATAGATGGGTGGAGCTCGCGGGACCTTGGCGAATATCTGGCACTTATCACATTTCCTTACCAAGTCGATGACATCCTGCTTCATGGTTGGCCAATAGAACCCTTGCCGTAGTGCTTTTTGAGCTAAAGATAGCCCTCCAGTGTAATTACCACAATGGCCAGCATGTATTTCCTTTAGCACGACCTCGCAGTCCTGGCCATCAATGCATCGCAGAAATGGAGCTAAGAAGCCTTTCTTATACAACATATCATCATGCACACAATATTAGGCTATTCTAGCTCGTAGGTGGTGCGCTTACATCTTGTTGCTTGGTAATTTCCCTTCTTGTAAGTAGTTTAATATTGGACTCATCCACCAGTCATGGCGGATAATTATGACCATTACCGCATCTCTCCTTTCTATGCTCGGGGCTGGTAAGAACTCTACTGGAATGGCTCCCAAGAAATTTGCATCTTGGGTGGTTGCCAAGCGAGCTAATGCATCTGCGTAAGAGTTTTGAGCTCGTGGATATGATTTACCTCAAACCTTTGGAAGGTTCCCAGCAACTCCCTTACTTTTTGGAGATAGTCAATCATCTTGAATCCTTTTGTCTGGTACTTATGTGTGAAAGTCACTAAAAATTCTTATCTGCTCAGCTCGTACTTCTTTTGCCAAGCGGAGTCCTACGAGCAGCGCCTCATATTCCGCTTCGTTATTGGTGGCCTGAAACCGGAATCTTAAAGCACATAAAATTTTATGACCTTTAGGACTAATCAGCAACACACCAACTCTGACCTTATGCTCATTAGATGATTCGTCCACGTATAACTCCCAAGTCGGGCCATCAAAGGATTTAGTTTCCTCTTCTACAGGTCCTGTGAATTCAACAATAAAATCTACCAGAGCTGTTTCAGCCTGCTTGAGTAACCGACTCGAGGTGTCGGACTTTTGTAGGACCTGTTTCAACGGACACTGCGTAAGGACTTCGATCTTATGAACTTAGAAATATGGATGCAGCTTTCTTGATGCGACCACCAGGTAGTATGCCAACTTCTCCATCTACGAGTACTTGGTCTCGGCATCGAGCAGCCTTTTACTAATATAGTACACAAGCAACTGCGTCTTCTCCTCTTCGCTCACTAAAGCGGCACTTAAAGCACGTTGAGACACTCCTAAGTACAAGATGAGCTTTTCTCCTTCTTTCGGCTTGTATAGGAGTAGAGTTCGGCTCATGTATTCTTTTAATTTCCGAAACGCCACCTCGTATTGCTCTGTCCACTCAAAGTTTTTTGCCCTTTTTAATGCATCGAAGAAACGAACACACTTATTTGTGGCTTTGGATATGAACCTACTAAGTGCGGCGACCTGACCATTGAGGCTCTGTACATTCTTAACTCGAGTTGAAGATCTTATCTCCATTAGCGCCCTGATTTTCTCGGAGTTGGCGTCGATCCCTCTACTGTTTGCCATAAAACCAAGAAACTTGTCAGATGCCACTCCAAATGCACACTTGAGTGGGTTCGGCTTCATCTGGTAGTTTCTTAGTATTTGGAACGTTTCATTCAGGTCGCGAACGTGATCAGCAGTTTGTTTAGACTTTACTAACATGTCATCTACATAGACCTCCATAGTTTTCCCAATCTACTCTTGAAACATCATGTTGACCAAACGCTGATAGATAGCCTCTGCATTCTTTACTCCAAAGGGCATCACCTTATAGCAGTATAGGCCTCAGTTTGTGATGAATGAGGTATGATCCTCATCTTCTGAGCTCATGGGTATCTGATTATAGCCTGAGTAGGCATCCATGAAACTCAGGAGTTGATGGTCAACCGTAGCATCAACGAGCTGGTTCTCGACAAAGGGAAGCTGTCCTTTGGGTAGACCTTGTTCAGATCGGTAAAGTCGATGCAGGTTCTCTATTTTTCATTCTTCTTTTTTATAAGGATCAGATTGGCAACCCAGGTAGGATAATGAGCCTCACGGATAAATTTATTGCCAATAATTTGTCCACTTCTTCTTTCAAGGCAGCGTACTGTTCTGTTATCATTGGTCTTCTTTTCTGGCGAACTGATTTATGGTGAGGGTCGATGTTCAATTTGTGAGACATAATCTTGGGATCTATCCCCACCGTGTCTTCGTGATTCCAAGCAAAAATATTCAAGTTCGCTTTAAGGAAGTCAGTGAGCTGGGATCTCACCTTCGGGGCTAGACCCCGTCCAAGCTTCAAGTATCTTTCAGGGTCTACTTCTCTGACTTGATATTTTTCAGCTCCTCAACTGGCCCATTAGCTCGGTTAGCATCCACCTTGCAATGATCGAGGTTATGACTTACCCCCTTTTCGGTCATAGTTCGTGGTTCGCCATCTGAAACAACGTTTACTTTCTTTCCATTAACCCTCATCTTGACAACATCTTCGTAACAGCATCTGACCAAGTGCTGCTCTCCTCGGATGCATCCTATCCCATTTGGGGTTAGAAATTTGACCGTGAAGGTCATGGTAGAGGTCACTACATCCAGATCGTTCATCGAGGTCTTCTCAGGACCACATTATAAGCTAAGGGGCAGTCGATAATCAGGAAATCTACCAACACAGTAGCTTGTCGACCTGGTTCCCCAAGAGTAAGTGACAGTTTGATATGGTCCATTGTTGTGATAGCATCTCCAGTAAAGTCGTAAAGAGGTTCTGGTGAAGGCATCAACTATTATGTTCCCAACTCCATCTGGTTGAAACAGTCCTTATACATGACATTAAACGAGCTCCTCGTATCGATTATAATCCCTCTCACCTCTGCATTACTGATATTGGCTCAGATGACCAGTGCATCATTGTGAGACTAACATACACCCCTTACATTTTTCTTAGTGAACACAATGTTATCCGAGGTCGTCTTCGCTTTCTTCGTAGGTCCCTACAATCCACTGTAACTTACGAGCAAGGTATGCTTTGCTTCTCGTACATATCGTTGATGCGACTTATTAGATGTACCTGCGATATGAGGAGCATCGTGTATGGTAAAAATAGTCTTACCGTAAGTTCATGTTCCTACTCGGGAGCTCGCTGGAGCTACTGCTTTATGGGCTGTTGATGTTGAGGTCGAGGACGCTGTTACTGAGATCACTGATTTGCAAGTCGTACTATATACTCTTCCAAGCGACCTCATCTAATCAAGTCTTCAATGACGTCTTTTAAGTGTCAGTAGTCTGAAGTATTGTGTCCAGCTTCATTGTGATAAGCATAAAACTTTCTTGAATTTCAGAACCTACCTGGGACGTTTATGGGGTTAAGCTTTCCGAAGTCCTCTCTGTGGCAAAAATTTTGTCTTGTGTGTCTGACAGAATGCTGTAACTTCCATACCGACTTTGGGGCTGAGATCGCTCTCTCTTGCATTTAGGTCTAGCCCGTTTTGCCACTATGTTGGCGGAGCGATTTTTCTGAACGCCATTTGCATTCCCACCGTGATTCTTCCTTTTCCCTCGGTAGAAACTGCTTACCTCGTTTCGTTGGTTACTGGGCTTTTTTGGCCCAAAAGCTTCCTCCCATCGTATTTCCTTGGCAACTTGTTCATAAAATTCACCCAGGTCGTTCACCAAGGACTTATACATACTCTCGTAGAGCTTTCCATCTTTCTTGAGCCTTGCTGAGATTGCTGTTAGAATACTCTCGTCTGAAGGACTTTCTATATTGCTCACCTCGTCCCTGAAACGGGTAATATAGTCCTTCAAAGACTCGTTCTGTCTCTCGAAGATGGTAACGAGGTAGCATGGTAGTACGAACTGCTTTCTCAAAGTTTTGTATTGATTGACGAATTTTTGTTGGCATTCTTTCCAACTTCCTATACTACGCGCTGGGAGACTTTTGAACCAGACTTGTGGTATCTCCCCTAGGGTGGCTGGGAAGACACGGCACTTAACCAACGGGTTGTTTGTCTAGAGGTCTATTTGGATGTTGAACGTATTCAGATGGTCATAAGGGTCACTTCTCCCATTATAAGGCGGAATACTAGGGAGTTTGAACTTAGAGGGCAAGGGCTATGTCTCAATCTACTTGGTGAATGAGACTCTCTCATCATTCTGCTCTTCTTGACTCTAGGGTCCGGGTCGCGCCTCCAGCTGTTAAACCCTCTGCAACAATTCTTCCAACATTAGGTCCAGGAGCTCAGATCGCCTCGTGGGGGACCTTCTGCTCCTACTTTCCTACTCAACTGAGTATCAATCTCATGACTTACGCCTCCCATTGAAACTTTCCACATGTTGTGGGCCCCTCCATGGTTCATATTCGTAATCACCACGATGCTCGCGAGCTCGCTCATGCCCACGACTGACTTCCATATAACGATTGCCACTATGGCTTACCCTTACTTTTAGGTCTACAGGGCAAGGCGTAGCTTCTCTTTCTCGAGCTCATCGTCCATCCCCTCTTGGGTTCAGATTTGAGGAACAGACCGAGCCTTTTGATAGCAGCCTTTCTCTATCAGCTCCACCCTCGAAAGTCGGGACTTCGTTTACAGGTTGCTGGCAAGCTTTTCTGAGGGGTGCGACCTCAACTTGTCTCCGCGTGACTTGGTTTGAGCTTCTGTCAGTGCTTTAACCGCTTCTGTCAACTGCCTTATTGTGTTTTCCAAGACTTCCTAGCGTTGTTGCCACACTTGTACGGTATCTATGCCAGCCAACAGAGTGCTTTGCTGGTCTGCCTGACCTTCGAGTTGCTCAGCTATAGCATCAACACTTCTTGTTGTTCTTCCTTTAGCCATTACAGTTGGTTAAGATTCAGGTAATCAAATAAAAGCTTCAGAGTCGCAGTTGGGCTTTCTTTCTAGTACCAAAAGATGTCGACATCTGGAATTAGTCGACTTAGAGATTTCTGGTCCCAGACTACAACTCTGATAATTAATCATGGTGAAGGTAGATAGAAGCAATTAAGAATGAAGAACGAAGAGGAAGAACAAGACAGAGACAAGGATTTTACGTGATTTGGTAAGTGTGCTTACGTTCACGAGCCACTCTGAATATACTTTGGCAGAGTGACAGTAATACTCACTTAAAACTCTTTATTATAAAGGATTTCACCTCTATTTATAGAATGAGGGATTGCAATTGAGTGTTATTCACGTCAAAAAGCCATCATTACATTAACTACTCTAATTTGACCATACTGCATTAATTGCTACTGCACTAATCATTCTTACATGGCCATACCTGCATTAAATACTCATGTATGGCTATATCTGCATTAATTGGCCGTCACAGCATTAATTACTACTCGAGATCCGGAATTATATTGATCTCACTGGCATTAAATCGGGAAGTATGAATTCGAGAGTTCAGCTTCTATAAGATCATGTGGAACAAACTCAAGCGAGCTGACATGTGAACTCCCGCGAGCTGAGAATGTACCGAGATAGACTTTGACATAGACATGAGCTGGGGGTGCATTAAGGTAGATTTGACATAGGCGCAAGCTAAAGAAGCCAACGAGCTCGTCATTGCGACTTGAGTATTGGGCTCTTTGGGCCCTTTCCTACTAAGCTCAGCCTTTAGGCCTTCAACGGCTCATTTGGTCATGTCGTGGAAATGACCATAACACCATCAAACACATGTGGATTTTTTTGTAAATTAAGATAAAATCAAGAGAACCTAACAATTAAAATATCTAAAAACCATATATGTAGTTTCATCACTTTATTTAAAAAAAAAATAGTCTCATCACTATAATCATTATCATAAATAAATTATTAAAAGAGAAAACCAAATGAACATGGGAGAAAAAAATGAACTAGAGATAAGGATGAATAAAAAAAATGAAAGAAGTAAGAACAATAAACACCTATAAAAGTCCCAATCAAATCCAAATTAAATTAAGAAAAACTATAATTGTGTTTTAAATGAATGTAAAACGGGTTTAGTGAAAAAAAAAATACATGATTAAAGTTATTATTGATGTTGAATGATAGTTTTGGTATTTTAGAGGGTGTAGAAAGTAAAAAAATAAATAAATACATAACTTTTTAATATAGGTATATAAAGTAATTGGGTATAGTAAAAGAATTTGCAGATGGCATTAAGGATATTTACACCCCTCCTAAACTATTTGTACACCCCTTTAATAAGTTTATCTCATTAAATGAGTCACAATTATAATAAGTTATTTATTAATTATAAAATATATATATATATATGTACCACCTTATAGTTTCATATATAGTAATTTATCCTCCATTGTTGAGATGATTAAAATACCACCCATAGTTTCATAATTTTTTTCTTAAACAATTCTTTAACCCATTTCATCGAAATGTTGATTTTTTTTTTTTTTTTAAGCATGAGTTTTTGTATTATTTTGCTTGCTTCTGTAGCTCAGAAGACTTGGTATAGATTGAGTGGGCTGCTGTCTTATTATTTAACTTTCTGTCAATGACAACTAATTGAAGCCTGAGATGATCATTTTAAATCTTTGAGCTAATGTTGTGTTCGGTGCTCCTAGTAAACATTAGTCTTTGTGTGTGTGATTTTGCATTTCAGATTTTGTTAACTTGGCCATTCATTTATTTGAGAATATATGATCCCAAGGAAGTCAAAATGCATTACCTTCGTTTTTGTTATCAATGAAGTTGAGAATAGACTGATAATAATTTGTGCTAATATTAGTACTACTGAACCTAGCAGTTTGTGCTTGCTAGAATCAAGTATGAACCTACACACTGCTAGGGGTGGCAAAATGAGGTGACGAATCAAGTTGAGCTGAATTCGATTCGATTCGTTTATGAATTCGACCTATTCGACACGAATTCGTTTAAGAAACGGGTCGACATTTTTGGACTCGAAACGAATTCGTTTATAAATGAATTATTTATGTTGAAACGATTAATTCGTTTAGTAATTGGATCATATAAAATTCAAACTTATTAACCCGCCAACCCAGTAATTCGTTTAATCCGTTTAATTCGTTTAACACGTTTAATTCGTTTAACTTAATAATATTTTAAACATAAATATAATAAAAATTCACACTTAAACTCCTAATTCAACACATAAAAACCAACACATTAAATCATCTATATAAAATTACATATCATCCAAAATAAAATCATGCTCAAACTCAATGCAAATCCATAGAAATTAAAATAACATAACATTGTCATTCTCCAACATAAAACTTTGTAACTTGAATTCTTCACTCTTTGATTCCAAGGGGATCTCCAAGCTACACAAAAATCACAAGAAAACAATATTAGATATCTACATTTACAAACTTAAATCACCTTTAATTTTTAAAGCAAACACTACTTAATTAGTGTATTATTCTAACATATTCCTTTAGATATAGATTAGATCTAATATATGTTTTCATGTATAACAAAAAAATAAAATTCATATCAACTAACAACACAATCTTCGCCAGAACTAACGGAAAAATGTATGAATGTAGCTTTTGGATGGTGCATGTGACAATACAAGTCCATTAAATGAAAAGAAAATGTTAAACCAACACTGAATTGAACATTTTTATGTTTTTTTTTAACTGAAAACACCAATCTTTATCAAATCTGATAATATATGAACAAACTAATGCGACCAGACTTAATTGGACATTAAAAAACAAATGAAATGCAATAAAATGAGAGCAGATCTGACGACATGACATGTATAAAATCACAGATCTAACACTAACAACATCCAAAAACAGCAAATAGTGTGAATAGTAAGTCCAAACAGTATATATTTAAAAACACAAACCGATTGGACAAACATGAAGCCAAACAACATCGTCATACAAAAATGACAGCATTCAACATGCAAAACGCTGGATTTCATTACACATCAATAGTGTAAATCAAAAGTCCAGACTCCTACACTTGATTGGCAAGTCCAAATAATAGATATTTAAAAATGCGATCAACGAAGTCCAACTAAGTCAATCACATTCATATATAGATCTAAAAAAGTCATGCAATAACTTCAAAATGAATCCAAATCCAACACAAAACATGTATATTTCAACAAACATAAACAGATCTAGAAATAAAGAAAATCTAAAAATCAGATCCGATAAATTTCAACAATAAATCATAACTAGAAACAATCAAATACCAGAAACAATCAAAGCATAACCTTTAATCCAACTTGAGAGTTGAAAGTTCTTCGTGTACCTAAGAAACCATAGATGAACAAATTAAAAACCAAAAGCAAAACAGAGAAATGAGGAATTGAAAGACCTAGAAAAAAAAATGCAAGAGAGAAACAACGGCAGCGATACCACGATTTCGAAGCCATAACAATGGAGAGAGAGAGAGAGAGGCATTGTCAAGTAAAACAGATCATGAACGACAATGATAGAGAGAGAACAAATGTGATGAAGGTTGAGGCTCAGGTGATGGTGAACAGGTCTGTTGATGATGATGATGATGATCGTGAGGGAGAAAGGGTGGATTCGGTGGTGTGGTGTCTGGTGTAGGTGTGGGTGGAGGTAGAGGTGGCTACCAAATATGATTTTGAAATGGGTTAGGTTTAGGGTTATAAATGTGTGTGTGTGTGTGTGTGTGTGTATAAATGCATAATTACACACTAACACCTATAATGTATTAATATTACCATTTTACCCCAATTAATCGTGTCAACCCGTGATTCATTTAAGGAAATCCAATTCGATTCGTTTAATAAACAGGGTTAAGCGGGTTAATACAATTACGATACAAATTCGTTTAACTCCAACCCATATCCATTTATTTTTTGCGAATTCATATCAACTCATCGTGTCGTGACCCATATTGCCACCCTTACACACTATTGGGCTTCTTACTTGATTTTTGGTTTCTTGTGTTTAATATGTGGGCTTCACAAACGCATGGTACAACATAATTCGTTGGTATATTATTTGTTAATGCATATATAAGGTTCAATATTTTGCTTTTATTTTATTTTTGGTCTTTACGAGATGGTGAAACATGAACAAAAAAAAGTTCAAACAGTAGCTTTCAAATTTATGTGATGCCATTCATAACGTAGATGATTAAATTGTTGTTAAAAAATTGTTTTAAGATAACATGCATATATATATATATATATATATATATATAGAAAACATAGCTTTCAAATAATAGCTTCATAAAATGGTTAATAGATTTTTTGAAAAAAAATACGGTTATGAAACTATGAGTGGTATTTTAACTATTTCAACAAATATGGATGGTAAAATTATGACACATAAAACTATCTGATGGAAAGTAATCATTTGATCAAACTTTAAGGGGTTTTATAAATATTTTATTATAATTATGACTCATTTAATGAGTTGAACTTTCTAAAGAGATGTATAAACAGTTTTTGAGGGATTTAAATATCTACACTCCCTTTTAATATATATATTCTTTTTTAAAAAAAGACGTCGGGTATATATAGAGGCTATACGGGTGTATTCAGTGAAAATCTATTATGCTACAGTCTGTGCATCCTTAGTATGTGTTGTCGGTTCATCTGGGGGTCATTTTTGTTTAAAGATATTTGACGTCAATTTCATGGGCTTAGTGGTAGGGAATGTCAATGTTATTATTAGAAGAGTGGATATGTAAGCTCCCCTCAAAAGTTAGGTACGCCCTTCTTTGTTTGTGCATCCTATTAATATTTTTAAAAAATTCTGTTTTCTTAAGCACACCCCACTCTCTCTCTCTCTCTCTCTCTCTCTCTAGATATATATATATATATATATGCCCTTAAGTATACTTGGACATGCATATGCTTAACAAAAATAAATACGTGATTCTATTTTAAAATATGTGATTATAGTTTATTATATGTGATTATAACTAAACACGTGTAAATGCAATCGGTAAATATGATCACAATCAGTAAACATGATCATAATTAGTAAATATGATTACAATCAGTAAACATGATCATAATCAGTAAATATAATCACATATAATAAATTATAATTACATATTTTAGAATACAATCACGTATTTTTTTTGTCAAGTATATGCATACCTCGTATGTATATATATAATGTTTTTATAATCGGGTATACTTGATTTTAAAACGTAATGACTAATTAATTAAATTCATCCATTGCGTTTGAATTAAATAAGAAAGAAAATTTATTTTAGGAATCATAATATACTGGATAAATTTGATTGATTGATCATTACTTTTTAGAATCCGGAGATGATTGGAAGAGGCTAGCTCCATCTTTTTCGAACTAGGATACAGAAGGGAACAAAACTTTTTAGGTTTCGGAGGTTCGAGAAAAGGTAGTAGCACTGCGCCTGCGCCCCCCCACCCCCCCCCCCCCCCCCCCCCCCCAAACTATAAAAGAGAAAGGATGAAATTTTTTTTTAAATAAAATGAACTAGAAAAGGATTTGAAATAAAATTAGGGGTGTTAGACAATCAAAGCACGTTAGACATATAGGATAAGCATGCCTTGCAAGTTCATGATCAACTTGATTCTCATAATTGAAAATTGAATGACAAGAGCAGCCCCGATAATGGCAAATTAAATGAAAATATCATCAATCATAGGGCCATAAATAACATTAGTACAATAGAATTGGTTGAGTAATGTTTCAGTTGACTCACTTGATACCTGGTATTCATGGCTGTGAATTAAGCTTCTTGGACAGCAAAATCTTGGCCAATATCAGAGGATAATGCACCCATATGAGGGAGGCGATGCCACCTGTGTGGTTTCTGACCATCGCATCAACTCTATCGCTGATTTCACTGTCAGTAATAAACCAACATAACTTTTTTGGACAAAAATCATTTGAAGCCCTAAATTTTGAAAAAAATATCAAAATTTTAACTATTTTTAAAAAAAAAAAAAAAAAAAATCTATACCTTTCGAAAAAAAAAGTCAAATTAATCTATTATATCAGTTCAACGGTTAAATCAAACTGACAACACAGTGGATTGATGACACATTTATACACATGATAATTTGAAAAAAAAAATAAAAAAAGGAAAATTGAAGAGTAAAATGACAAACATATTCCTCAAAGGCTGAAACACTCAAGACCATTCCATTCGTCGGTTCGTCGGAGAAAGACGGTGGTGGCGGCCACCACCCTCTCCTTCTCTCCAAGTCTCCAACTCCTTCTCCACCTACCTCTCCCGCCGTGCACCTCCGCCCTCTCTCCGCTGTCGAAACCCCCGAGAAGATCGAGTAGCTCGGCGCCCAGATTTCCTCCCTCACCCTCGAGGAGGCCCGCAGCCTCGTCGACTACCTCCAAGACAAGCTCGGCATCTCCGCTACCGCCTTCGCTCCTGCCGCGGTCCTTGTTGCCCCCGGTTTTGGTGTTTATGACAAGGATAAGATTTTTTTTGTGTTTGTAGCAGTTGGCGCTTGTGATGGCAGAGATGCGTCTCCATCTCTATCTTCGCCATATTTTTATTGTTGCAGGTGGTGAACTCAGCTCGTCCACATTATCTAGGTTCGAGCTCAAACCCATACAAAAGATATGGGTTTGAGTTTGAACCCAGATATTCAAATCTGGTAGTTTGACCGAGATGGAGAGATGGATTTCGAAGATGGACAGTCGATCAAAGGTGTCAACCACAAAAGCAGCGACAAAAATGGCCTCCTCATTCCAACCAGCCACGGCACCCACAGATTTGAATTGTCCCCATTTATGTCATTTTCTGTGACTGGTCGTGTTGTTTTTGGTCTTGTGGACTGTTTCGATTCTTCTTCACTCACCATTATTTTGTTTTCTTTTTTCTTTAATAATTGTTCCTCTTTTGGAATTTGCAATTTAGAAATATGATTAGAATTTGTAAGTTTTAATTAGAATTTATGTAAGTTTTTGTTTTGATTTATAATTCTCACTGTTTTAATCTATATTTACTGATGTTGTGTTTGTTTAATTGCTTCAAAGGAGTCACATTTTATGGAAATGCTAGGTATGGTAATTTTTTCAATTTTCTTTTTCTAAATAAAAAAATCGAGAAATATATTTTTTCCCCTTCAAACGAGATATTTCAATTATTCAAAAAATTGAGTCCAAAGACAAACCTATAATTTCATAAATTTTACATATAAAACCAATAACGATGTTTTCACAATTAAATGTTATTCTAACATTTAACTATGGATAGAGGTATAATATTTTTTTATCCCATTTTAATTGAACTCAAGATAAATGAATCTTTTTATATTTTATATTAGATTTGACATTCAATCAACTAATGGTAAAGATTAATTTGATTTTTTTTTTTTGAAACATTAAAATTACATTTTTCGAAGCATAGTTAAAATTTTGATCATTTTCTAAAATCTAAGGACTAAAATGATTTTTGTCCTAATTTTTTTATCTCATTTTTCAATCTTAGATTTTGTTTGTGTTATGCATATTTTTCGGACTCAGTAGTTGGGCTGGTAAAAGTCCAATTTGGGCCCATTTAAAACCCGATAAGAAGAACCAATGAGGTCAGTATAGTCAAAGCCCATCAGATGAGGCCCAGTATTGACTCAAAGGCCATCAAGATTTCCAGCTGGCATCAACAGACCCATAAGTATAGCCAGGTCGCAGCTCGCCGCCTGCGCAGCTCGTCTCTCAGCGAGCTCGAGATTGGGATCACCATGACACGTCAGCTCGCCCAGACACGTGATAAGCATCATATCTTCCAGAACAGGCAGTTACCAAATTCAAACGTGATTCTCTCTCCAAATATGGCAATTGTCCAATCAAACCATGATTCCCTCGTCAGATATGGAGATCAATTCAAATTCAAAATCAAGTCAACAATATCTTGAGATAAATATAGTAATTTCCTAATATTATCTAAATATATTAGGAAACATAATTAATTTATAATTCTTTTCCTTATTTTTCCCAATTGTTTAGGGAATGTAATTAATTCAGGATTCTCTTCCTAATTTGGCTACAATCAGAATTGTAACACTTCTTTCCCTATAAATAGGAATCGAGATCATTGTAACAGAAAACAGAACAATATTGAATAATATACTGTCACTCTGCAGAATTAAAGAGATAGACAGTCGTGGACGTAGGCCAATTATTGCCGAACCACGTAAAAGCTCCGTGTTCCTCGTTTGATCCTCTGTTTCTGTCTTTGTCTTTCCTTGGTATTTGTGCTTTCTCACATTGATTGCAGGTATTGGGTATTGATTACTCGTCGACTGAATTCCAACGTCGACATTTTGTCAGCTTGGTGGTAGGAGTTGTACACCAATAACACCTATAAGGTTGAGGGTTCAACTCCGGACGCGACCCCAAGAGGCCAAAAGGGGTTCAACGGTCTACGGGCCGGCCCCACATAAATCGTTTCGTCGGCGAGGTTCCGACCCCCGACCGGTGTTGACCGATTCCGATCGTCAACATTAAAACGCGCGTTTTTATGTTGACGATCGGAATCGGTCAACACCGGTCGGGGGTCGGAACCTCGCCGACGAAACGATTTATGTGGGGCCGACCCGTAGACCGTTGAACCCCTTTTGGCCTCTTGGGGTCGCGTCCGGAGTTGAACCCTCAACCTTATAGGTGTTATTGGTGTACAACTCCTACCACCAAGCTGAGTCAGCTTGGTGGTAGGAGTTGTACACCAATAACACCTATAAGGTTGAGGGTTCAACTCCGGACGCGACCCCAAGAGGCCAAAAGGGGTTCAACGGTCTACGGGCCGGCCCCACATAAATCGTTTCGTCGGCGAGGTTCCGACCCCCGACCGGTGTTGACCGATTCCGATCGTCAACAGTTTGTTTTTTTATTTCTTTTATTATATTTTAGTTGGTTAGAAATTTGAAAAGGTAAAATAGTTAAAAATATTATGTTATCTTTATTAGAATATTAATAATTTGATTGAAAAGTAATATTTAAATTTTAAAAATATGCAAATTTGGGGTGTACATATGATTTTAAAGGGGTGGAAACATCACCACTCTTATTAGAATTAATGGATTATTATGGGTTTTATGGTTTTGAGAAGAGTGACAGTATGTACACCCCACTTCACTTTATGTACACCCCTTTATATACACACCCCATGAAAGATTGCTTCAAAAAATTATAAATTATAATAAAATTGTACAAATACCCCTAACATTAGGTAATATTATATCCACATGAAATGTCTGCTCTTAATTACATTAAATTCCCCTAACTTTAACCATTGACCAATTTACTCATAGAAAAAGTCGAACTTGGCCCTTTCAAGTTATTTATTTACTTAATTAAATTTCAGATAGAAAACGTAATGTATGGTGTTTAAAAACTAAAAATATAAAATGTATTATTTTTAATCATTTGTTTATTTTATTAAAAAGTAATAAAAATGAACAACTCTTCTCCCATTATCATCACACTCCTCGTTATTCTTCCAAAAATCCAATTCCATAAATCAATTATTGTTATGGATATATTTTGGGCCGCATAAATGGGCTAGTAAAAGTCTAACGAACTGATCAAAAGGTAAAAGGCCCAGAAAGCTCAGTGCTCAGGTCGCAATATTTAGTTTGCTATCTTCTTCTTCTTCAACTCGTGTCTTAGATCAAATCTACCTTGATTCATCTTTAGCTCCCGAGAGTGATACGTCAGCTCGTTGAGCTCGTGCGAGCTAATTCAAATGAGATGGCTATGGAGAAACAGTTAATGTAATGATTGCTGAAAAGGAGTAGTTAATGTAATAATTGCTATGGAAGAGCAGTTGATGTAATGATTTACTTCTTAACGTGTGTTGCACTCAAATTTCAATCCCCACACTATAAATAAGGGTGAAATTCTTTACATTGAACAACTTAGATAAGGAATACAGTCACTCTGCCAAATTATTCAGAGTGACGACCGTGGACGTAGGCACACTTGCTGAATCATGTAAAAAACTCTCTTTTTTGCATTGTTCTTCCTTTCCTCTTCTCACTTTAGTTTTTATTTCTTATCTACTTTGATTGCTAGTGATTATCAGAATTGTAGTCTGGGCCTAGAATCTCTAGGTCGACAAAATCCCGACGTCGATATTTTAGCGCTAGAAGGAGAGTCCAACTACGACTCTGGGATTTTTCAGTTACTGTTATTTGAATTTCGATAAACTGTCATAGCTAGATGAAGAACAACTAGAAGCTTTGATGTGGTGGCTGAGCAGTCCAAGGGTCATGTGAACTAGCAAAACACTCTTCCGCTTAGAGGCGTTATGGTAAGTACCTTCACAACCGTGAACATGGGAGCTGCTGCCTTTTTGCCTCCACTTCCCCCGTGCTAGCCGACAGCTATCACTGTTGACGGAGGAGATGTCATGCAGATTTGGCAATAACGCCAGGAAGCCCTAGAGAACACTGTGATGCAGTTTGCCGATGCAATTAGGGTGCTAGCACGGGTCCAAGCCTAGAACTTGCCCAGATCTGAGGTTGTTGCTCTTAGAGAAATTTACTAGTAACAACGAGAGGAAATACTAGCTCCTGAAAGACCACTCAGAGAATTGTCGGGACCTGCCAACTCAATTCGTTCCTCCAACTTGTGCTCGAAGATTAGAGGTCGCTGGGCTCGAGAGAAGTATGAAGAAAACAATCAACGACGTAAAGAGTCGCGCCGAGCTGGCAGTTTATGAAGGGTTAGTCAGGTATACGACCCAGAACGTCACTCTCAAGGTCACGAGATCGGGCGAAGGCATAAGCCTTATCACCCAAGGATGAGGGAGCTCCTTCAAAGGGTTCAGTAACTTAAGGCACACCCTAGCACTTTAAACAAATGCAATCAATATAGAGAGAGAACTCCCCTCATTAGAGAGATCGAGACAGAGCCCTTACCTCCCAAGTTCAAGCTCCCTAACATTTCACTTTATAATGGGGATAGTGACCCCTATGACCACCTGGATACATTCAATGTCCAAATGAATTTCTAGACGAACAACCTCGTTGGTTAAATGTTGTGTCTTCCCAACCACCTTAGGGACGTTCCACGGACCTAGTTCAAAAGTCTCGCAGCTCGTAGCATAGAAAGTTGGAAAGAATGCCAATGAAAATTTGTCAACCAATACAAAGCTCTAAAAAGGCAGCTTACGCCATCATGTCACCTTGCCATGATCTTTCAGCGGCAAAATGAATCGCTGAAAAATTATATTACCAGGTTCACCAATGTGAAAAACCCATTTGATGAAAGTGTCTTAATCGTGATCTCAACTAGGCTCCATAAGGATGGAAAGCTATACGAGAGCATCTATAAACCCCCAGTAAGAGATTTGAGCGAGTTCTACGAGCAAGCTGTCAAAGAGGTCAGATGGGAGGAGACATTCAGCCCCAAATATTCTAACCCAAAGGGTGAAGCTGGTAGTTCCAACCAACCGAAGAAAAGAAACAATGGTGGGAACGAAGGTGAAGGTCGAAATAGTGGCTTGAGCAATCAGATTACCAAGAAGACCAAGAATGAGCCCAAAAATAAACGGTCTCAACGTCAAGGTCGTCATGATAACTACAATACATAAGATAGGATCTGTGTGACAGAGAGGAACATGGAGAACTTTGAGAAACCCAATCCTATGAGGTCTCCTGTTAGCCATAAAGACAGAAACAAGTTTTGCGCTTACCACAATGAGGTCGGGCACAACACTTCTGTATGCCGGGCATTAAAGGAGGTTATTGAGGATCTAATTAAAAGGGATCGCTCGGGAGATTATGTGGTGCAACCAGCAGAACCCCGATCTCAACAATAACCTCAGTTAGCACAACGATAATGAGGTTCCGACTTCTAACTTGTGATTCAATTCTTGAAAGATAATAAAAGCTCCTTATTCCCCTTATTATTTCACTTTTGAATGATCACTCCACTGATCTCTATTATTTGTCATGCTCCAAATTTTACTAGCTTGCTACTATACTAACAGGTTCCGACTTACTATCTCACTACTATACTAACAGGTTCCGACCTACTAGCTTACTACTATGCTAACAGGTTCCGACCTACTTGCTCACTATTATGCTAATAGATTCTGACCTATTAGCTCGCTACTATGCTAACAGGTTCCGACCTACTAGCCCGCTACTATGGTAATAGGTTCTGACCCACTAGTCCGTTACTATGCTAACAGATTTTGACCTACTAGCTCGCTATTATGCTAACAAGTTTCGACCTACTAGCTCGTTACTATGCTAACAGGTTCCGACCTACTAGCTTGCTATTATGCTAACAGGTTCCGACCTACAAGCCCATTACTATGCTAATAGGTTCCAACCTACTAGCTCGCTATTATGTTAACAAGTTCTGACCTCCTAGCTCGCTACTATGTATTAGCCTACTACTATGCTAACAAGTTCTGACCTACTAGCTCGTTACTATGCTAACAGGTTCCGACCTACTAGCCCGCTACTATGCTAACAGATTCCGACCTACTAGCTCATTATTATGCTAACAGGTTCCGACCTACTAGTTCGTTATTATGCTAACAGGTTCCGACCTACTAGTTCGTTATTATGCTAACAAGTTCCGACCTACTAGCTCACTACTATGGTAATAAGTTCTGACTTATTAGCTTGTTACTATGTTGACATGTTTCAACTTACTAGCTCGCTACTATGCTAACAGATTCCGACCTACTAGTCCGCTATTATGCTAACAGGTTCTGACCTATTAGCTCATTATTATGAAATCGGCTTGCAAAACATATTGCTATAGTAGACGAGGTTACGACCCCTTACATAGCTCGACAAAATATTACTATGGCAGGCGAGGTTTTAACCCCCTACATAGCTCATAATAATGTTTTTTATGTTCTGCCAGCTTAAGTTTCTGAATTAAGTTATAATCTTAAACTACAGCCCATCATAGTCGAATGACCTCCCAAGCTTTCATCAGGTTTTATTACCTTTGAACAACATATTGATTTACACATTGATTACTTAGACTTTTCAGTCCACAGGAAATTAAAAGGCTTGGAAAAAGTTTATGTGACCAAAGCACAAGACACTATTGAAATGAAACAAACAGATTCAAAATAAATTCCATTATAAAGAAAGCAATAATATCCAGTACAATTAACCTCGCAAAGCGAGGTGAGCAAGAGTCAAAAGAAAGAAAAATTCAGAAAACGGGTCACTTGGTGCCTTGGTCCTAGAGGGCTGATTTCACAAGAGCTACATCATTTGAGACTACATTTGAAGGCTCTGCGACCTGAACTATTTTGTTTTGAGAGTTTGCAGCAGACATCTCCACAGCCAGAGGAACCGCATCTAAAGTAGCTGTTCTTCAACTTCAGCTCGCTCCACTACAGCCTCAGTTAGCTGTTCAGCAACTTCAGCTCACTTCTCTAAGGCCTCTGCTAGTTGTTCGGCCCCTTTAAGCTCGTTTCTTGCCTTATTCAATTCATTTTTGAGTTGGAGGAGCTTGGCAGTAAGGTACGATCTCATATTTGCGTGATCACCCTTTTCACAAATCAGGGCATCCTCAGCCTCCTTCTTTGCCTCCTTTACATTCTTCAATTTGGTTAAAAGACATTGTTTGAAATTTTTGGCTCTCTCACCCTCCATAGCCATGATCGAGAGCTCATCCTTTGACTTCTGTAGCTCGTCCTCAAACTTTCTTTTCTTGTCCTCAAAGGTTTTAACTTCTCGTCTCTATTTCATTGCTCCCAGTGCGATCTGAAATGCAGCGAGTTAGTGTTTAACCAAACAAGGAGGTGAGAGAGGTAAAAGGTAGTGTCAGTTACCAACATCTGTGACAAGCTATGTAGCCGAAGTAGGCCCTCACCCTCATTATCCAAGTGCTTGGCATAGGTCAGCATGATCTCGGGCCAATGATAGAGGAAGGATTTCAAGTATTTTCCTTTTGGTCCACTTTCAGGTCGAGCCCTGGCTGGTGATTCAATCTTTCTCTCAACGACCTCTATAACCTCGGGCTGCTTACCTTTATCTACATGACGTTGCTTAGTCGAGGAAGAATCGGGCACAGACTTTCTTTTTACTCTCCTGCTTTGACCAGCTTGAGTCTCGCGAGCAAGAGCTCTAGATTGAACTTCAACCACCTTTGGTTACGAGGTGGAGAGTTGGACTTATGGAGAACCTGTGGCCGGTGCTGAGGGAGGTGCTTCGTTAGGAATAGTAGTTGGAGGGGTTACAAACCGGACAGGACGTTTAGGAGGAGCTTGTCAAAGAGAGAGCCTTATCATCCCTGGAGCTTGTTGAGAAGTACGAACCAGAACTATTTGTGGGGCATGAATAGGTTATACTTCACCAGTAGATTCGAATACAGAATCGAGCTCAAATTCACCCCTGCTTCCTATCCCTTCTGTTGTCCACAAGCTCGCTGTTAAGAGAAGGGGCTAACTTATGGGTCATGAGAAGTTCGTCGTCGAGGGTGTTATTAAGTGTCGCTTCGTTCGAATTCACATGCGTTTTGAGAATCTTGTCCTCATCATCAGTAAGGGTGGCCCTAATTCCTTTCAAGTCTGCGAGATGAGATGAAAAGATAAAAAAAAGAAGAAAAAAAAAAAATAGAGCTCGTAGAGGTCTTTTCTTTCTATCTACTTGGGCTAAGAGCAAAAGAGAAGTTGCGGAGCTAACTAAGAGAAGAGCAAGAAATATAAAACCAACTTGATTTGTAATATCCTACATTAGACTTGCCCTTCGCATCACCCCGAGGCAAAAGATCCTTGTAGCTCGTTTGTTGAGCTATGAGATAATAAATCTCATCTCGCATTCCGTCTTTCACGCCACCAACGCTTTTGATGTTGTAGAGGTGGCAGATGATTTTTGGACTTGGAGGAGGAAAGTCATTCCTAATGAAGACCAGGGCTAAGGAGGTAAGTTGGGAGTAAGAGTTCGAGGTCAACTGAAAATGGCTAAGCTTAAGCCTATTCAAAAGGTCAATAAGGTAGGCAAAGACTGAAAATCTAAGTCCGTGCCTAAGGTGATGAGTGCTGACAGTAATGAACCTTTTTGGAGGATAAGACGCGTGGTCTCTAGATGTAGGAGACATCACACGACATCCCCTGGGAAGGTGATACTACAAGGCAATTCCCCTCATCTCCTTGTATTCTATCCTTAAGGCGTAGTGTATGAACACCTCGTGCGCTCGTCGTTCCTCAGCAGCCTGACGAGCCATTACGGGGTCAACCTGAACTGCGAATCCTTCTGCGACCTCACCGCTTTGAGAGGTTGCTTCACCAGTCATGCGAACTTCCCGCGAGCCGAGCTCTACCAAGCTGGACTAGTTATTATCTTCTACTCTGTGTGATCGGCATCCGCGACCTGAAGGCATCTACACATGAAAAGGTGCAATTAGGTCGGTACTATCAAACCATGCCCAAAAGTCCTAAGTTTCCTACCAACACTCCCTAGTCTACAAGTCACAAATGTCATACAGATCGCTAAAGCTATGGGGAGCTCGATCTACGAGTA
Source organism: Litchi chinensis (assembly GCA_019925255.1). Lineage (NCBI taxonomy): Eukaryota > Viridiplantae > Streptophyta > Magnoliopsida > Sapindales > Sapindaceae > Litchi > Litchi chinensis. The sequence goes on from CM034468.1 coordinate 19,908,730, forward strand.
AATGACCTACGAGCTAATGACTTACAGGTGTATCGTCCTATAGCTTGCATACAAAAAAGTCATAAACAGTAAACAGGTCGCAAATGACCAAGCAACAAGATCAAATCAACAAGAAACGAAAAGTCACAATCAAAAGCAGAGCATTCAACATCAAGAACACGAAGTATTTAAGCAAGTTTCAGATTTAGAAAAAGCATAAAATGCACAGAAAATGGAAATAAACAAAAAAAAAAACAAAGAGCTAGTCATGAAACTTACTGTGAATGTTAGCTTAAGGGTGAAGGATCTTAATCGTGGAAGATGTTGAGTCCTAAGAAAATCGACGCAAGGAAGCAAGATGGCAAAAAGAGATGAAGCCTCGACGTCTAGTGTTAAAAATGATAGAGTAAACGAAAAGGCTCCACTTATATAAAGGCGTAGGGATTCTAACCCTAGATGTTCGATTTGATGGCAACCAATTGCCTTAAATCTGACAGTGCAGCGCGAGTTGTGATTTTTGTCATCACACACTGTCAATTGAGAGACGTGCGTATTAAATGCGCGTGCATTGGACCTGCTAATGATGCAATCATATGAAGAGTCTCCACATGTCGAAGTAGTGGGACAGAATTTGAAAAGGCGCCAAGGTAAGTCGTGACATATACCAAGCGAGCTCGAGCTCTCAGTCCACAAAACGCACTAAGAGTTGGGGGGCTAATGTTATTGGTATATTTTGGGTCGCATAAATGGACTGGTAAAAGCCCAACGAGTAGATCCAACGGTAAGAGGCCCGGAAAGCTCAGTGCTCAAGTCGCAGTATTTAGCTCGCTACTTTCTTCTTATTCAGCTTATGTCTTAGACCAAATCTACCATGATTCATCTTCAGCTCGTGAGAGTGATATGTCAGCTCGTCGAGCTCGTGTTAGGTAATTCAAATGAGATGACTATGCAGGAGCAGTTAATGTAATAATTGTTGAGGGAAAGCAGTTAACGTAATAATTGCTATGGAGGAGCAATTAATGTAATGATTGCTATGGAAGAACAATTAATATAATGATTGCTATGGAAGAACAGTTGATGTAATGATTTACTTCTTAACGTGTGTTGCACTCAAATTTCAATCCCCACACTATAAATAGGGGTGAAATTCTTTGTATTAAACAATTTGGATAAGGAATACAGTCACTCTGCCAAATTATTCAGAGTGACGACCGTGGACGTATGCACACTTACTGAATCACGTAAAAAACTCACTTCTTTGCATTGTTCTTCCTCTCCTCTTCTCACTCTTAGTTGTTTTTTTATCTACTTTGATTGCTAATGATTATCAAAATCATAATCTAGGCCTAGAATCTCTGGGTCGACAAAATCTCGATGTCAACAACTATAAATCTCCATTCTTCTTCAAGATTCTCTTCATTTTTCTTCCAAGATCCAATGCAATAAACCATTAAATCCCTATATCAACTAAGAACCAAATGTCCACTACATCACCCAAAAGAAATAAATAATAAATAATAAAAAGGAAAAGAAAAAAGAAACCCAGGTTGTCAGTGGTTCCTCTTCAATTGGTACCCATAACTCTAATCTTCTTAACTTTCCTTCATCTCTTTCTCAACAACTCTACTTCTTTTTTATTAACTTTTCTTGAATCAAAAGTTAAAACACATTCTTACAATCAATACCAGTAATTAACAATTCAATTAAAAAAATATAAATAACTGAAAAAGTAAAAACGGATGGAGTAGAAAAATAATCAGGAAATTAAGAGTAAAAGTGGATGGAGTAAATCTACTCAACTATGAAAGAAGTGGACCAATCACTCCACTTTGGTGAAGCGCTCTACTTTAATGGAGCGATGCTATATCTGATGGAGCGATGGCGGCTCCATCCGAATGGAGCGTGATAGAGTTAATGAAGGAGTATATTCCACCCTCACTAATGGAACTCTAGGACCAGGAATAGTGAAGAAGAACATGAAAATATATAGAACTCTTGAATGGAGCAACACAAGTGCTTCATGGTGAGCGACACCGGTGCTTCACAAGATGAAGGTCTGCTTCATCAATGGAGCTCTGATAAAGCAAACCTTTACTTTTTTTCTTTTTCTTTTTTTTTTAATGTTTTTAATTTTGAAATTGATGTAGGGGTGGGGAAAACAAATTAAAAGAAACAAAAGCTAATAAAAGAAGAAGAAGAAAATCAATGAAGAGCAAAAACATCTGGGGAAAAACAAAATTGATGTAATCATGTAAAAGAGCAAGAAAATTATTTAAAAAAAAAAAAAGAAAAATTCCAGAAGAGCAAAGATATGGTATTTATGATGGATTGATGAAGGATAATATACTGATTGATGAACTATTGAAATTCTGATTTTAGATTATGAGAATGTTGGATTTTTTTTTTTTGCTATATTTAATTAATAAATAAATTGTTTAAAAATAATAAAATAAGTATACTAAGCGCAATTTAGACTTCAAATTGGATAAGTTGGTCCAACGGACTAATGACAGGTCAATTTAGTATAATTAAGAGCAAACATTTCATACAAGTGTAATATTACCTAATGTCAAGGTATTTGGGCATTTTTCCCTATAATTTATAATTTTTTGAAAACCATTTTTAGTGGTGTGTTTAAACAAAAGGCTGTATATACAATTTAAGTGGGGCAGAAATATATATGGTCACTTTTTTTAGAATTCAACCCAAACCAAAACTATTAATGATTGGATTTTAATAACCCAATTCATTAATAACATAATCCAATAAAACTAGACCCATCAATCATTTTATAAGAGTGGGTTTAGGTCGAATTAGTGGGTTGGACTTAATTTTGCCAAGTCTAAGGCAAAACATTTGAGTAACTTTTTTGAAAGTATATAATTATTTCGTTAATTATTATATTATTTTATAATTTGTTGATAATTTATATATCATATTAATTAAGTATAAATTTAAGTAAAATTTTTGGTGAATATATAATTACTAACATGAGTAATGTTAGGTTTCTCAAAAATTTTGTCCAAATTCATATCCAAATAATATAATATATAAGTTATCAAGATCTTGTAAATCATAAAATGAAATGATAATTAATAAAATCTTAATAACTTATATGCTACATTATTTGGGCATAAATTTGAGTAAAATTTTTATAAAGCCTGTATTACTCTTACTAACATTAAATAATTTAGAGTGGCGTTTCCATTCTTGACAATCAATTTTCAGTAAAGAAAGAGATTATTAAAAAAAGGAATGTAGACTAATGAAAAGGTTATATCAGGCAATGATCTCTTTTTTCTTTTTGAGAAAAAGGCAGTTTTCTTTTGAATTTATATAATGTGATCCAGGAGATTTTCAATAACTATCACCTAATGAAAGTATTACCTTTTTTTAATGTGATAACAAGCGAATGAGAGTCTAACAATAATGCTGTTTGTTATATTTGCATCTCTTTTTTTTTTTTTTCTTTTTTTTTTAAATTTTTCCTATTCTTACCTTATAGTTGTTATATATACATGAAAAGTTTTTATTTTTTAGCTTAAATCAGAGAACAACATTAAGGGGTCTATTCAATGTTAGATTTCATTAGAATTTAAGAGATTTAAAAAGTTTAGATTTCATTAAAATCTAGTGTAATCAATTTAGATTTGTTTAGAATCCCTTGTAATTAAAAAGCATAATATTTAGATTTGTATATATTTCAATAAAATTTATGTGTATTTAATTTAAATTTGTGTGATTTTCGAAAATCATTGCTCATTTATGTAATGTATTTAAATGAATTTAAAATGATTTTTACAAAGAAGCAATTTTAACTAAGAAAAGGTTGTCAGGTGTGAGTCAACCAAAATATGTACTATAAAAGCGAAACGATGAGATGTTTCAGCTCAAGAAAGCATTAGTTAAGTTTCTTTATTCAAATAATTTGATCAGTTATTATTATTATTATTATTTGCTTCTGTGACCTTTACAGGCATAGAAAACTCTTGATCAAAGATTCAGCTGAGAACAAATGGAAGAAACAACAGTTATCATTGTAGGAGCTGGCCCAGCTGGGTTGGCTGCTGCTGCTTGTCTTAACCGTTTGCAAATTTCGAATGTTGTGTTAGAAAGAGAGGACAGCTATGCCTCTCTTTGGAAGAAAAGGAGTTATGATCGCTTGAAATTGCACTTGGCCAAGGAGTTTTGCGAGCTTCCTTTCATGCCCTTTCCATCCGATACACCGAGATTCATCCCCAGGAAAGGATTTATCAATTACTTGGATGAGTATGTGTCTCATTTCGAGATTTATCCGCGGTGCCATAGGTTGGTGGAGTCTGCGTCCTATGATGACAAGAGAGGAGCATGGACGGTTCTGGCCAGGAATGTAAGTACAGATATGCACGAAGTGTATGTTGGGAAATTTCTTGTGGTTGCTACAGGTGAGAATAGTGAAGGCTATATTCCTGATATACCCGGCCTCGATCGGTTTTGTGGTGAGATTCTGCATTCTTCACATTACAAGAATGGGGAACTCTACAAGAACAAGGAAGTTTTGGTCGTTGGGTGTGGGAATTCCGGCATGGAAATTGCTTATGATTTGTCTAATTATGGTGCTGAGACTTCCATAGTTATTCGTGACCGGGTATACATTCTTTCTCTCATATTGCATTGCATGCAATTAACTCGCACAAAATAAGATATCAGATTGTCAACGAATAAATAAAATAGATATCATTAGAAATAATTAAAGATTTTGACTATGCAATATTAAAAGGCCAAAATACACAAAAATGACACCATGACATTTTTTGCACTAATATCACTTGAGGTTTCATAAACTCAACAAATACACCTCAACCGTGAGTTGACTAATCTTTTATCAAACTTTAAAGAAATCAGAAAAAAGCAATTTGGTCATTTTATGTTTTATTAAATAAATTTTAAAAACTATCCAATCAAATTTTGTCATATCACCTTTATTTAAAGTCAATTCTGTCTATTTTTTAGAGCAATTTTGTCTTTTAATTATATAAAATAATTTAAATTTGAAGAATTTAAAAAAAAAAAAAAAAATCGGATGGTCTCCATCTAGATATGGAGACTATCTTATAAACTGATTGGGTCTCCACTGTTGGTGACCCAAACGGTCTCTAGTGGAGATCGAGGTGGTCTCTAATGGAAACCAACTAGGTCTCTCCATTGGAGACCACCCCAATCTCTAGATGATAGAGGCCCAGTAGCACCAAGAGAAACCCAATTTTTGGTCTCCACGATGGAGACTTGAAACTAGGTCTCCGTTGTTAGAGAACCAAATGTTGGTGTCCATGGTGAAGAACCATATTTGGGTTTCTGTTGGCAAGTCTCCATTAGAGACTTTTATTTTATTTTATTTTTGTTGGGTGAGTTTGTGTGATCTTGGTTGATAGATGATGAAGAAAGGAGATGTGGATGTAAAAGATAATGAAAAGGATGGAGATGACGAAGTTGATGGATGATATAGATGATGATGAAATAGAGATGATGGATGAAAAAGGAGGGATGGAGATGATGAGGTTGATTAATGATAAGGGATATTTATAATTAGTCCCCAACCTTTGATCATAATCTGAAAATGCTCCATCTAGTTTCGTAATTAACAGTTTGCCTCTCCAAAGTTTAATTAAATAAAGAATCAACTTTTTGCCGTTACAAATTCTATCCATTACAGTTAGGAGTGGAAGGGTAAAATGGTAAATGAATGTGATAAATAAATGTAAATTAATAAAAAAATAATAATAAACCAAAAAAAAAAAAATAAAAAATTATTCGTATAATTTTTTTTTTTAAAAAAAGATTGATCTCCATTGTCCGGATGGACAGTGGAGATCAAATTAAAAATTAATTTGATATATAAAAAAAAAAAAAAAATCTCTCTCTTCATCTACTTTATCTCCACCAACTCTTTTTCTCTCTATCTTCGGCTTTATTGGTTGATTGATCAGTGGAATACGATGACAACAACTTCATAGGCGACAGGCCATTTGGATTTTGGTGGTGTTGGTGGGTAAGTGGTTTTTAGGTTGATATTAGTGGCTATCGGAATGTGTTTAAAAGGTAGGTTCGGTGGTTGGGTGGTTTCTAGGTGTGGCAGATGTGTTTGATGAGTGGTTGTGGATGAGTGTTTAATGTTGGTCGCCATCTATGGTCGTTGTCCATGGGTGGGTTCATCTTTTTTTTTCTTCTTATCTTCTCTTCTTATTCTTATTCTTATTCTTCATCTTATTGAACCCAGATGTCTAGGTTCGATGTTTGAATTGAGCCCACAAATCTACTTTCGAATTCTGGGCTCGATTTGAACCCGGAACTCAGTTTTTGGGTTCAAGAAGATGAAGAAGAGAAGTAGAATAAGAAAAAGAAGAAGAAGAAAAAAAAGTTTGTGTTTTTGGGTGATTTTGATATCTATTTTCTTCATAGATGATGAACTTAATTTCCATGAAGTTGTTGAATATGGTTAGGTTGAACTAGGTTAAATTTGTTTTGTAGTTTTTTTTTTTTTTTTTGTGATTTTTTTGATGAAATTGGAAGAGAATGAAAAGAAGGAGAATGGGATGTTATGTTTAAGTTTTTGGGTTCATAACCTAGACCTAGAGATGTTGAATGTCAACTTGAAGATTTGGCTTTATAATCCAAACCTTCAATTGTTTGTTTTTTAAATTTTTTTATGCAACAAATTTCTTTTTTTAGACTTTTTTTTTTAAAATTATTTGATCATTATTGTATATCTTAAAGATGAACGATGGAGATTATTGTCTTTATTTTAATAAAATTTTAAAAATTTTTTTTGTAAACAAATATAAATATTAAAGTTTATTTTTAGATTAATTCCCACCATCCATTTCAAAGATGGACGATAAATATATTTTTTTATAATTTTTATTTTAATTAAATTTATTTTGATTTTTTAATTTTATGTTAATTAATTTTAAATCAAGGGTAAAATAATTATTTACTACTCTGGTAAACTTTTTAACGAAAAAACCAATGGCTAGGAGAAAATGGCTAATTACGAAACTATGGGAAGTAGTTTCAGATTAGGATCAAATGTTGGGGGGGGGCATATTATAAATATCCCTTGATGATAAAGATGATGAAGAAAGGTGAGGTTGATGAATGATGAAGATGATGAAGAATGAAGAAGATGGAGATTTTTTAAAAACAATTAATTATTTTTATATTTTATTTAATATTAAAATAATTTAATGGTATATGAAGGATAGAATAATGATAAATCAATTAATTTTATTAATTTTTAAAATAAATTAATGATATATTAATGATAAAATAAGGGCAAATAATTTTATAATTTATAATATTTGTCAATGACAAAAAAGTCTTGGTACTTAGTAACACAAATATGCCTAACCATTCCACACCACTTACATCAATTAATTCCTCATTTTTCAACTTTAAGGACATTTCAATTTTATATGCATTTTTTTTTTGGCGTTAATGGGACTGATTTAATAGCAAGGGATGTTTCTGTAATGTTCTTGAAAGTTCAATGCGTGTGAGTGAAAAATGATCAAAGTTGCCAATTTTGTGTAATTATGGTAAAAGTCGGGGTCTTTTGTAGTTTGCCCTTAATTAAATATTACATGACACAATATCCACGAAAGTTTGAAGTCAGATGAAATATTTTAGAGGATTTTCTGTTGTTGTCTGCAGGTTCATGTTCTCACAAAGGAAATAGTATGGCTTTCCATGTTTCTACTTCAATACTTGCCACTCAAGGTGGTTGACATACTTGCTGTGGCTCTTGGGAAACTAATTTATGGAAATTTATCAAAGTATGGAATTGAAAGGCCTAAGGAGGGTCCATTTCTTATAAAAGCAAGCACAGGTAAATCAGCCGTTATTGATGTTGGAAGCATTGAAAAGATTAAGCAAAACAAAATAAAGGTAACTAACCTACCATTTACATGCATGCCTTAAATTCTTTATTAGTTTCACTACTTGAGGACATTGACAGATGGTTAATGTTTGATAACTTGTAGGTGTTCCCATCAATAAAAAACATTGAGGGACAGTATGTTAAATTCAACAATGATGAGGTGCGTAGATTTGATGCTATTGTGTTTGCTACTGGCTACAAAAGCACTGTCAGAAAGTGGCTTAAGGTATGTTGAAATTTGATTGCTAATCCTTTTAATATTCGATGTTCAAAGATAATGGCATTTGTGTTTTTATCCGTGCGTCTTATATGAAGACTTTCTTCTAATATATTGTGTATGAACCATGTGTGCTTATGTTGTTTTCAGGGTGACGGCCTGTTTGATGAAAAGGGAATGCCAGTGAAAGCTAAGCCAAATCACTGGAAAGGAGAAAATGGAATTTATTGTACTGGTTTCGCCAGTCAAGGATTATTGGGCATCTCCAATGATGCTAAAAAAATAGCTGCGGACATCAATTCTGTTTTGAATGAAAACAAGAGAAACAATTGAAAAAATTGTTTTCTTGTTATTCATTCAAGTTTGCTTGACATACAATTGGGGTTTGCGATTTATGTGAAGAGGCATGATTTTAAACCTGTAGTGTAAAGTATATAGCGCTAAATAAACCTTATCTCAGTTGTATGATTTAATATTTCGGTGTTTTCTTTTGGTACAATAAGAACTTTGTTTCATAATAAATAATTAGCTGTCTTTCTCAGTATTTTTATTTTGGATATCTATTTTGTGTTCCATTACAATTACACGCTGTAAGACCTAATGAACTTCTTTTATGTGGCAACTAACATAAAGAACCTCAATCCAATACCTCAAATCAACATGAAATCACAATTTCCGTTCAATATGTTCTCAATGAATTATTTGTAAAAATAATGAAACTAAATCAAGAAGACAATACTTTGTTTTTAAAAAGTTTTTATGCTCCTTTCAACAATTGTATTTTATTTTCGATGATAAAAAAATAGAGTAAGTGCACTGACTTCATTATAGTTTATTTATAATTACACTAAACTCTAAACTATTGCCTTAATTGCGCTTATACCTCTCTATCCTATGACAAAACGGATGAACTATTAGGTAATAACAGCAGAGAGGTGATTAGATCATTTTTTATTATCATTAATTGAATAATAAAATGAAAAATAATTGGCCAATAAAATTCCATCATGTCAGCTCCAAAGTAAAATAAATAATTTTATCAATTATATATATATATATATATATGTATGTATGTATATAAAACTCTTCTTCTTGACTTATCTTCTTGGACAAAAAATTATCTTCTTTTCTCGATCAAAATCTTTGCTTTGCTCTATTCCGTTGGACACCTTTATCAGACGCCACCACTGCCCTTGCTTGTTTCTATTTGAGTGTCATTACTGAGAAACCAAGTAAATTAGTGTAATTTACTCTAAGGTTACGTTTGACATGTGAGATTGAAATGAAATAAAATAAATTAGATTGAATTGAATTGAAATGAAAAATTATTATCCCATGTTTGATAAAACTTGGGATTGGATTAAAATTGTATCATATTGTGTTTTATGTAAATTAAGATTAGATTAGAATAAAATTAATTTAAATATTTTATAATATACTTAAATTAATTTAAAAATTTTATTTAAAAAATTTGAAAAAAAAAAGTGGGGATGAAATGCTCATTTCTAAATCCATCAAATTTCACCATTTTTGTTGGAAATGAGCATTCCTATGAGAAGAGAATTTGAGAAAATTTGGGATTGGGGTTTAGAATCTCACCTATTGTTTTTCAAAATGAGATTTAAGAGTTTGAGAAATTTTGAATCTTAAACTCACTTTAAATCTCATATTCCAAATATAATCTAAAAGATATGTACATTATCGTATAATTAATAAGATTATTTTTTATTCATATTGTTTGTAAATTAATTGATGAGGCATACAAATCCCTATAATTGTTTTCTAATAAAGAAAATTATATTTTAATAAATGACGAAGATAAAGTAAAAATAACAGATTGATGATTCTAATATTCTAAAAGGGCTTTACAGTTAATCTCTTTTATTTTTTAAAAAATTGATCGCTTTTAATGCTTGTCCTCTCCGACCAGCTCGTACTATTCTTGTTTCATCCAATCCACTATCTTTACTAAGGGATTGTTTGTTTGTTTATCTGAAGACTGAATTGTTATGAATAATACTGAAGATTAAATAATTATTTAAATCTAAAACTATTATGCTCGTTTTCTCGAATTGAAAAATGGGCTGATAAAAGCCCAATAAGATGAGAACAAGAACAAAAGCCCAGGAGGTCCAATTTTCAGGTCGTTGTAGCGAGCTTGTAAGCTCGGAAGCTCGCGTGATACAAAAACAGACCAAGCGCATTTCAGCCCAGTCTGGCATCCCTATACCTCGAGCAGTCCACCAAATCGGGAGCTCGCTCCAGAAGATGCCTTGTGCAGCAAGTCATCAGATTTACCAAATTCTATGATTTTACGCCGGTACTACCTATACAGTCTCCTGAAAGCATTCAATGCGGCGGCCACGCATTTAATACAAAGAAGACCTCTCATAGTACATTAAATGCATACATGAGCATGAAAGAAATAATCATTGTTTTTACAATAAATGCAGTATGGTTTATGTCAAGATTAGTTGAAATGACCATCATTTGTAATGTGTATAGCATTCTTTTGTATCTCTTCCCTCTCTATAAATAGGAGAGATTTTTACTGTATCAAAAACTTAAGCACACTAGTATAGCGTCACTCTGCCGGAATTAACTCAGAGTGGCCTGTGGATGTAGGCGCAGTCGCCGAACCACGTAAAAATCCTTGTGTTAGCATTCATTCTTCTCTCTTCCTTCTTTATTAGTTGTTCCATTACTACCATCCGACTACCATGACCAACATTCATTCACATTCATTACAGTCTATCAACCTTAAACGCCATTTACTACACGTTTTCTACAGTCATTGTCATTTATTACCTCGTTCGCAGTCTGAGCCTTTGAATCTCTGGATCGATTGTTTCCGAACGTTGACAAAAACCTAAATAACATGTTTTTTATTATTTTTTATTTTTTAATGTCTGAATTTTTTTTTTTTTTTTTTATTTTTATTTATTTAAAAAAAAACTGAAAATAAATAGTTTTACGTTTATATACTTATAACTACTAATTGTTTTATATTTTTATTTTAAATTATTTATATTGCTGAAAATAAATCAACCAAATTTATCTATATATTTCTAATTTAATCAATTTTTTTATTGATAATAATAAATATATATTAGTTTAAACAATAGTTTAAGAAAATGTAGCTTACACATTCTTTTTAATTTATAAAATATATGATGTTAAATTTGTTATATAAATATAAAGATTCAAATTACTGGTAACATACAAAAAATAATGACTTGTGAGATATTAATGAAAATAAAATTGAAAAAATATATCTTTTAAAGTGATAGCTATGGAAGAAAATAATTTCAATATGATTAAGTGATTAGGTGTTGAGTGATAATAATTTTTAACTTTTCATTTTAGATTGTTTTTAGAAATTTTAAGTTATTTGACCACTTAAAAAACAAACAAAAATGATTTAGTAAGTCCAATTTAAACTCATTAAGTTAAGTTAAAAAAAAAAAAAAATCCCTAAATATTCTATGAACAAAATCAGAATTCAGATTTATTAATGTTTTGTTGGGCTTTGATTTAAAAACTAAAAATTCCTGTTGACATCATTTGCATAAATAAATTTAGATAAATTTCCATTTGTATCTTGATGATTCTTAAAAATGATAAACAAATTTTAAAATATTAAGCCTAAAACATGAGGTGTCACCTCTATTTAGTAAATTTTACATATATATTATTGTGCCTAAAAATAACACCCAAGTTTTAAGTCCAATAAGGCCTAGGAAGCCCGAAAGATCGAGAGCCGAACGAGAATGACAACATAAAAAAAAACCCAATACTTTTATCACGTCAGCACGTACCATACCTACATAAACTGAAAACTCTAAGCAATCAACAATGAAGTAATGAAGTAGCTTGTAATGAGTAGCTCATGCGTGAAGCAACTTGTGCCCATTATAGCTCGAATTGCAAAAATGGACACATTTTCTTATTTTAGCAGCGTCTTGGAAATAGAAAGAGATCTTCATCAAGCGAGAAATGTTGGTTACGTTTTAGTTCTCACTTTAACTAATAAATCTTATAAATATAATCATATAAATGTCGTATAGCGGTTGTGGGGTCCTCTCCACAAAGATGTGGGAATCAATTACTAAACTAGTTCTCAATGAAAACAAACAAAATTTCATTTGCTAGGATTTTGAATTCCTTTTAATTATAGACATGAATTATCATAGCATTGAAGATATATTGGTTGTATTGTTGCTAGTTTATCACTAATCCTCCCAATACTCTCTTCTGACAATGTGCTGAACATACTCTCATCTAACGTATCTCTCGATGGCTATCGAATTGACAAGAGTTCATTAAGTTCATGATAATCAACTACCTAAGTGGATTGATCTATGTCGATGAGAATACTTGACTGTCACATGAGCAACTCATGGTCTGCTTGACTGTCACATGAACGACCCATTTTACTCTCCTAATCCTAGGATCATTCCGGTCTCAACACAACCTCAAATCGTGACAGGATGACCAATCAGATATAAGCATTAAGTTCTAAAATTCCTACTTAACATGCACAAACCATCCTCAAGAAAATAACAATTTAATTTTTTTTTTTTATATAATTATTATCCATTAGCATCCCAACACAAATGTATATACTATTACTAGAGATATTGCAAATGCAAAATAGAGAGTCAAAAATACAACTCATGAATATCCTTAGGCATCCTCCAAATTCAAATCCATGGAGCTCCTTTTTTCAGAGTTCAAGCCTTTGCATTATCTTCACCTCTCATGCAAGCTTTACCTCCAAAAAATGTGTGGAAGATGTTGGTGGGTGAGGTTTGGAGGGTGTATGGAGGTGAATGAAAGGTGAGAATCAAGGTTGGAAGAGAAGCACTAAGGCACCATCCTCTACCCCTTAAAACCCCTCACAAAATGATGTAAATAAGGCTATTTATAACCTACAGAAGTTAGAGCATATGGCAAAAATGCCCCTAGCACTCCCTTAGGTGCCCCTTTGAAGGGGCGAGTAAAGGAAAATGACTCTCGGGTTGTTTGGCATTCCCTTAGGCACTCCCTTTGAAGGGACGAGTAGGGAAGCACAACTTTTTGATTCTTTAACACTTCTTTGGGTGCCCTCTTTGGGGAGGCATGAAAGGGATTGCAACCTTGGTTGATGTTTTTCCCCACTCGATTGCTCTACATTGACAATCATTGTTTGATCAATAAAGCTCCCATCACTTCAATGACTTGATTTCACCTCAAATCTTTCCCAATTCAGCTCATACACCATTTATAGATTTACTACTTGAAAAAACATAAAAACACTCAAGAACAACAATAAAGATAGATTTAGAGGCCTAAATCTTCACTAAAATTATCCTTATTAGGAAATTACACCAATTAGGAAATCTCCAGAATTGGAGTTCGATTCAAAATCTATGCACCTAATACAGTTTGGTGCAAATTAGAAAAGAAAATCTTAGCCCTTCCTATTTTTCAATGACCTAATTGTTTAATAACGAAGAACCTTAGCACTATAAATATGGTCCATCATATAGGGAAAAAGGACCCTCCAACTTCAGCTATCTTATACTGAAACCCCATTTTCCCAATCTCTCATTCAAACAATAGCATAACCATGGATTTAGGCTTCTTTTATACAGCCAAACCACCTTAAAAGTTCTTGTATTCTATTCACTAATTGATCATACATTGTTGGTGCATCACCATCAATTATATTAAAATTGCTTTTGCTATTTCATTAATTCTGTTCAATTCACATTAAATCGAGTGTTGACTTATTTTATTAGTCAATATGTTAGTGCTAGAAGGACGACCCTAAACCTTCAATTCTATTAAGTCTTTCACCTAGTTTACTTGATTTTCTATTACTTCTGCTAACCAATGGCAAGAAGTTCCCCATTCACGTTGAAGCACCCTTCGTAGGATTGCATGAATAGGCGATCTCTTGAATATTGAGGGAAGGGCAGACTTTGTGTAGCAAACAGTGCTTTTTAGAAGTGAACAAAAAGCAAGTCACATGTCAACGTAGCTACTGAACTAGTAGGCATTCTAAACCTCATGGCTATGATATAGTGATGGAATATAGGGAAAATGTTGCACAAACATTGGTTAGAAACATCCAAGAGCTTATTCAGGGGCCAAGAGCATTGCCACTAATGAACAACAACAACAGAGATATTTCTATCAGAACGTCTTCTTATGATGAGTGTCAACGGGAGAACGAGCATCCATCCCAACAAGTAGGTCACGATGTAGATCACAACCATGTTGCCCTACCAAGGCCTCCTATGGTAGCATCTCCAAGTCATATTTCTGTAAGTGGTAACCAAGAGTGTCACCAGAGTGCCAAAAAAAGGTCGCTAGCCCCTTAAGGCAATCAACCAGACTTACTAGTGCTGCTTAGAAGGATAAACTGGCTTGAAGGCTGTGGGGAATGAGAACCTAGATCGCTTTCGCTTACGAAATCTGTTCAGTGAGGAGATCATTAACGAGTTGCTCATTGATCGTTTTAAGATGCCCACTATACCTCAATATCAAAGAGGTAATGATCCTTATGACCACCCACATGCTTTCAATGTATAGATAGACCTTCTCACCACTAATGACAAAGTTAGGTGTAGGTGCTTCCCAGCCACTCTATGTAGGTACCTCGAAAGTGGTTAAGAAGACTTCCAATTGGAGTATCATATGTTGGGAGTAATGTCAATAAATGTTCCTACGCAGCTACTAGGCATAAAAAGGGCAATATGTGCTATCCTGTCATATGACAACGATCTTCCAAAAGAAAGAAGAGTCATTGAGGGATTATATAGCATGTTTTCAAGAGAAGCTAAATTACATTAACAACTGGCATGATGAGAATATCCTTACCACCATCTCAGTCGGGCTAGACAGGAATGTGAAGTTATAGCATAACATCTACAAAGTTCTCATCAAGACCCTTCGGGACTTCTACGATCGAGCTGCGATTTACATCAGGCTAAAGGAGTCCCTGGATGCCCAAAATCAAAGAACTCACAATGAGTCCAACAATAAAAAAAAGTTTGAAAAGAGGAAAGGTATTAACAAAAAGAACAATAGCTCGAAGAACCTATCCTTCTCGCAAAAGGCAAAGTCATCAAGGCACCCTTCAAAGAAAGCTCACACAAGAGGTGAGCAAGGAAGATTTGTAGGCCGCTATAGCAGTTACGTTGAGCTCACAAACACCAGAGAATGGATCTATGTAGCAAAGCTGAACAAGAAAACTTCTGGAAGACCTCGATCTATAAGGACACTTGAATGGTCAAAAGACCAATAAATGTTTTGCCATTATCACAATAAGGTCAGACACACACCTTCTGAGTACTATGCACTCAAATAAGTAAGAGTAGACCTCGTTAGAAGATGTTAATTACGGGAGTATGTAGCCTAGCCTAAGATAATCAGTAGCCTGCCGTAGGTCCCTTAGAAGCAACTGTTACAGTCAGAGGGATCTAATTGTCGATCGGCCTGTAAACTCGCAAGCGCACAAGGTCATGACAAGTAATATAATATTGAATTGAGTATCATCTACATAGGGATGTATGAACCAATTATTAAACTAATCATAGTTGAAAATAAACAAACAAAAGGTGTTAGGATCCCAATTTCAATTAATTAATCTTCTTTAAAAATTTCAGACATCTTTATTGCAATTGTCTAGTTGTTGCTCATAAAACTCGTTTGTATTATTTTAATTAAATCTTAAAGAGAATTTGTCAAAGTTTCCTATTTATAATTGAACTTGTTATGGTATTTTTCGGATTCAACAAATGGGTTGATAAAAACCTGATAGAGGCCCAACAAGTTGACCTAATGAAGTGATCCAATTGACAAGGCTCGATTTATTAACATCCAGCCCATGCGAGTTCTTCAGCTCGCACGAACGAGCTCCCATCATAGCCATTATTCACAGATCGCTGTTAGTATTACACAGTTCGTATTATGCACAACTTGTTACTCAGAATGAGGTTTAGCTTGAGATTGTCTAATACAGTTTATAGCTCGCCCAATTACCAGTTCAATAAGGAAATTTTCCAGAAAAGACAGTAACCCAAATTAATCGTGATTCTTCTATCAGAATTGGAAATAAGTTCAAATTCAAACATTGATAAATGTGATCCCTGATTTTGTAGAGTAGATTTTTGATTTGGTGCTAACCAATTAGGAAATGCAATTAATTCATGATTCTCTTCCTGTTTTATTTCAACCTAAATTGTAAACGCCTCACCTTATAAATAGAGGCTAAAATTCATTGTAACAGAGATACATATACCCAAGCAATATAATATTGTTTCTCTGTAGACTTATAAAGAGCAACAACCGTGGACGTAGGTACACTTGCTGAACCACATTAAAAATCTTCTTTATGCATTGTTTTTCTTCTCCGCCTTCTACTTTTCTTTTGTTTTCTGCTTTGTTTCACATTGATTGCAGGTATTGAGCTTTAAATTGTCATCGACCAGAAATCAACGTCGATATTTTAGCACTAGAAGGAGGGTCCAAACTGCAATCTGTTTAACTGCAATTTGTTAGTCTTTAAAAGGCATGACGAGAACAAAAACAACTAGATATATGGGCTCACAGGTTGATCAAGTAGAGAGTCAGACAAGTCAACACCAACGTAATACGCAATTGATAGAAGATGCACCCATGCCCGTAGAAGGCACGTCTCATGGCTAGGCAGTTGGTGCTGCAGTAGGCATGCCTCCCTTGCCCCCTCGCTAACCAGTACCAGTCACCCCAGCCGAGGGGCTACAAACATGGCATCAGAGGCAGGAGGTGTTGGAGCTTACGGTTCGGCAGCTTGTAGATGTAGTTAATGCGTTAGTACAGGCCCAAGCGCAGAACATGCCCGGGATCAAGGCTGCTGCTCTAAGGCAGGCGTATCCGCAACATGAAAGAGTGCAAGAGCAAGAAAGGCCAGTAAGAGAAATGCAATGACCTACCGGTTCAGCTCGCTCTTCTAATTCGCGCTTTAGAGCTGGAGGTCATCGAGTTCGTGAGGAAAGAGAAGTAGCACGTCCTGCAAGTTTGGTGATAAGGGCGAGTCAGGATGGGAGCCGCTATATGGAAGCTGGCTATGATCGAGCCCGAGCTGCATCTAGGCATGAGCAGGACGAGGTAGATAATCAGCGACATGCAAGGTCGCATCGAGCGGACGACTTGTTCAGAGAAAGTAAGAGACATGAGTCAAAAAGCCTCTCCCTAAGTCGTGATCACAAAGGAGACACAGGCCCCAAGATCCACAAATAGAGGAACTTCTTAAGAGGGTCCAATAGCTAGAAGCACGACCTAGCGCCCCGGATCAGCGCGAGCATTATGGAGAAATGACTTTGTTTACTAGGGAGATCGAGACGCAACCTCTCTCTTCCAGATTCAAGGTCCCAAGTTTCCCGTAGTACAATGGGGACAATGATCCCTATAACCACCTTGATGTATTTAATGTTCAGATGGACCTTCAAACGGAGAACCCACTGATAAAGTGTCGCGTCTTCCCAGCTACCCTAGGGGACATTCCGCGGACTTGGTTTAAGAATCTCCCAGCTTGTAGCATAGAAAGTTGAGAAGATTGTCAGCAGAAGTTTGTCAACCAGTATAGGGCTTTGAGGAGGCAGCTCGCACCATCCTGCCATTTGGCCATTATCTTTCAACGTTAGAATGAATCCTTGAAGGACTACATCACTATGTTCAAATGCGAGGTCGCCAATGTGGAAAGCCCATCAGACGAAAGTGTTTTGACAGCGATCTCAGTCGGGCTTCGTAAGGATGGGAAATTGTATGAAAATATTTACAAGTCTTTAGTGAAAGACATGGGAGAATTCTATGAGCGAACTGCAAAGGAGATCTGATGGGAGAAGACGTTCGGCCCGAAGAAGTCCAATTAAAAGAACGAAATGGGCAGTTCCAGCCAATTGAAAAAGAGAAGTAATGGAAGGAATGAAGGTGAAAGTCGAGACAGTGGCTCAAGCAACTAGATTGCCAAAAAGGCTAGGAGAGAGCCTAGGAATGAGCGACCTCAGCGTTAAGGTCGCTATGACAGTTACAGCATCTTGTCGGATTCACAGGACATGATTTTTACAGCAGAAAGGAACAGGGAAGATTTCAGAAAGCCCAATCCTTTGAGAGCCCATGTTGAACACAAAGACAGGAATAAGTTTTGTGCATATCATAATGAGGTGGGACACAATACTTCTGATTGTTGGGCGTTGAATGACGCCATTGAAAGGTTGATCAAGAGAGGTCGCTTGAGAGATTACGTGGTGAGACTAGTAGACTCGCGACCTCTACGACAATGACCTCAACAACAATAATAGCCAGCATAGCAGTAGCCCCAGAGAGCTCCGAGCAAGAACACGAACCTGCGGTAAGGATGATTTTTACTATTCATGGTGGCTCCCATATTTCAAGTACATCAAACAGGTCGCATGAAAGGTATGTTCGGGAAGCAAATCATACCTTACAGGTTAGTGGGTCGGAGGGACCTATGAAGAGAGCGAAGACAACCTCGGATGATATTGTGTTCACCAAGGAAGATGCTAGAGGCGTGCATTAGCCTCCTAATGATGCACTTGTCATCCGAGCTAAAATCAATAATATGGAGGTGCGACCAATCATGATCGACACTGGAAGCTCGGTCAATGTCATGTATAGAAGTTGCTTCGACCAGATGGGGCTAGGAGCAGAACAATTGAAGCCTTCCCCAGAGCCTTTTTATGGCTTCACTAGAGATGTCATCACACCAATAGGCCAGATTAAGCTATCACTCATACTCAGGGAAGCAGGACATCAAGCTATTGTGTTAGTGGATTTTCTGATCATTGATTGCCCATCAGCCTACAATGTGGTCCTGGGAAGACCTGCAATGAACGACCTGGATGTAATTACTTCAATCAAGACCCTCACAATCAAGTTTCCAACTCCCAATGGCGTTTGATGTGTTCGGGGAGAGCAGCACTTAGCCAAACATTGCTGTGAAGATGTTATGAAGATGGGCGTCAGAGGAAATAGGGTGAACGTGGTTTCGGGGGGTGAGCCACGAGCTGTGAGTGAAAAGGGGGTTAGTTATGATCTCAACCCTCGCGAGGTGGATGCAGACCGAGCCACTGGGCCAATCAAAGAGTTGGAGGATGTTTAAGTCAGCGAGGTAAATCCTGAAAGGTGTCTAAAGTTGGGAAGAGGCTTAACTCCAAAAGTAAGAGTCCAGCTCGCTGACTTTCTCAAGGCGAACTTGGATGTTTTTGCCAGAATCATGAAGATATGGTAGGGATAGACCATAAAGTCATGTTGCACAGATTGAACATCGACCCCTACCACAGGCCAGTTCACCAGAAGAGGAGACCGATAATGGGAGAACACTACTTTGCGTTGAATGAAGATGTAGATAAGCTACTGACAAACAAGTTTATTTGCGAAGCTTACTATCCAATTTGAGTCGCTAACCTTGTACTGGTAAAGAAGAAGAATGGGAAGTAGAGAACTTATATCGAATTCACAGATTTAAACAAAGCGTGCCCAAATGATATGTTGTTGAAATCCAAGCAGATGGGTGATCATGTGCTCGACCTAGAGAAAATGTTCCAGATTTTGAGGAGTTATCAGATGAAGCTGAACCGGCATAAGTGTGCATTTGGGGTAGCCTCAGGGAAATTCCTTGGCTTCATGGTGAATAATAGAGGCATTGAGGCCAATCCAAAGAAGATTAGGGCATTGATTGACATGAGATCTCCTACTCGGATCAAAGATGTGCAAAACCTTAATGGCCAAGTCACAGTATTTAGCAGGTTCATCTCAAAGGCAACAGACAAGTGCATCCCGTTCTTTGATGTTTTGAAGAAGGCAAAGAACTTCGAGTGGATTGAGCAATGCGAGGTGGCTTTCCAGCAATTGAAGGAGTATATAGGACGAGCTCCACTCCTTTCCAAGCCTAAGGAAGGAGAGAAGCTTATTCTATACTTCAGAGTATGTCGGTAGGCTTTGAGTGCTACTTTGGTGAGAGAAGAGAAGAAGACGCAACTTCCTGTGTATTATGTAAGTAAGAAGCTGCATGATGCTGAGACTAGGTACTCGTAAATGAAGAAGCTCACCTATTGCCTAGTAGTTGCATCGAGGAAGCTACGCCCTTATTTTCAAGCCCACAAAATTGAAGTCCTCAACCAATACCCGTTGAAGCAGGTGCTCCAAAAAGCAGATACCTCAAGTCGATTGCTCAAATGGGTAGTAGAGCTCGCGCAGTTTGATATTTAATTTAAGCCAAGGACAACCATTAAAGCCTAAGCTCTAGTAGATTTAATTGCGGAATTTACAGAGCCCGTAGATGAAGAGGCTGAATCCTCTGAAGGTCCGACCTGGGAGTTGTACGTTGATGGATCGCTTAGCGAGCAGAAGGTCAGAGCTGGAATTTTGTTAATCAGTCTTGAAGGCCACAAAATCCTTTGTGCCTTTTGTGGCCTTGAGATTTGGTTTCCAGGCTACCAATAATGAAGCTGAGTATGAGACACTACTCGCAGGTTTGCGTTTGGCTAAGGAGATGCGAGCTGAACAATTAAGGGTTTTCAGCGACTCTCAGCTCGTGGTCTGCCATGTACGGGGCGAGTGTCAGACTAGGGGACCCAAGATGGCTATGTACCTCCAGAAAATCCATGAGATGCTAAGTACTTTTCAGAAATACGAGGTCAAGCAGATCACACGAGCTCAGTACTCACATGCAGATGTGCTAGCTCGCTTAACAACTACCAGAGATGCAGACTTTCTAAGGGCAATCCCAGTGGAGTTCCTACCAGTTCCAAGTACAGAAGAGAAAGATTCAATGATGGTCATAGCTATACAGTCTAACTCTTAGATGGGCCCGATTTTGAGTTATTTGAAGGATGGAAAGCTGCCAAGTGACAGATTAAAAGCATGGCACTTGCGAGTTAGGGCAGCTCGATATTGCATCTACGATGACATGTTGTACAAGAAAGGGTTTTCAGCTCCGCTTTTGAGGTGTGTTGATGGCTAGGATTGCGAGATTGGGATGCAGCAGATACACGAGGGTTATTGTGGAAATCATGCTGCAGGGCTATCTTTAGCTCACAAGGCACTCCGGCAAGGATTCTACTGACCTACTATGAAGCAAGATGCCATCAACTTGGTAAAGAAGTGTGACAAGTGTCAAATGTTCACTCAGGTTCCACCAACTCCACTAGCTTATCTCCAACAAATAGTGAGCCCGTGACCTTTTGCGATCTGGGGAATAGATTTGATTGGACCGCTACCAACGACTCTTGGAAGATGCAAGCATACTGTAGTCGTTATGGACTATTTCACTGAGTGGGCAGAAGCTAAGGAGTTGGCAGAAATTTCCACAACGAAGGTTAAAAAATTTGTGTGGAATAATATTATTTGCAGGTTTGGGGTTCCTCAACAGATCGTCACAGATAATGGGACTACGTTCAGCAGCGACCAATTCATCAAATTCTGCAACGACCTGAAGATCGTCAAAAGCTTCTCAGCAGTGGACCATCTATAAGTCAATGACCAGGTTGAAGTTGTGAATAAAATAATAAAGCAGACTTTAAAGATGAAGTTGGAAGCGAAGAAAGGAGCGTAGGTGGACAAGCTACAAAAGGTGTTGTGGGCTTATAGAACAACAACTCGCAGCACTACAGGCGAAACTCCCTTTTTGATGGTGTACGAATCCGAAGCCATAATCCCAGCAGAACTGAAAGTGACTTCACAACATAGAGCAATTTTCAATCCAAAAGACGACCAACTACTTGCCACAAACCTAGACCTGCTTGAAGAAGCAAGAGAAGCAGCACGATTGAGAGTAGCGGTCTACCAGCAAAGGATTGCAAGGTACTACAACAAAAAAGCTGGAGTTCGAAGTTTCAATATGGGAGATCTAGTACTACGTCTTATTTTTCCTGGAACTAGCAAAACCAGCGATGGGTTTTTAGGCCCAAATTGGGAAGGTCTCTATGTTATCAAAGAAAACTTGGGGAATGGAGCCTACCGTCTAGCAAATATGAATGGAGCTGAAGTCCCTCGAGCTTGGAATGCCGAACATCTCCGCCCATATTTTCAATAACTATGAATACATGTGCTCAATTTGTAATTCAATTATTTCAAAGTTAATGAAATCTCCAAATTCATCATATTGTTTGAGTGATTGCACTAATAATTTATTTATGTGTTCTCCAAATTTTATGAGTTATTAAGCTAGCAGGTTCCATCCTATTAGCTTGTTGTCACGCCCACAGCTCGCAAAAATAAAGCTATGATAAGTGAGGTTACAACCCTTTGCATAGCTCGCGAAAGTAAAGCTATGATAGGCGAGGTTACGACCCCTTGCATAGCTTGCCAAAATATAGTTATGACAGGTGAGGTTACGGTCTCGTGCATAGCTCGCAAAAATAAAGCTATAGCAGGCGAGGTTACAACCCCTGTATAGCTCGCAAAATTATAGCTATGGCAGGCGAGGTTACGACCCCCTGCATAGCTTGCCAAAATAACGCTATGGCAAGTGAGGTTACGACCCCTTATATAACTCACCAAAATTATAGTTATGGCAGGTGAGGTTACGACCCCCTACATAGCTTGTCAAAATATAGCTATGACAGGTGAGATTACGACCCCCTACATAGCTCGCAAAAATAAAGCTATAGCAGGCGAGGTTACAACCCCCTGCATAGCTCGCCAAAATTATAGCTATGACAGGCGAAGTTACGACCCCTGCATAGCTCACAAAATTATAGCTATAGCAGGTGAGGTTACAACCCCCTGCATAGTTCACAAAATTATCAACAAAGAGATCGAGGTTGCAACCCACCATCCAAATCGAGATTATTATATTCTATTGGTTTATCTTCGAGTAAATTATTAAACAACAATTTTCAAGTTTCAGTTGTTAGAATCAATAGCATCACAATCTTGGGCCACGTTATATTACCATCTGTTTAAATGGTCAACTCTTCAGTTCGTAAGGAAGCTTCACAACTTGTGAAATAAAGATGTGAAATATACAATAGCAAATGAAGTAATTCAAGCGCATCTAACATAATAAAGAAATTTCATCGAAGTTAAAAAGTTCATTACAGATAACCTCAAAAGTCAAAGTAAATAAAAATACAAAGCTTAACAGAAGGCAAAGAACCAGACGAGCTGCTAGTTGCCTTGATCATGAGGAGCTGACCCTGAAAGAGATTCCTTGCTTAACAGCTAGGTGACCTGAGCTGGCTCAGTTGAGAGGTCCACCAAGAATGTCACCAGGAATCTTCATTGCCAAGGGAAGAGCGTCTGAAACGACTGGAGATGAAGCAGTTTCAGCTTTGAATTTTTCCACCTCCTGGAGTCCCGCCTCGCCAAAGATTGAAAAATCCAGTTCAGGGTGGGCTTTCCATAGAGTGAATAGGAAATCTATACCTGTCACTGTTTCAGCTTCATCTCTAACCTTAGCAATGTGCTCTTTCGCCTCTTCCTTGACCTTGGCAATTCTTTCTTTCAAGGCGGCAACTTCTAAATAGGCAGCCTCTGCATGGCACTGAACAGCTCCAACTTGTTGCAACGCAGCCTCTACTTGTTGCTCGATCGTCTCAGCTCGCTTTGTCTCGGTTTCCGCTTGCTGTTCGGCCTCCTCGACTTGTTTTGCTGCAGCCTCTACTTGCTCAGCCCGCTTCTTTGCAATTTCAGCTCGCTATTCAGACTTCTTTAATTCATCCTTTGCCTTGCTTAATTCATCTTCACAGTTATGAAGTAAGGCGGTGAGATGCGACCTTGAAACTGCATAACCATTTTCCGCGCGCATCAGGGCATCCTCAGCTTCCTTTCTAGTTATATTGGCATCCATCAGCTGTGCCTCATAAGCTTCATGGTACCTTTTGGCATTCAAAGCCTCATCGGTCAAGGACTTGATCTCTTCCTTCGCTTTCCCCGGCTCATCCTCTAATTTCGTTATTTAGACTTTGGAGTTTCTAGTCTCTTGTCACTGTTTTATTGAGTCTAGCGCAGCCTGAAATATAACGAGTTAGTATCTAAAGAAACAACAAAGAAAGAGAGATAAAAAAGAAGTCATTTACCAGCATCGCATGTCGACCTAAGTACTCAGCTAGTTCCAGACCGGTAAGGATATCCTTATCCAAGCTCTTGGTATGATTCATCATTATTTGGGACTAGTGGTTGAGGAAGGACGTCAGATGTATTCCTCCTGGTCCATCTTTAGGGCGTACCAAGGTTGGTGATTCAGTCCTCTTTGTGTCTTATGCGACCTCCGACCTCTTACCCTTGTCTACGCGACATCACACAGTCGAGGTAGGACCACGCAGTGTCTTTCTCCTTCCACCCCTGTTGGCACCAGTTTGGGTCTGCTGAGGTGGGACCTCAAATTAAACTTCCCCTACCTCAGGTTACAAGTTGGGAGTTAGGACCTGTGGAGGACTTGCCGTTGACGCCGAAGGCGGTACCTCGCTAGGAGCAGTGACTAAATGAGTTTTGGCCTTCGTAGGTCGCTTGGAAGGAGTAGCTGAAGAGGTTGCAGGATCAGCATGTCGCTTACGAGGGGCTTTTTTAAGAGAGAGTTTTCCCATATTTAAAGCTCGTTCAAAGGCAGAAGCTGAAACTGGTTATGGAGCTAAATCTATGTACGAGGAACGAGCTGGAACCGGAGTTGCTTGAGTAGGACCCGGAATTGAAGCTATTTGAGTAGTAGAGGATGGATCCACTTGAGTGGAAGCTGGAGCTGGATCTGCTTGAGCAGATGAAGATGGAGCTGCTAGAGCTGAAGCTGTTTGAGCAGAAGTTGATGGAATTGTTTGGACTAGAGTTGGAGCTGGGATTTCTTAGGGAGTAGGAGCAAGAACCTGATCTCTGTTGGTGAGGCGGAAGCAGACGTTTCCTCACTGTCAGTTTCAAACACAGAAGGAAGATCGAACTCTCCTCTGCTTCACACATCTTTCTTATGGTCCAATAGCTCGTTGTCACAAGGAGGAGCTAGCCTAAAAGTCACGAAAAGGTCGTTATTGAGCACGTTGCCAAGAATTGCCTCATTTGAGTCTGCAAGCACCCTAAGGACTCTTTCCTCCTCGTTGTTAAGGGTAGGTTTATCCCCTTTGACGTCTGCAAAAGAGAGAATGTCAGCTCGCAAAAAAAAAAAAGCTCGCAGATGTATTCCCTTCTATCTACCTGGACTTAAAATAAAAGAAAAGTTATCAAGGTGTAGGAGGAAATGACAGGAAATGAAAAACCAGCTCGTTTTGTAGGCCTCTGCGTTTGACTTACCCTTTGCCTCACCTTAAGGCAGGAGGTTCTTATAATCTGACTGACGAGCTGCGAGGTAGTAGATTCCCTTTCGCATTCCATCTTTTACATCACAAGTACCTTTGATGCTGAAGAGGTGGCTAAGGACTTTTGGAGTTAAGGGAGGAAGGTTGTTCTTAAAGAAAACTAAGGCTAATGAACTTAGCTAGGAATACAAATTCGGAGTCAGCTGGAATGGTGAGAGCTTGAGCCTGTTCAGGAACTCTATAAGGTGGGTAGGGATTAGAAACTTGAGCCCGTGCTTCATATGTTGGGTGCTAATAGCGATGTATCCTTTGGGAGGATAACATGCGTGGTCATTGGCAGCAGGAGACATCACGCGGCGACCCTTGGGAATATGGTATTGCAAAACGATTTCCCCAATCTCGACATAATCCACTGTGGAGGAATGATGTATGAACACCTTGCGAGCTCACCTCTCCTTGTGAGTTCGCCGCTCCTCATCAAGTCGACGAGTTGTTTCTGAATCGGCCTGCGTACAAATTGTTCTGCGGCCTCCCCGCTTTGAAAAGTTACCTCACCAACATTACGTACACCACCCGAAGTAAGCTCTTACGAGCTAGATGACTCATTTCCTACTCTGTGTATTCGGCGGTCGCAACCTGAAGTCATCTACATATAAAAGGGGTACAGTTAGGTCGCAACGAGCAGACCATACATAAATGCCATAAGTTTCCTACTAAGGAAATTCCCTACTTTATAGATCGCAAACGCCATACAGATCGCTAATATAATGGGGGGCTTAACCTATGAGGGGACGACCTACGAACTAGTGATCTATAAGTGCCTAATCATATAGTTCGCATGCATAATAATTACAAACAGTAAACAGATTGCAAATAAGCCAGCAACAAGATCAAACCAACAGAAAATGAAAAGTCGTGATCAACAAGAAACACAAGATTGTAAAGACTCAATATCAAGAATACGAAGCTTTTAAACTCGTTTCAAGCCCCGAAAGCATAATGCAAGTACAACGCAATACAAACGTAATGAAAATAGATCAAAAATCGAAAGCTTGAAGTCAGAAACAGAACTTACTATGAATCCTTGTCGAGAAGTGAAAAATCTGATGACTAAAGATGAAGAGTCTAAAGAGAACCGGTGAATAATGCAACGAAAAGAGACTCGATGGTTGGGCAAGAAAATAACAAGTGAGAAGTAAGTGAAAGGGCTCCACCAATTTATATAGGTGGCTGAGCTCGTGCCCTAGCCATTCGATCTGGAAGTTGTGTAACCGTCTTGAATCTAACAGTACATCACGAGTTACGACTTTGCAATCATGGAGTCGTCAGTTGAAAGACGTGTGCATTAACTGTGCGTGGCATGAGACGTGCCGATGTTGGTTGAGTCATCATCTAAATCGTCGTCACGTGTCAGAACCGATGGGATGGAATTTGAAAAAGCGCGGGATAAGTTAGCTTTTACCAGCAAGCTCGAGCTCCCAATTCGCAGAACGAACTGAGAGCTGAGGGGCTGATGTTATGGGTTTTTTTCGGATTCAACAAATAGGCTGGTAAAAGCCTAATAAAGGCCCAACAAGTTGATCCAATGAAGTGGCCCAATTGATAAGGCCCTGTTTATTAACATTCAGCCCATGCGAGTTCTTCAGCTCGCACGAATGAGCTCGCAACATAGCTATTATTCACAGATCATTGCTAGTATTACACAGTTCGTACTATGCACAGCTCGTTACACAGAACGAGGTCTAGCTCGAGATCGTCTAATATAGTTTATAGCTCGTCTAATGACCAGTTCAATAAGAAAATCTTCCAGAAAATGCAATAACCCAAATTAATCATGATTCTTCTATTAGAATTGGAAATAAGTTCAAATTCAAACGTTGATAAATGTGATCCCTGATTTTGTGGAGCAGATTCCTGATTCGGTGCTAATCGATTAGGAAGTGTAATTGATTCATGATTTTTTTTCCTGTTTTATTTCAACCTAAATTGTAAACGCATCACCCTATAAATAGAGGCTAAAATTTATTGTAACAGAGATACATATACACAAGCAATATAATACTGTTTCTCTGCAGAATTATAAAGAGGAACAGTCGTGGACGTAGGCACATTTGCTGAACCACATTAAAAATCTTTTTTGTGCGTTGTTTTTCTTCTCCGCCTTCTACTTTTCTTTTGTTTTCTGCTTTATTTCACATTAATTGCAGGAATTGGGTTTTGAACTGTCGTTTACAAAAAATCAACGTTGACAGAACTAATAAATTAATATCCACGTTTTAAACATTGAATAAAATAGCTAGAGATGCACAAAAACTTCAATAAGAATTAAAAAACCCCTAGCTATTACATTTATTTTTCATGATTGATATTGGTATGTCAAGACACATCAACTATTTATAATTGAACATTAATAGCTAAAAGGATCAGTTTGTGGCCAAGATCTAATTACTAAGAATCATTATTTTCAAGAATTAATTTCTCCATTTGCAAAAGTCATTAAAAACATAGAGGAAGACTCTTACTAGGGGATAACAAAACCACGATGCTCTATAGGCACATCCTTGACCTAGTAATATTGATATTTGTAATCTTCAACATTAGATTTGATATTGATGATCAAGTCTTTGAAATTGTTTACCCAATGGGTTAAATAATAAAGCCCCTTATTGGAGTTAGGGTTTCTCCTCAACAAAAATAGGTATTAGACCACATCTGGACTAGAGACTAAGGGTCCACACTTGTGAATCAATATGAAAAGAGTAGAGAGAAGGGAGTATCTGTTGGGCGGGAGCTGAAAAGGAGCCACCCCAAGGCGATTTAAGGCCTCCTGAATATAAGAATCGAGTGGAAGTAAAAAGCCAAGTCGCATTTGGAGCTCGTCCATAGCTATGTAGTGTTATTGAGGTTAGGAAGTTAGTTCTTGAGGGCTAGGAAATAAGAGACCTGTGTCTGCAGGGAACTTAGATCGTGGCCAATTTTATCACGACATGATTATAGGAACGCTAGTGATACACATAATTTATATACATTTATTACCCTTAAATATTGATTTATTAGTCCAATTTTATGTTAAGTTTATTTTAATTAATTGTGTTTTTGGTGAAACGGGAATAAAAGAGGATTTGCGTATCGAATGAGGAAAAATTACAATTTTGTCAAGTCAAAATCCTAATCAATCCAGCATTCAAGTCTTGCCTAAAATCTTTATCATGCAATTAGGAAAATGGTGGAGAAAAGGAAAGAAATCATTGAAGAAAAGAAGAAACAAATCAAGAAAAGGAAGTTGCAGATTTTTAATGAAGAGAAACGGAAAGCTGCAGATTTTTAGAGAAAAAATAAGGTAGCTGTGCAGATTTTTGGAAATAAGAAAAGAGTGCTGTAATTAAGAAATAAAGAGGAAATTTTCAGTTTACAAAACCGAGAGGTAGCAGTATAAATCAAAAATTCCAGCAGTACAAAAAGAGAGCAGCAGAACAGAAGAAAAAAATTAACACAGCAGTGACGGGAGAAAAAAACAAGACAGTAGCTGGTGGAAAAAGAGGACAAACAAAATTACAGTAGCAAGAAGAAAAATTCAGCAACCAAGTTCCAAAAGAATGATGCCGGGTTTTTATTTATTTGTTCTTGTTATCACCATGTTTGTTTAATTTTCTTTTTTGAGGTGTAGGATGAAACCATTATTGACTTTATAATGATTTTGCTATTTGAATATTATTCTTAATTTTGTGTTCCTAATGTTTAATAATTCTTAGTTTCATTGATTGATAAAATAAGATTAGTTTCACCTTAAATATCAAGTATTTTTGGTTATAAAATTATTTTATTAATTTGACTTTGGATTGAAAAAGTTTAAATATAAGATTTTTGATTATGTGTTTTTCAATATTGGATACATGTAATACTTAGATCTTATAAATTTGAGGTCTTGAAGTAAGAATTACATAAGTTTATTTTTTAAAGTTTAATTGACAAATCCTGAGAAAACAACAGATTGATTTCTAAGTTGTTTTTTTAATTTTTGAGAATAATATTTTGAATAGTAAAACGTTATAAGTTGATAATGGTGGATTCTGAACCTCAGATTTCTCGTCTATTGATTGAGTTTTGCAATTTAATTTTGTTTTATTAATTTAGAATTTTATTTTCTTTAATTTTAATTAATTCCCAAACATTGTTAACTATATTAGAATTAAATTTAATTTAGATTTAGATTAATATTTTATCAATCTCTGTGGGATCGATCTCGTACTTACATAATCTATTCTATAATAGATTCGTGCACTTGCGAGTATTAAAATTTGCACAACAAGTTTTTGGCGCCGTTGCCGGGGATTGTTTGAAAAATTGGTTTAATCTAGATTATTTAATTCTTCTACTAGTTTTAATTTAGGAGTATTTTAATATATTACAAAAAAAAAAAAATTTCTTTTCCTTTTGTCAGTGTCAGTTTATTTTGATTTTATTTGTGTTAGTTTATTTGTTTTTATTTTTGTTTTTGGTGTGTTTTTAATTTTATTGTTTGTGTTTTGCTTTTATTTTATTTTATTTTATATTTTGTTAATTATTTTGTTTCTTTTACTTAGAGACTTACTTTTCTTGGATTGCTTTAGAGACAATTAGGACTAGAGACTTGTGGCTAGGATCTGTGCTAGTTTATGCGTGCTTGGAATCGTGAATTACATCAACGCTTAACTAGGATAGACATTCCAGAATTAAATATGGCAGAAAACAATGTAGCACCTATAGGAAACAATGATGTAGTGGAAAATATAGTGCCTATAGAAAAATCTCTTAAGGAATATTTTTCACCAGTTGCAATTAATCATCCTTCTTGCATAGAATTGCCACAGACTAGGACAACTCACTTTGAGCTTAAACCTTCTGTGATTCAGCTTCTTCCATCATTCCATGGGTTAGAGAGTGAGGACCCTTATCTTCATGTCAAGGAATTCATAGATATATGTTCTACCTTCCGTTTCCAGAATTTTTCAGATGAGTCTGTTAGGCTTCGAATGTTCCCATTTTCTTTAAAAGATAAGGCAAAAGCATGGTTGAACTCACTAGCTCCTAGTTCTATCACTAGTTGGGACCAATTAAATTATAAATTTTTGTCTAAATTTTTTCCCATGCCTAAAACTAATGCCCTTAGGAGAGAAATAACAGATTTTACTCAAAATGAGGATGAACAGTTTTATGTTTGTTGGGAGAGATTTAAAGACCTGCTTTTAAGGTGTCCTCATTATGGTTTTGAACCATGGAGACTAGTGCAGTATTTTTATAATGGACTAACTGTGCCTAGCCGTCAAATGATTGAATCTATGCATGGTGGAAAATTCTTAAGCCTAGGTAGTATCGATGCTTGGCAATTTTTAGAGACTTTGTCTGAAAATTCTCAACAATGGGAGTTTTCAAATGAAAGGGAGAAACCTAAAAAAGGGGGGTTGTATGAGGTGAGTGATAATCTAGATGTGAAAATTGCTTTAGGAAATCTCACTAGGAAAGTAGAGGCCTTAGCCTTAAGCCAATCCATGAATTCAACAATGAGTTCTAGGAATGAGTTGTGTGCTTCATATGTCAATCCAACCTCTACTTTTCAAGAGAGCTATGCTGAACAGGCAAATGCACTCAATTATAGAAATTCATCAGATAGCCCATTCTCAGCCACTTACAATCCTAATTAGAGGAATCATCCAAACTTTTCATGGAGACAAAACCAATCTCCAATGGGTTATGGAGGGCAACAAGTTGCTCCTTCTAATTCTTCACATCCTTCTGGTTTTCAATCTACTCTCCATTTTGATGCACCTCAAAGGAAACCTTCCTTAGAGGAGACAATGCAACAGATGATGCAATCACAACAACAATTCATGCAGTCAACCCAGCAAGCTATATTGAAACTTGAAACACAAATGGGTCAGCTAGCCACTGTTATAGGAGAGAGAGAGAAAGGGAAGTTACCTAGTCAACCAGTGCCTAACCCTAAGGGTCAGTTTGAGATAGGTTCTGTTTCTGATAGGAGTCATGATGAAGTCAAATCTATAACCACTCTTAGGTCTGGTAGAGAAATAGATAACTATGTGATTGAGCCTGAGCCTAGAAAATCTAAGGTTAAAAAAGACTCTAGTAGTGGCATAGTAGATGATTTACACCCTGATGAGTCATCTAAGAGATTTATAAGTCAAGAGTCAAAAGAGAGTGATGTTCCTTCCATTCCTTATGTTCGTAAGGCCCCTTTTCCACAAAGGCTTATCCCTTTAAAGAAAGGCACACCATATAATGATGTTTTGGAGGTGTTTAAGCAAGTTCGCATAAACATCCCCTTTCTTGATGCTATTCAACAAGTGCCTGCCTATGCTAAATTCTTGAAGGATCTTTGTACTGTGAAAAGAAAAACAAATGTTCATAGAACTGCATGTCTTACTGAGCAAATTAGTTCCATAATCCAAATGAAAACTCCTGTCAAGTATAAGGATCCTGGATGTCCTACTATTTTTTGTGTTATAGGTGAGCATGTTATCGATAAAGCCTTACTTGATCTAGGTGCGAGTGTCAATTTATTGTCATATTTTGTGTATGTGCAATTAGGATTAGGAGAACTAAAACCTACTCCTGTGACTCTTCAATTGGCTGATAGGTCTGTTAAAATTCCAAAGGGTGTTATAGAAGATGTCTTGATTCAGGTTGATAAGTTTTACTTTCCAGTAGATTTTATTGTCATAGATACTCAGCCTGTTGAAAACATTAGTGCTCAGATTCCTGTGATTCTAGGACGACCTTTCTTAGCCACCTCCAACGCGATAATTAATTGTCGCAATGGAGTCATGAAACTTTCCTTTGGAAACATGACTGTAGAGCTCAATGTGTTTAATATTAGTCAAAAACCTCAAGATCATGATGATTTATGTGAGGTTAGTTTTATTGAGAGTGTAGTCTATGATTCCTTTTGGCACTTGTCTTGTGAGGATCCATTAGAGAGATGCTTAGCTCATTTTGACATGAACTTAGATGAGGATAGTATTGTTAGTGAGGTGAATGCTTTATTAGAATCTGCCCCATTACTAGATACTACCAAATGGAAAGCCAAAATAGAACCTCTTCCACTTTTTGAGTCTGTACCTCTTCCATCTGTAGAGAAACCACCAAAGTTAGAATTGAAACCTCTTCCTGAGTCATTAAAGTATGTGTTTTTAGGACATTCTGAGACCTTACCTGTTATCATTGCATCTGATTTAGAAAAAGAACAGGAGGATAAGCTTATTAGTGTACTTAGGGAGCATAGAGAAGCAATAGGTTGGACAATTGCAGACATTAAGGGTATTAGTCCATCTGTGTGCATGCATAGGATTCATCTAGAAGACAATGTCAAACCTACTCATGAGCCCTAGAGAAGACTAAACCCTAACATGAAAGAGGTTGTGAGAGCTGAAGCCATTAAACTTTTAGATGCAGGTGTCATTTATCCTATCTCTGATAGTTCATGGGTAAGTCCTGTGCAGGTAATACCTAAGAAGTCTGGCATCACGGTAGTTAAGAATGATCATGATGAGTTAGTTCCTACCCGAATGCAAAATGGGTGACGTGTTTGTATTGACTACCGTAAGCTTAATGCTGCCACTAGAAAAGATCATTTTCCTCTTCCTTTTATTGATAAAATGTTAGAGAGGTTAGCCGATCATGCATTTTATTGTTTCCTTGATGGTTATTCCGGTTATAACCAAATTCCTATAGCTCCTGAGGATCAAGAGAAAACCACTTTCACTTGTCCTTTTGGCACTTTTGCTTATCGTCGTATGCCATTTGGGTTGTGTAATGCTCCTGCTACTTTTCAAAGGTGTATGATGAGTATTTTCTCTGACATGGTAGAGCGGTTCTTAGAGGTGTTCATGGATGATTTTTCAGTGTTTGGATCTAGTTTTGATGAGTGTCTCCACCACTTGACCTTAGTGTTAGTTAGGTGTAAGGAAAAGAACTTGGTGCTTAATTGAGAAAAATGTCATTTTATGGTTAGGAAAGGAATAGTTCTTGGGCATGTTATTTCTAATAATGGGATTGAAGTAGACAAGGCTAAAGTAGACTTGATTTCTAGTCTTCCACCTCCTAAGACAGTTAAAGAGGTTAGGTCATTTCTAGGTCATGCAAGGTTCTATCGTAGGTTCATAAAGGATTTTAGTAAGATTTCTAGGCCTTTGTGTAACTTGCTTGCTAAAGACACCCATTTTAACTTTGATGATGATTGTTTGAGAGCTTTTGAGAAGCTCAAGACCTTTTTGACAACTGCACCTATCATTAGGCCACCAGATTGGAGTGTTCCTTTTGAGATTATGTGTGATGCCTCCGATTATGCCATAGGTGCTGTTTTAGGACAACGTATTAATAGACTACCTCATGTGATCTATTATGCCAGTAAGACTCTCAATGATGCACAACTCAATTATTTCACCATAGAAAAAGAGTTGTTAGCAGTAGTTTTTGCATTAGAAAAATTTAGGTCTTATTTGGTTGGGTCTAAGGTGATAGTCTATTCAGATCATGCTGCATTGAAATATCTTTTGTCCAAGAAAGATGCTAAACCTCGTCTAATTAGATGGATCTTGTTGTTACAGGAATTTGATCTCGAGATTAGGGATAAGAAAGGTTTAGAGAATGTTGTAGCTGACCACTTGTCAAGGTTAGTAGTTGAGTCTGTAGATAAGCACATGTCAATTAGAGAGTCCTTTCCTGATGAGCAACTCATGCTTGTGTCCCAATTTCCTTGGTATGCTGACATTGTTAACTATCTTGTTATTGGTCAAATACCTACACATTGGACTAAACAAGATCGTGTGAAATTTTTAGCCAAGGTTAAGCACTATTTTTGGGATGATCCATATCTGTTTAAGTATTGTCCTGACCAAATCATTAGGAGATGTGTGCCTGAGAGTGAACAATTAGAAGTTATTTCTTTTTGTCATGATCATGCTTGTGGAGGTCATTTTAGTTCTAAGAAAACCGCTGCAAAAATTTTACAATGTGGTTTTTATTGGCCAAATTTGTTTAAGGATACTCACACATATTGTAGTTCCTGCGAGAGGTGTCAGAAATTAGGAAGTATTACTCGTAGAAATATGATGCCTTTACATCCTATTCTTGTTGTTGAATTATTTGATGTTTGGGGCATTGATTTTATGGGTCAATTTCCTAATTCTTTTGGCAATTTCTTTATTCTTGTTGCTGTGGATTATGTTTCTAAATGGGTGGAGGCAATTTCTTGTAAAACTAATGATCACAAGGTGGTGGTTAAATTTTTGAAAGAAAACATATTTTCTCGATTTGGTACACCTCGTGCAATCATTAGTGATGGGGGAAAACATTTTTGTAATAGACCTTTTGAGCAATTAATGAAAAAATATGGTATTACACATAAAGTTGCAACACCGTATCATCCACAAACAAGTGGGCAAGTTGAGATTTCTAATAGGGAGATTAAAAAAATTCTTGAAAAAACGGTTAACCCAACTAGAAAAGATTGGTCTTTAAAACTTTGTGATGCATTGTGGGCTTACCGTACTGCTTTCAAAACCCCTATTGGAATGTCACCTTATCGACTTGTTTATGGCAAGGCATGTCACTTACCGGTGGAGTTGGAACATAGAGCTTATTGGGCCATTAAAAAATTGAATTTTGATCTTGATAATGCAGGTAATCGCAGAATACTACAACTGAATGAGCTGGAAGAGATGAGGAATGATGCTTACGATTGTGCTAAACATTACAAGGATCGAATGAAGGTTTTTCATGATAGGAATATAATAAGGAAATCCTTTTCACTTGGTCAGAAAGTCTTGTTATATAATTCTCGTTTGCATCTATTTCCTGGCAAGTTGCGTTCTAGATGGTCAGGTCCTTTCATTGTACGCACTGTTTTTTCTCATGGTGCGATTGAAATTGAGAATCCTAAGAATGGTGATGTGTTTAAAGTCAACGGTCAAAGATTGAAATCTTTCTTAGAGTTAAGAAGTCTAGAAGTAGAGGAAACATTGTTGGAAGATCCTGTTTATCAGGATTGACCTTCCTTTGAGTCTAGGTTTAATTTTATTTTTATTTTTATTTTTTTCTTTTATTTTCTTTTATTTTTTTATAGGGTTGTTATTTTATTTTATTTTTTTTAAGTGTTTGTTTTCGTTTGTGTGATTCATGTTAATTTTAGTTTATTTATTTATTTTTTCTTTCTTTCTTTTTCTTTCAAGTATTAATGGTATTCTAATGTGCATTATTGATTCATATTCTTGTGTTATATTACATGATGGAGCCAATAAGGTGTGATCTCTCCCTTACTATTTTATATTGTCTCTTTTTATTTTCTTGCATCTTTGGATATTTGTTTGAGCATTATTGGATACTAGATAGGGAAACATTGAGGACAATGTCTAAAATAGGTTTGGGGGTGGTGCAAAATGTTTTTGTAAAAATTTTCAAATTTTTTCATTTTTTTTTTTGTTTTTGAATTCTACCCTAACAAGTTGACTAATTACTTTGTGTTTGTTAATGGAGTCTTAATGCATGTTTTTGGTTGGATATCTTTACTAAGGAATAGCCATGAACATCTTTGCATGATTTGAGACTTTTGAATGCCATGATCTTAGTTAATTGAGTGGATGAATATCATGTTTACGTGAATTGTGGACTATTAGTGGAGACTACCTTTGGTGAGGATTTGAGCTTTTTAAACGTTTCTTTTTGAGAGATTTATTTGTTTCTACTCTTAAACACTCTTCACTTTATTCTTAATAGATGATCTCTATAGGTTTTGTATTGAATACTAAAGAACAAATCATCATTGTAGATAACATGAGTTGCTTTGATTTGAAAATTGGATCGACTTCTTAGAAGTGATATAGACAATTTTTACACCATGAAATCCTACTTTCCTACTTTGAATTAAGATACATCATAAAGTTTTTGAAGCCAAACACTTTGAACATTTTTCTTTGTTTACCCTTACTAAATGACCCTTTTGAGCCTTTAAATTTAATTATACCTTATAAAGCTTGGGATCATGTTATGTGATGAAAGAGAAGAAGAGAGTTGAAGTGTTAACATTTATATGATATGTATATGGGCATATGCATTAAAAGAAGTGTGTTTCTAAATAGCATTGTGAATTGAAAAAAAAAAAAAAAAGTGAAAATAGAAAAAAAAATGAAAAATGAAAAAAAAAAGAAAAAAAAAAGAGAAAGAAAAAGAAATAATGAGAAGCACAAGTTTTATAATGCCTAGAGGTACAAAGGGAGGTGAAAGTAAATGAAAGAATGAAGTATTGAATTGAAAAATTTTGTGATAAGGAAGAAAGGAAAATAGAGAGGTTATGGTGAATTAAAGAGAGTAAATGAAGTGTTTTGGTATGATCCTAAGTTCTTTTGAACATGTACCTTGAAATTTCTTACATATCAATTAACCATAGCCCAAACACAACCTTCAATATTGACCTATTGATGTTCAAGGGGAAGTCCAATTTGAGAGTTGAAGTATGTCATCATGCTCTATCTACGTTCTTAGTATTTGATTTCAATCATGAGATTTATTCACTTAAAAGTACGGTTCTTTTTAACGTCTATATTCATATGTGATGTAAATGACGCTTGCTATGCCTTTACATAACCTCTATCACATATGATTGCATGAGTGTTTGCTTTAGGATTCTTGAGAGTTATGAGAGATATCTTGTGAGGATTAGAGTCGAGGCGAAATAAGTCCATGACATGTGAATGTGGTGTTTTGAAATGAAATTGCTTTGAGAGTGGAGTGAGATTGTTGATGATTGTGTTTTAGACCATTAGTGACTTATCTTTAGTCCTGATACAAGATCATGCATGTATGAGATTTCTGTTAATTTGCATTTAGTGAGATGTTGATGAGTTATGGGTAGAGCGTTTTAACGTTTGTGGGTATCGTTGCTGGTAAACCCTCAGGAGACACAACTCCTCCTACTAGGGACACCTAGAGGTTTAAAGGCTTGTGGCATACGCTCAATGTCATCGTGTTTACCTACGAAAATGGATTGTGTTTTTATTTTCTGTGTTTTTAGCTTAGGTTGTTTTAAAATTTTTAGTTTTGCTTGAGGACTAGCAAAATCTAGGTTTGGGGGTATTTGATACACATAATTTATATACATTTATTATTATCCTTAAATATTGATTTATTAGTCCAATTTTATGTTAAGTTTATTTTAATTAATTGTGTTTTTGGTGAAACATGAATAAAAGAGGATTTGCGTATCGAATGAGGAAAAATTATAATTTTGTCAAGTCAAAATCCTAATCAATCAAGCATTCAAGTCTTGCCTAAAATCTTTATCATGCAATTAGAAAAATGGTGGAGAAAAGGAAAGAAATCATTGAAGAAAAGAAGAAACAAATCAAGAAGAGGAAGTTGCAGATTTTTAATGAAGAGAAAAGGAAAGCTGCAGATTTTTAGAGAAAAAATAAGGTAGCTGTGTAGATTTTTGGAAATAAGAAAAGAGTACTATAATTAAGAAATAAAGAGGAAATTTTCAGTTTACAAAACCGAGAGGTAGCAGTATAAATCAAAAATTCCAGCAGTACAAAAGGAGAGCAGCAGAACAGAAGAAAAAAATTAACACAGCAGTGACGGGAGAAAAAAACAAGACAGCAGCTGGTGGAAAAAGAGGACAAACAAAATTACAGCAGCAAGAAGAAAAATTCAGCAGCCAAGTTCCAAAAGAATGATGCCGGGTTTTGATTTATTTGTTCTTGTTATCACCATGTTTGTTTAATTTTCTTTTCTAAGGTGTAGGATGAAACCATTATTGACTTTATAATGATTTTGCTATTTGAATATTATTCTTAATTTTGTGTTCCTAATGTTTAATAATTCTTAGTTTCATTGATTGATAAAATAAGATTAGTTTCACCTTAAATATCAAGTATTTTTGGTTGTTATAAAATTATTTTATTAATTTGACTTTGGATTGAAAAAGTTTAAATATAAGATTTTTGATTATGTGTTTTTCAATATTAGATATATGTAATACTTAGATCTTATAAATTTGAGGTCTTGAAGTAAGAATTACATAAGTTTATTTTTTAAAGTTTAATTGACAAATCCTGAGAAAACAACAGATTGATTTCTAAGTTGTTTCTTTAATTTTTGAGAATAATATTTTGAATAGTAAAACGTTATAAGTTGATAATGGTGGATTCTGAACCTCAGATTTCTCGTCTATTGATTGAGTTTTGCAATTTAATTTTGTTTTGTTAATTTAAAATTTTATTTTCTTTAGTTTTAATTAATTCTCAAACATTGTTAACTATATTAGAATTAAATTTAATTTAGATTTAGATTAATATTTTATCAATCTTTGTGGGATCGATTTCGTACTTACATAATCTATTCTATAATATATTCGTGTACTTACGAGTATTAAAATTTGCACAATTCCCAGAACGAGTGGGGTCAAGAGAGTGACCAGAGCGATCACTGCGAGCAACTCTTCAAAAAAAAGTATCTGTCCTCTGATATTTCTCTGACTTTTTTTAACTTGTTGAATCCTTTTTATTTCAATTATAATTATATGTGGTCTGCCTTGTGACGTTTCCTTGTGTTTCCTGATGAAGATACAAGGTCATTACCTTACTGCAGATTGATGGTAATTAATAAAATTTTTAGGAATCCTGATCCTGCCATGTGTAATTCCTACTTGCATGCATCATCATATTTCTGTTTTCTCCTGTATAGATGACCAGACAATCAGGGCGACGCTCTGGGGGGTGCCAACCCATAAAAGTACATATATAATTCTTAAATATATGTATATTGAACTTTGTCCCCTTTATAAATATAATATATTTTTTCATCGACCTCCTAAATATTCTTAAATAGGCTGTTCTGACTCTGCTTTCAACCGCTTCTTAAAAAAAATTTAAGCAAGAAGGTTATAGGTCTTGAAGAAGATGGATTAGATCTTCTTTGGTAAGTTTAGATTAAATTCGTCTTAGCAACGATGGACATTGGGTGGTATATCTGATTCAAATTTGAAGCCTTATCACTTATGGTTCCTTTCCCTCTCCCTAGAGACTGCTTTAGAAGAATCTGGTTGAAACGATTACAATCAATGCTGCTAAATGCTAACCCCATGTTGATAATTTTACATAATATATATGCTCACAAGTTCCATTTTGAACAGGAACATGTTTGTGTTGTTAATAGATAATGCCATTACCACTTGCATGAAATTGGTCTAAGAATCGGGTCAATTGAATCTCTACATTTTCCTTCCATTTTAAGGTCTAAATACATTTATGATTTTTGAAAGTCATAAATTTGGGATTTTCAAAAGTTTCTCTTTTATTTTTTTAAGATAATTTTTTATTCAACAACTAATAGTTTAATTGCTTGTACTCATTTTCATTATTATTTTACATTTACTACTCCAATAATTACCAAATAACCCCTAACTATGTACCTTTTTTTTTTTTAATTATTATTCTATAACCAGTATTTCACTCTCTATAAATTATTTGCATTGTGTGAAATACAATTATATTACATATGTGAAATACAGTTATTTTATATAATGTGAAACAACTATTTTATACACTTTAAAAAACAACTATTTTACACGTTTATTGTCAAAGATGTCTATAAATTTCCTTTTTTATTGTATAATATATTTTTATTGTCCTTATTTTATTGGATTTTTATATCTCACATTGTATGAAACAGTTATATTTCACATTATGAAAAATATCAGGATTTCACACTATGGAAAAATATTAATATGTCTCATTATGTAAAATATTTATATTTCATATTGTACAAAATAAATACACAATGTGAAATATGATTTGATGAACATCTAAAAAATTTTTAATGTTTCAAGCTTTTCATTTTATCAATATTTCACACTTTGTTAATTATCTATACTATGTGAAGTACAGTTATTTTATAAAATATAAAATACAATTATACATAAATAAACAAAAAAAAAAGGTATTTGAGACTTTTAAATCCAATATGAACATAAACAATTAAACTATTAGAGTTGGTCGTAATTTTAACACAAACAACTTTATTAAAAACCCCGTAAGTGTACAAATCATTTGATTGAGTATAGCAACAATAAGGATTGATCCCACGAAGAGTTATTAACTTACTTTGATTCCAAGTTTATTTTAAAACCTATATTAGAAAACAATTAAATTATATTGAAAAGGGTTTTGAAGTTTAATTGAAAATTAAATTGTAATTAAAAACTAAATTATTTAAAAGAAAAGTAGTAGAGAAAACTTAGTTAGGACATTTTATCCACCACCACACGGTCCTTAATCCATAATTAATTTAATAAAGCACAATAATATTAATACATGATAAAGACATTCACAATAAGATAATGGTCATATTGCATGTCATAGTGATTCTTCCTTAGTTAATATACAAATCTCATGTGTCTATGTAGATGCATGTATTCCTGATTATAATCTATCATATTGTTTACTTAGGTTTAATAACAAGAACTCATTAAGAACTAAAAAATATGAATGTCATATAAATCTTTGAACATGGTGTCTATCCTGGTCTTTATGAATTAATGTTCCTCAATTAGTTCGTAAACAATTGATTGTTGCAAATAAAGAATATGTTTTATAGGTGTACAATTTATATTCTTACAACTAAATCCCATAGGAATGCTTCTAAGGTGGCCAGTCAAAGAAACAAAATAGCATACAATTAAAATAAAGATATTAATTTTATCATGCAAAAATTTAAAAAAAAAAAAATCATCAAAACTAAATATAGATTGAATTCATATCTAGGGCTTCAAGTCAACCCTAACTAACAAAACACATGGTTTTAAAATAACACATAATAATTAAATAAAAAAGACAAGAAAAATAGAACCGTAACCAAGTCTTACTCACGCTTCTCTCTCTTCTTTTTGATCTCTCAACTGATGATGTCAAATTGTGTGGAGCAGGCACCTATTTATAGGTGTAATAAGTCGGTGCACAAGCCTAGAAAGTCAAGTTGATAAGTGCTCGAAATGATCACTTGAAACAAATGCTTGAGTTTATCCAGAAATTAGAGAAAAGCGGAGGTTGCGGCTTCGAGACCCAGCTAATGACACGATTCTTCCCCGTGCTAATAGCCTACATCATTCCACACTTTAAGTTACTGCGACTTGCAAATATTCTCCTTCCCACGACTACAAGCCCTGCCATTGATGCTCCCCATAGACGTCGGTTGCTTGCCCATGTCAATCACCCACTTCAACACGTGTACATCTTTGCATCAATTACAAAAGAAGCTTTTTATTTTAAGAGAAAAAATTATTTTAGTCCCTAACTTTTGAAAAATGATCAAATTTTTAACTATGTTTCAAAAAGAGTAAAATGGACCCTAACATTTTAAAAAAGTATCAAATTAGTCATTCTCGTTAGTCAACTAATGGTCAAACTTAACGGATGACATGATGTACAAGGGCAATTTCATCATTTTAGGCATTAAAATAATCTGAACCCTTAAACTTTTTTCTTATTTTTTTTTTCAGATCATTTTAACATCTAATATAACGAAATTACCCTTATACTTTATGTTATCCGTTAAGTTTGACCGTTAGTTGACTAACGAGAATGACTAATTTGACATTTTTTCGAAATATTAGGGTCCATTTTACCATTTTCTGAAACATAGTTAAAAATTTGATAATTTCCCAAAAGTTATGGACTAAAATGATTTTTCCCCTTACTTTAATCTATCTTAATTTATTAGCATAATTTTTGAATCTTTTTTCAATTCTTCTTCAATCATTCTGATCTTATCTAAATTCTTCTTGATCTTTTTTCCTAATTCGAATTCCTGTACTAAAAGAAATCTGAATTAAATCGGATTTTTGTTTGCTTTTCTGACTCGGATTGGAATTACAATTTTATAATCAACCCCTTGAATTTCTTTAATTTCCTAAAGCTGCATTAATGTTCAAAAATTCATCGATTATATCTTTTTCTTCAAAAAACCTAATTTTTAACACTAGAACACTAAACATACTAAAAGTACCAATTTTATTAAAAACATAACCTAAATAATAGGTAAATTAAGCATAAAATAATGACAATAAATGATTCAACAATTAGTTGTTGAGGTAAAAAAATATTCTATAAAATTTAAAAGAGTATTACAGGTAAGTTTCTCTAAGATTAATTTTTTGAAAGAATAAAAGAATCACAGGTTCATTAGTGTCTTTGATAAGGCTTTGAATTCTATTATCAAGCTTTCTCATTTTTGTCTTAATGAATTGATAAGCACGATAACTGATTATATTGCAAATTTAATTTGGCTGATAAGGATTGCATTAATTTAAAGGAAGTAGTTGCTCCTCATTTTCATTTTACATAATTTTGATTGCTCTACCATCAAATTGCAGCAAGCTAATTAACAAGTATCATTTAGTGATTCTAGTTAGTGGTGATTAAATAACCTCAGGTATTATGAAAAATCCACTAGAAAATGAGATAATTGAAATTGGCACTCGGTTTTTTAAATGTTAAGGGGAAAAAAAATTACCATCATAAAATGGCTACCAAAGTTAAAATGAGAAGGCAAAATAGTAACAAATAAATTGATTTATCATTATAAATTAATTAATAACAATAATAAATAAAAAACACAAAGTTAATAAAGAAAGAGCAATTTAACTTTTTTATAAAAGAAAAATTCTATTTTTTTTTCTTTCCTCTCTTTTCTCATTAGTCACCAATCTCTCCCTCCATTTTCTTCCTTCACCTTTATTTCTCCTCTCTCTCTCTTTCATTCATTGCCACCTCTCTATCTCTTTTTCCCTCACTGAACATCCTTTCTTCTCCCATTCTCAATTTGCTCTCTTATCTAGGGCTGACAATTTAGAACCCGACACGACGGATTGA
Organism: Litchi chinensis; assembly: GCA_019925255.1. NCBI lineage: Eukaryota > Viridiplantae > Streptophyta > Magnoliopsida > Sapindales > Sapindaceae > Litchi > Litchi chinensis. The sequence continues at coordinate 19,952,035 of CM034468.1, forward strand.
CACGAAACCGACACTATTATTACGGGTTAGGATTGAGTATAAACAGGTTGGGTAAATAAACGAGTCAACCAGTTCAACTCGTTTACTAATTGTGTCAGGTTCGTGTTTTCTTAAACAGGTAACGGGTTGACTCGTTTAACAGGGATAAAAAAGTAATTTCATATTGGAGGGTATTCATATAATTTTAGTAGTAAGTATATATATTTTTATGTTTTTTATTGTATTTGTAGATGATTATATTTTTTTAAGTTTTGGATTGTATATGTGAATTTAAGAGGTTTTGTGTATTTTTATTTTAATTTCGTTTTTTATTAGATCTATATTAAAATTTAAATGTATTAAATATGTTCAATGGATCATAAACGAGTCATTAAACGTGTCGACTAAATGGCTCAATAAACGGATCATTAAACATGTCGACTAAACGGATCATTAAACGTTTCGACTAAATAGATCACTAAACGGTTCAATAAACGACCCATAAATAAACGAGTTAATCGTGTCGTTTCCGTATCAACCCGTTAATAATTATGTCGTGTTCGTATTGAAGGGGTTCGACCCATTTATTAATCGTGCTGTGTTCGTGTCAGGTCAAAAATAATCGGGTCGTGTTCATACCTTGTCCAACCCGATCCGTCAACCCAAATTGTCACCTCTACTCTTATCCCTCTTTCTCACTCTTTTTTTCCCACCGCTTACTCTCTTTTATCTCATTCTTGAACTTTCTATCTTCCCTATTGTTAGTGCCTCTTTCATGAACAACAACTAGTGCCTCTCTCTTCCTTCTCCCTCTTTCACCAATGCTTTTCCCTTCCATCTCTTCTTTCCATTCTCCTTTTGGTCTCTCTTCTCCACTTTTCTGGTCTCATCAATTGTGGTTAGCTTTATGTGTGTTTGGGTTGATTTTAGTTGGGGTTAGTGGTAAGAGTGGTGATTGATTGGATTTGGATAGGTTTTGGTCGACGATGAAAGTTGTTTATGGGTTTGCAATTGAGTTAGATGGTGTTGATGAAGTGTTTGGGCATTTGATTAGTGGTGTTTGGTTGTTGATGGGTATGGATGAGGGCCATTTTCATGTTGCATGACTTCTATTTATGGATTTTTTTATTTTTAATATATATATTTTTAATTTTAATGGTTGTTTGGTTTGGTTGTTAGGTTTTGGATGTTTAGAGATGATGTTTGTATTGATGTTTGGGTTATAGAAAGATGGAACATGTCAGCTTTATCTGCATTTGAGATGGAGTCGATGAAGATGGAGCAACCTTCCATATTCAATGGACCTTTTATTTTCTTATTTTTTAGGGTTGGTTAAGATGTGTTTTGATGTTCTAGATGCTTGATAATGATGAAGATTGGTTGGATGTTCTGGGTGCTTGATGATGTTCTAGGTTCTTGATGTTGTTCTAAGTGCTCGATAATGTTCTAGGATATTATGGGTCCTTTAATATTTTGGGTTCTTTGTATAATAAATTATTAATATATTTTATTTTTAAATTTTTAAATCTTATTTTACGAATATAAGAGCATTTTAGTTATTACATAGGTTTAAGAGTATGATAGGGATTTTATATAGTCTTGATAAGAGTATTTCGGTCCTTTCACGTGGAAAATACCTACTTTTTGGACGGAAACGGTTATGGGTATTTTTCGGATTCAGCAAATGGGCTGGTAAAAGCCTGATAGAAGCCTAAAAAGTCAACCTAATGAAGTGGCCCAGTAGATAAGGCCCAGGTCATCAACATCCAACTTATACGAGCTCTAAAACTCGCGCAAGCGAGCTCGCATCATGACAATTACAGATTGGTTATCAGTATTATACAGTTTGCACTATGTACAACTCGTTACTCAAAGCAAGGTCTAGCTCAAGATCGTCTAATGCAGTTTACGGCTTGTCCAGTGACCAGTTATTTAAGAAAATCTTCCAGAAAAGGCAGTGACCCGATTTGATCGTGATTTTTCTATCAGAATTGGAAACAAATTCAAATTTAAACTCGGTAAACGCGATCCCTGATTTTACGGGGTAGTTACCTGATTCGGAGATAACTGATTAAGAAGTGTACTTAATTCGTAATTCTTTTCCTATTTTACTTGAACTCGAATTGTAACGTCTCTTTCCCTATAAATAGAGGTCAAAATCCATTGTAACAGATATAAGAAATATGATATTGTTACTCTGTAGAATCATTGAGAGGAACAATTATGGACGTAGGCATACTTGCTGAACCACGTTAAAAATCATCTTGTGTGTTGTTTTTGTTTTCTGCCTTCTGTTTTTTTCTTCCTTTTTTGGCTTTTTCTCACATTGATTGTAGGTATTGGGCCGTGAACTCTTGTCGATCAGAAATCAACATCGACATTTTGGCACTAGAATGAGGGGCCAGAATGCAATATGTCTTGCTGCAATTCTTTAATTTTCAACAGGCATGGGGAAAATAAAAGTAACTAGATATGTGGGCTCACAAGTTGACCAAGCAAAGAATCAGACCAGTCAATACCAACGTGATGCGCAGCAGGTGGAAGACGCATCCATGCCTGCAGCAGGCACGTCTCATGGCCAGACAGTTGGTGCTACAGCAGGCATGCCTCCCCTGTCCCCTCGCCAAACAATTCCAATCGCACCAGTTAAGGGACAACAAGTGTGGCATTAAAGGAAAGAGGCATTGGAGGCTAGTGTTAGACAACTTGCAAATGTGGTCAATGCGTTGGTACAAGCTTAGGTGCAGAATGCGCCCAATATTGAAGCTACTTCTCCAAGGCAAGCGCACCCACAACATGGAGGAGTGCAGATACCAGAAAGGCCAGTGAGGGAGGTATCGCGACCTACCGGTTCAACTCACTTATCTAACTCGCGCTTTAAAACTAGAGGTCGCCATGCTCGTGATCAAAGAGAGGTCACCCATCCTGGAAGTTTGGTGATAAGGGCGAGTTAGGATGAAAGCCGTCGTATGGAAGCTGGCCACGACAGAGTCTGAGCTGCATCTCGGCATGAGGGGGACGAGGTAGATAATCAACGACATTCAAGGTCGCACTAAGCTGGCAGCTCGCTCAAAGAGAGCCAGAGACATGAACCAGAATGCCGCTCTCCAGGTCGTGATCACAAAAGAAGACACAAGCCCCGAGATTCACAGGTAGATGAACTTCTTCAGAGGGCCCAGCAGCTTGAAGCATGACTTGGTGCCCTAGATCAGTTTGAGCATTACGGAGAAAGGACTCTGTTTACCAGGGAGATCGAGACACAGTCTCTCCCTCACAGGTTTACAGTCCCAAGTATCCAGCAGTACAATGAGGACAGCGACCCTTATGATCACCTCGACGCGTTTAATGTCCAAATGGATCTTCAGATGGATAACCTGCTGGTGAAGTGCCGCATCTTCCCAGCCACTTTGGGGGACATCTCGCGGACTTGGTTCAAGAATCTCCTAGCTCGCAGCATAGGAAGTTAGGAAGATTGCCAGTAGAAGTTTGTTAGCCAGTACAAGGCTTTAAGAAGACAGCTCGCACCATCTTGTCATCTGGCCACCATCTTTTAGCGTCGGAATGAACCATTGAAAGATTACATCACTAGGTTCAGATGTGAGGTCGCCAATGAGGAGAGCCCATTGGATGAAAGTAACTTAATCGCAATCTCAGTCAGACTTCGCAAGGATGGGAAATTGTATGAGAGCATTTACAAATCTCCAGTAAATTACCTGGGAGAATTCTATGAGCGAGCTGCAAAGGAGATTAGATAGAAGGAAACCTTCGGCTCGAAGAAATCCAATCAGAAGAACGAAGCGGACAGTTCCAGCCAGTCGAAAAAGAGAAATAATGGCAGGAATAAAGGTGAAAGTCGAGACAATGGGTCAAGCAATCAGAGTGCTACAAAGGCTCGGAGAGAGCCTAGGAATGAGCGGCCTTAGCGTCAAGGTCGCTACGGCAACTACAACATCCTGTTAGATTCACAATACAAGATTTAGGCAGCAGAAAGGAACAGGGAAGATTTTGGAAAGCCCAACCCTTTGAGAGCCCTGTTGAGCACCGAGATAGGAGTAAGTTTTGTGCCTATCATAATGAGGTCGGGCACAATACTTCTGATTGTTGGGCATTGAAAGACGTCATTGAAAGATTGATCAAAATAGGTCGCTTGAGAGATTACGTAGTGAGACTAGTAGACTCGCGACCTCCTAGATAACGACCTCAGTAGCAACAACAGCCAGCACAACAACAGCCCCAGCAAGCTCCCAAGCCAGAGCATGAGCCTGTAGTAAGGATAATTTTTACTATTCATGGTGGCCCCCATATCGCAGATGCTTCGAACAGGTCGCATGAGAGGTATGTTCAGGAAGCAAATCATGTCTTGCAAGTTAGTGGGTCAGAGAGACCTGCGAATAAGGCGAGGGCGACCTCGGATGATATTGTGTTCACCCAGGAAGATGCTAGAGGCATGGTCTGGCCTTACAATGATGCACTTGTCATTCGAGCCAAGATCAGCAACATGGAGGTGCGACGTTTCATGATTGACACTGAGAGCTCGGTCAATGTCATGTATAGGAGTTGCTTCGATCAGATGGGGCTAGGAGCAGAGCAATTAAAGCCTTTCCTAGAACCTCTTTATGGCTTCACTGGAAATGTCATCACACCATTGGGCCAGATTAAGCTACCACTTACACTTGGGAAAGCAGGTTGTCAAGCTACTGTGTTAGTGGATTTTTTTTATCATTGATTGTCCATTAACCTACAATGTGAGCTTGGGAAGACCTTCAATGAATGACCTGGACGTGGTCACCTCAACTAGGACCCTCACAATCAAGTTTCCAACCCCCGATGGCGTTGGATGCGTTCGAGGAGAGCAGCACTTAGCCAGACGTTGCTATGAAGATACTGTGAAGATGAGAGTGAGAGGAAAAAGGTGAACGTGGTTTCAAGGGGCGAACCATGAGCTGTGAGTAAAAAGGGGGTTAGTCATGATCTCAAACCTCATGAGGTGGATGCAGACAAAGCCACTGGGCCAGTCGAAGAGTTGGAGGATGTTCAAGTCAGCGAGGCAGATCCTGAAAGGTGTTTGAAGCTGGGAAGAGGCTTAACTCCAGAAGTAAGAGCCCAGCTCGCTGACTTTCTTAAGGCGAACTTGGACGTTTTTGTTTGGAATCATGAAGATATGGTAGGGATAGATCCTAAACTCATGTCGTACAGATTGAACATCGATCCTTACCACATGCCAATTCACCAGAAGAGGAGACCAATGACGAGGGAATGCTACTTTGCATTGAAGGAAGAGGTAGACAAGCTGCTAGCAAACAAGTTATCCGCGAAGCTTATTACACAACTTGGGTCACTAACCCTGTACTGGTAAAAAAGAAGAATGGAAAGTGAAGAACTTGTATCGACTTCACAGATTTAAACAAGGCGTGCCCAAATGATAGTTTCCTCTTGCCCAAAATAGACCAGTACGTGGATGCAATAGCTGGACATCAGCTCCTGAGTTTCATGGATGTGTACTCGGGCTATAACCAGATTCCAATGAATCCCGAGGATGAAGAGCACACCTCGTTTGTAACCAGTCGCGGCCTATATTGTTACAAGGTGATGCCCTTCAGGCTAAAGAATGCATGAGCGACCTACCAGCGCTTGGTAAATATGATGTTTGAAGAGCAGATTGGAAAGACCATGGAGGTCTATGTTGATAATATGTTGGTGAAATCCAAACAGGTAGATGATCATGTGCACGACCTAGAGGAAATGTTCCAGATTCTAAGGAGCTACCAAATGAAGTTGAACCCGCATAAGTGTGCATTTGGGGTAGCCTCTAAGAAATTCGTTGGCTTCATGGTGAATAGTAGAGGTATCGAGGTCAATCCAGAGAAGATCAAAACATTGATTGATATAAAGAAATGTAACCAACGTTTATTCGAAAAAGCAACCCCAAAGATTTGGGACCAAAAGCGGTTAGCGGTGACCATTGAATAAGTTTCTTCGGATTGAGTTGGGTTAAAAGCACGGAATGTATTTGCACCGTCACCATCTTCAAATAACGTATTTTCTACGGTAGCACCATGAATAGCGCATAGCAGAGCAGCGCCCAATACATCGGCAACTCCCATCATATGAAATGGGTTCAGGTCTCCTACTCGGGTGTAGGACGTGCAAAGCCTTAATGGCCAAGTTGCGGCACTTAGCAAGTTCATCTCGAAGGCTACAGACAAGTGCATCCCATTTTTTAATGTTTTGAATAAGGCAAAAAACTTCGAGTGGACTGAACAATGCGAGATAGCTTTCCAACAATTAAAGGAGTACATGGGACGAGCTTCACTCCGCTCCTTTCCAAGCCTAAAGAAGGAGAAAAGCTTATTCTATACTTGAGAGTATCTCACCAGACTTTGAGTGCAGCTTTGGTAATAGAAGAAGAGAAGATGCAGCTTCCTATGTACTATGTAAGTAAAAGGCTGCAAGATGCTGAAACCAGGTACTCACAAATGGAGAAGCTCGCCTGGTAGTCGCATCGAGGAAGCTGAGTCCTTATTTTCAAGCCCACACAATTAAAGTTCTCACCTAGTATCCGCTGAAGTAGGTCCTCCAGAAAGCAGATACCTCAGGTCACTTGCTCAAATGGGCAGTAAAGCTCGCGCAGTTCAACATCTAGTTTAAGCCAAGAACGGCCATCAAAGCCCAAGCTCTAGCAGATTTCATTGCAGAATTTACTGGGCTCATAGATGATGAAGCTGAATCTTCTGAAGGCCCGACCTGGGAGTTATACGTTGATGGGTCATCTAGCGAGCAGAAGGTCGAAGCTGGAATTTTGCTGATCAGCCTTGAAGGCCATAAAATCTTTTATGCTTTAAGGTTTCGTTTCCAGGCCACCAACAATGAAGCTGAGTATGAAGCACTGCTCGTAGGTCTACACCTGGCTATGGAAATGTGAGCTGAACGATTAAGGGTTTTCAGTGACTCATAGCTCGTAGTCTACCACATATGGGGGGAGTATCAGACCAGAGGACCCAAGATGGCTATATACCTTCAAAAAGTCTATGAGATGTTAAGTACTTTTTAGAAGTACGAGGTGAAGTAGATCCCACAAGCTCAGAATTCACATGCAGACGCATTGGCTCGTCTAGCAACCACTCGAGATACAAACTTTCTATGAGCAATTCCAGTAGAGTTCCTAACAGCTCTAAACACAGAAGAAAAAGATTCAGTGATGGTCATAGTTGCACAACCTAACTCCTAGATGGGCCCGATTTTGAGTTATTTGCAAGATGGAAAGTTGCCAAGTGACAGATTGGAAGCACGACGCTTACGAGCTAGGGTAGCCCAGTATTGCATCTATGACGACGTATTGTACAAGAAAGGGTTTTCAGCCCCGCTTTTGAGATGCATTAATGGCCAGGATTGCGAGACGGTGATGAAGCAAATACACGAGGGTCATTGCGGAAATCATGTTGGGGGGCTATCTCTAGCTCATAAAGCACTCCGGCAAGGATTCTACTAGCCTACTATGAAGCAGAACGTCATCAACCTGGTCAAGAAGTGTGATAAGTGTCAAAGGTTTGCTTAGGTTCCACAAGCTCCACCAGCCTATCTCCAACAAATGGTGAGCCCATGGCCCTTTGCGATATAGGGGCTGGATCTGATTAGGCCACTACCAATAGTTCGTGGGAGATGTAAACATGTCGTGGTCATTGTGGACTATTTCACCAAGTGGGCAGAAACTAAGGAATTGGCAGAGATCTTCACGACGAAGATAGAAAAGTTCGTGTAGAATAATATCATTTACAGGTTTGGGGTTCAACAAAAGATCGTGACAGATAATGTGACCCAGTTCAGCAGCGACTAGTTTCTCAAGTTCTGCAACGACCTAAAGATCATCAAAAGCTTCTCAGTAGTAAACCATCCACAAGCCAATGGCCAAGTTAAAACTGTAAATAAGATAATAAAGCAGACTTTGAATATGAAGCTGGAAGCAAGGAAAAGAGCGTGGATAGATGAGCTACAAAAGGTGTTATGGGCTTATAGAACAACAACTCGCAGACTATAGGCGAAACATCCTTTTCAATGGTGTACGGATTCGAAGCCATGATCTCGGCAGATCTGGAAGTGACCTCGCAACGAAGAGTGACCTTCAATCCGAAAGACAAAGACCAGCTATTCGCCATAAACCTAGACTTGCTTGAAGAAGCTAGAGAAACAGCACGGTTGAGGGTAGCAGTTTATCAGCAAATGATTGCGAGGTACTACAACAGAAAAGCTCGAGTTCGAAGTTTTAATGTGGGAGATCTGGTATTGTGCCTTATTTTACCTGGAGCCCGTAAAGCCAGTGATGGGTCCTTAGGCCCAAATTGGGAAGGTACTTATTTAATCAAAGAGAACTTGGGAAATGGAGTTTATCGTTTAGCAAACGTGAATGGAGCTGAAGTCCCTCGGGCTTGAAACACTGAGCATCTTCGTCCATATTATCGGTAACTTTTTTATTACATGTATTCAATTTGTAATTTTATTATTTCAAAAGTCAATGAAAGCTCCAAGTTTCTCATATTGATTGAGTGATTGCTCTAATAATTTACATGTTCTCCAGATTTTATAAGTTATTAAGCTAATAGGTTCCATCCTATTAGTTCGTCGTCATACCCACGACTCGCAAAATTAAAGCTATGGCAGGCGAGGTTACGACCCCTGTATAGCCTGCCAAATAAAAGCTATGGCAGGCGAGGTTACGTACCTCTGCATAGCTCGCCAAATAAAAGCTATGGCAAGCGAGGTTATGTACCCCTGCATAGCTTGCCAAATAAAAGCTATGACAGACGAGGTTACAACCCTTGCATAGCTCGCCAAATAAAAGCTATGGCAGGCAAGGTTACATACCCCTGCATAGCCTGCCAAATAAAAGCTATGGCAGGCGAGGTTACGTACCCTTACATAGCTCGTCAAATAAAAGTTGTGGCAAGCGAGGTTACATACCCCTGCATAGCCCTCCAAATAAAAGCTATGGCAGGCGCGGTTACGTACCCCTGCATAGCTCATAAATAATAAAGCTATAGTAGGCAAGGTTATGACCCCCTGCATAGCTCGTCAACATTTCAATATGACAGTCAAGGTTCTGACCTGCTGCTCGTCTCAGAAGATTTTATTATATCAACTTTGTTGAATCAAACAATAATTTATAAGTTATTACATCAACTTTGCAATTTCAAATCAGTTCATGTTACACATCGTTGAGATGATTAGTTCGCAAGAAGTCCCACAACTTAGAAAAATAAAACACAATATATAACAGCAAATGAAGAAATTCAAGCGCATTCAACATGAAAGATGAAAAAGAAATTTTCACTAAAATTGAAAAGTCCGTTACAAATCGAGATGAATAAAGTACAAAACTTAATGGAAGAAACTAAGAATTCAGAGGCAAGGAACGAGACGAGCTATTGGTCGCCTTGATCACAAGGAGACCTTAAAAGAAAGTCATCACTAGAAGATGAACTTGAAAGTTCGGTGACCAAAGTTGGATTGGAGGTCGCACCAAGAAGATCAACAGGTATCTCCATTGCCAAGGGAAGCGCATCTGAAACAACTGGAGACGAGGCAGTGTCAGCTTTGAATTTTTCCACAGCCCGGGGTCCCGTATTGCCAAAGATAGAAAAATCCAGCTTAGGATGGGACGTCCACAGGGTGAAGAAGAAGTTCATACCCGTTTCTGCTTCAGCCTCATCTCTTGCTTTAGCAACCTGCGTCTCCACTGCTTTGGCAGATTTCTCTTTCAAAACAGCAATGTCCAAATAAGTGGCCTTTGCATGGCATTGAACAGCTTCAGCTCGTTGTAGCACAGCCTCTATTTGCTATTCGGCTTCTTCAACTTGCTTTGCAACCACTTCAGCTACCTCAGTTCACTTCTCGGCCACCTTAGCTCGCTTTGATACGGCTTCTATTTGCTATTTAACCGCTTTAACTCATTCCTCTATAGTTTCAGTTCGTTGTTCGACCTCCTCAATTCGCTTCGCTGCAGCCTTTACTTGTTCAGCCTGCTTTTCAGCAAATTTAGCTCGCTTTTCGGCTTGCTTCAGCTCATCCTTTACCTTGCTCAATTCATCTTCACAGTTACGAAGCAAGGCAGTGAGATGAGACCTCGTAGCTTCATAATTGTTTTCTGCACACATCAAAGCCTCTTCAGCCACTTGTCTAGCCACGTTAGCATCCACCAGCTTTGCATTAAAACCCTCTTCATGCCTTCTGCCATTCAGAGCCTCCTCGATCAAGGATTTGATTTCTTCCTTCGCTTTCTCCAGCTCGTTCTCCAATCTCATTATTCGATCATCAGAAATTCTAGTCTCCCTCCTCTACTTTATTGTTGCTAGAGCAACCTAAAACTCTACATGTTAGTATTTAATAAAGCAAGGAAACGAGAGACTAAAGGGAAAAAAGTTACCAGCATCCCATGCCGACCTAGGTATTCGGCCAAGTCCAAACCGCTAAAGGATTTATTTTCTATACTCCTCGCATGGGTCAACATGATGTCTGACCAGTTGTTAAGGAAGGACCTTAGATATTTTCCCTCTGGCCCATATTCAGGGTGTGGCCTGGTTGGTGAAGCAGTCTCCTCAACTTATGCGACCTCAGGCTCCTTGCCTTTATCTACGCGACGTCGCATAATTGAGGCAGGACCATCTTGTGTCTTTTTCCTTCCACACCTGGTTGGCACCAGCTTGAGTCCTCTGAGGTGGGGCCTCAGGTTAAACTTCCCCCACCTCAAGTTGCGAACTGGGAGCTGGGGCCTGTGGAGGACTTGTTATTGGTACCGAAAGTGGCACCTCGCTAAGAGCAGCGACTGAAGGAGTTTTGGATTTAAAAGGTCGCTTGGATGGAGCAGTTGAAGGGGCCTCAGTCTCAGCAGGTCGCTTATGAGGAAACATAGAAAGAGTGAGCTTTTCCATAGTTAGAGCTCGTTCAGAGGCGAAAACTGAAGCTGAAGCTAGTGTAGGAGCTGGTTGAGATGAATCTATAGGCGAAGTACGAGCTGGAGCTGGAGCCACTTGGTCAGGACTGGAACTGAAGCCGTCTGAGCAGTTGATGGTTCTTCTTGAGCAGAAGTTGATGGAACTGCCCGAGCTGGAGCTAGAACAAGAGCTGAAGCTGGAATTTCTGGGGGAACAGGAGCATCTTGATGTGATGGTGAGGAGGGAACGGACTCTTCCTCGCTGTCAGTCTTAAACACAGAAAGAAGATCTCTCTCTCCCCTATTTCCTATATCTCTTTTGTTGTTCAACAGCACGTAGTTGCGAGGAGGAGCAACCCCGTAAGTACTAAAGAGGTCCACATCGAAAGCGTTGCTAAGAACTGTTTCGCTTGAATTCGCAAGCACTTTAAAGACTTCTTTCTCCTGAGTACTGAGGACAGGCTTGTCCCATTTCATGTCTGCAAAATAGAAAATGTTAAAAAAAAATAAAATAAAATAACTTTAGCTCACAGGTTTTTCCATTCTATCTACCTGGACTTGAAACGAAAGAAAGATTGTCGAGATCTCTGAGGAAAGGGTAGGAAATTCAAAACCAACTTATCCTGCAGGCCTCGACGTTTGATTTGCCCTTTGCTTCACCTCGGGGTAGGAGGTCCATGTAGCCTGATTGACGAGCTACAAGGTAATAGATCCCTTCTTGTATCCCGTCTTTTACAGCACCAGAGCCTTTAATGTTGAAGAGTAGCTAAGAATTTTTGGAGTTGGGGGAGGAAGATTATTTCTAAGGAAAACCAAGGCCAAGGATGTCAGCTGCGAATACGAATTCGGAGTCAGTTGAAATGGGGAGAGCTTGAGCCTGTTTAAAAATTCTATGAGGTAGGCAGGAATTGGAAACCGGAGCCCATGCCTCATATGTTGGGTACTGATGGCAATATACCCCTTGGGGGGATAGCACACGTGGTCGTCAGCAGTAAAGGACATCACGCAGCGACCTTTGGGAATACGGTATTGCATAACAATTCCCCTCATCTCAGTGTAGTCTATGTTAGAGAAATGATGAATGAACACCTTGCGAGCTCACCTCTCCTCACGAGCTCGCCGTTCCTCCTCAAGTCAAATTGCTTCTGGATAAGTCCGAGCTGTGAATCGCTCTACAGCTTCCTCGCTTTGAGTTGCCTCACCTACATTACACACTCTCCCAAAAGCGAGTTCTTCCGAGCTGAATGGATCGTTATCCCTTGCTCTATGTGCTCAACGATCGCGACCTGAAGCCATCTACACACTAAAGATGTACAGTTAGGTCGCAATAAGCGGACCATGCCTAAATGTCTGTGCTAAGGAGATTTCCTACTCTACAAATCGCAAACGCCAGAGATTGCTAATATATTGGAGGGCTCGACCTGTGGGAGAATGACCTACGAGCTATAAACCTACAAGCACCTGATCCTACAGTTCGCATGCATGGCAAGCCACAAACAGTAAACAAATCACAAATAGATAAGCAACAAGATCAAACCAACAGAAAATAAAGAATCGTGATCAGCAAGAAACACAAGATTACAAAGAACTCAACATCAAGAATACGAAACGTCCAACTTATTTTAGACACAGAAAATGCAATGCAACATCGACACCACAAAAATGAATCAAAAACCGAAAAGCTTAAAGTCAAAGAGAGAACTTACCATGAATCTTCGTCGAAGATGAGAGAAACGGCGACTGAAAGTGAAGAACCGGTGAAAAAGCACGACAAGAGAGACTTGGTGGCTGGAGAAGAAAACGACAAGTGAAAAAAGAACTGAAGGGCTCCACCTATTTATATGAATGGTAGAGCTCACGCCCCAACGGTCCGATCTGGATGCCGTAAAACAACCTTAGATCCAATAGTGCAGCGCGAGTTACGACTTTGTAATCATGCAGTCGTCAATTGAAAGACGTGCGTATTAAATGAGCATGGCACGAGACGTTCTAATACTGGTTCAGTTATCGTCTAAATGATCGCCACGTGTCACGACTGATGGGATAAAATTTGAAAGAGTGCGAAATGACAATTCAAGTTAGCTTTTACCAGAGAACTCGAGCTCCCAATTCGCAGAACGAACTGAGAGCTGGGGGCCTGATGTTATGGGTATTTTTCGAATTCAGCAAATGGGCTGGTAAAAGCCTGATAGAAGCCCAAAAAGTCAACTCAATTAAGTGGCCCAATAGACAAGACCCAAATCATCAACATCCAACCTATGCGAGCTCTACAGCTCGTGCAAGCAAGCTCGCATCATGACAGTTACAGATCGTTATTAGTATTATACAGTTTGTACTATGTACAGCTCGTTACTCAAAGCGAGGTCTAACTCGAGATCGTCTAATGTAGTTTACGGCTCGTCCAGTGACCAGTTAGTTAAGGAAATCTTCCAAAAAAGGCAGTGACCCGATTTGAACTTGATTTTTCTATCAGAATTGGAAACAAATTCAAATTTAAACTCTGTAAACGCGATCCTTGATTTTGCGGAGCAGTTACTTGATTCGGAGATAACTGATTAGGAAGTGTACTTAATTCGTAATTCTTTTCCTATTTTACTTGAATTCGAATTGTAACGCCACTTTCCTTATAAATAGAGGCCAAAATCCATTATAACAGATATAAGAAATATTATACTATTACTCTACAGAATCATTGAGAGGAACAGTCATGAACGTAAGCACACTTGTTGAACCACGTTAAAAATCGTCTTGTATGTTGTTTTTGTTCTCTGTCTTCTACTTTTTTCTTGCTTTTTTGGTTTTCTCTCACATTGATTGTAGGTATTGGACCGTGAACTCTCGTCGACAGAAACCACAATAGGAAGTTTTGCTTACTATTTTAAAAACTGGGTGCCAACTCCAATTAGTTTGTTTTTAAGGAGATTTTCCATAATATTCCAAATCCTTAAGAAGGATGCCAAATTATAGATTCGTTAATATAATTGGTTTCTTTTCTTTTTTTTTGAAGAAATATAATTAGTTATTTGAAATTAGACTTTGTTCGTGGAGATAGTTCGCATAATAACAATTTGTATTTCATGACAAGCCATATTGGAATAAAATTCTTCCTAGATATTAATTTCCATATTATTGTTTAATATTTTCCTTCACGTTTCAACCAATTTTCCAGATAGAAACATAAATCTCATTATAAATTAATTTTATTAGCTATCATTGATTCAAACAACAAATAGCAAATGATTTCTTTTTGATGAATATTACCAAATCATTATACAAATGTCTTTTATAAGATAATGTCATATTGAATTAGCACTCTTTACAGTGACTTTCACTATTATAAATATCCAATTGTTTTCTAAGTAGTTATATATATGTATTAGAGTATAATTGGAGTATTTTGTTGTTACTTGTTAGTTATTTTATAAAAGCAAGAATTCTCTATTAATCTTTTATTGGTGCTAAGTTTTTTATGAGAGAAATTTAAATTTTAACAATATATAAGTGAGAAAAAATCTAACAATCTGACAATTGTTGTAAATCAATTTGATACCACCTTTTGGTTTTTGGTATTCTACAACCTCCATATTAAATATCATTATCATTCAAATAATGATCATCATAATAGTGTTTTAATGTTTTCTATAACATCCACATCAAATATCATTATCACTCAAATAATGATCATCATAATAGTGTCTTAATGTTATATATAACTTGTGTCTTTTCTTTTTCCTACATTTATGATTCTTAGCCCATAAATAGAGAGTACATAAGTTGGTATGATTTATTATTTGTATAAGAAATGAAAGAATAAAATAGCAACTCTCTCCAAAATTCTTTTTGTGTTTTAATTTTAGTTCTTATTCTTATTCTGTAATATTTTAATATTTCAATTATTTTATAACACGTTATCAACACGAGTTCTAACTGTTTATTTTCATTAAGATAGAATTTTAGTCAAATAGATTTCTTTCATAATATTTGTTTAGTTTTCTATTATGTTATTGATATGTAGTGCTTTAACATGATTTATTAAACATTCTCTCTCGCTACTACATTTTATGTATTTATATGTTTATGAATTATGTTCTTTCTGTTTGTTTATATAAATCTTTATTATTATTCCCATGATTATTTATATATTTGGTTACCAATTAATATATTTTATATTCTTGGATGAGTTATGTTTTCAATTCTTTATTTTGTTAATCAATTGTTATTAACTTTGTTTTATTATACAGTTTCTTATATCGGTTATAACTTGATTATCAATTATTTTGTAACGATGAATTTTATTATATATTTGTTATATATTTGTTTTACTTTACTGCTAATCAATAAATTGATTATAAGTTGAAGTATAGTTATAGCATCATTGTTAATATATCTTTTATAATTCCTTTATACCTTCTTGGTCAATTAGAATTCATGTCATTAAGCATGTAAATATAATTTTCTTTTTTGATGCAAATTTAGTATATATACATCTATTATAATAATTATTAATTGTATGTTGTATATATGAATGTTTTTCCTTTAAGCATCTAGTATATTATAATATTATTGATTATTATACTTGAATTATGTTATATATGGAGAAATTGTTTATTGTATACTTTATCTTTTTATATAGTTTTATTAATTTTATTTTATGTTATCAATTAATAGTTTTCAACATGTCGCATATGACAAAACTCGAGTTCACTGCCCTTGATATTTCTAGTAGTAATTATTTGGCATGGACTCTTGATGCTGAAATTCACCTAGATGCCAAGAATCTTAGAGATATAATAAAAGAGAAGAATAAGGCATCCTCACAAGATCGCACGAAGACAATGATATTCCTTCACCATCATCCCCATGAAGGTTTAAAAACTAAATATTTAACAGTAAAAAATTTATATATCCTTTGGAATAATTTAAAAGAAAGGTATAACCACCAAAATACAGTAATACTTCCAAAAGCTCGTTATAACTGGATGCATCTACGATTGCAAGATTTTAAAAGTGTAAGTGAGTATAATTCCGCAATGTTTAAAATTACTTCTCAATTAAAATTATGTGGGGAAAGTGTTACTGATGAAGATATATTAGAAAAAATATACTCTACATTTCATGCCTCTAATATGCTCCTACAACAGTATTATCGAGAAAGAGGTTTTAAAAAATATTTTGAGTTGATATCATGCCTCTTCGTGGCCGAACAAAATAATGAACTATTGATGAAAAATTATCAATCTCGACCAACTGGATCAATAGCATTCTCCATCTGTTAATGATTCGAGGCATGGGCATGGTCGTGGTCGTGGTCGTGGACACGGCCGTGGTCGTGGTCATAGACATAGTCATGGTAATTATAACCAAAACTCCTCAAATTTTTAAAAAAATGTATCTCACCACCCAAAGTGAGAGAATAATGAGGAAAAACAAAAGATAAAGGGTTGTCAAAATAAGGTTTTCAAAAATAATGAACACACTTGTCATAGATGTAGCATAAAAGGACATTAGAGTCGTGCATATCGTACAATAAAATGCATCGTTGATCCTTACCAAGCTTCTTTAAAAGCAAAAGGAAAAAGTGTCGAAACAAACTTTACTGAAATTTTTGATCCTATGCATTCAACACATTTAGAAGTTATAGATTTTTTTGAGAACTATGATGGAAATTTGACTGGTGATGGAAACATAAATGTGGCTTAAGATAATGTTCTTGCAACAAGCTATTCCAAATGTGCTATTTACAATATGTTTTAATGTGTTATGTCATCAGTGTGTTTAGTACTTCTAATTTTCAAAAGTGTATTGTTTTCAGTGTATTTTATTACAAGTGTGTTAAATAATATTCAATTTTTTTTTTGTTATTTTTCAGTATAATTTCAGTGTGTTCATGTTTTAAGTTAAAAAAAAAATGATTTTATTTGATATTTTATTTTCTATTCTTATAATTTTTTTTTTCTTTTGCTTATGAAGAAACATAATTTCCATTGATCACACGATTGGTGCTAAAGGTAATGATAAAGCTCTTTGTCTAGCAAACAGTGGAACAATACACACCATACTTAGAGAAAAAAAAAATTTCTTAATCTTATATTGGCTGAAGCTAATGTTAACACAATATCTGGTGTTGCAAACCTTATTGAAGGTTATGGAAAAACTCATATATTATTACTTGGTGGCATAAAATTTATAATAAATGATGCTATGTTTTCTAGTAGATTAAAAAGAAATCTACTAAGTTTTAGAGATATACGTCGTAATGGTTATCATATTGAGACGACGAATGAAAAAGACGTTGAATATCTTTATATTACATCTATTGTCTCAGAGAAGAAACATATATTGAAAAAATTATCATCATACTCTTTTGGATTATATTATACTTTTATAAATCCAATTGAATTGTATGTGGTTATGAACCAACAATTGTTGAACACAAGGACTTTTATTGTTTGGCATGATCGGTTAGGTTATCCGGGTTCAATAATATATGAAGAATTATAAAAAATTCGTATGAATATCTTTAAAAGAACCAGAAGATTATTTTGTCCAAATATTTTTTATATGCTGCTTGTTTTCAAGGGAAACTAATTATAAGGTCATCTGTAACAAAAGTTATCATTGAATCTCCAGCATTTTTAGAACGAGTTCAAGGAGATATATGTGGACCTATTAATCCATCATGTAGACTATTTCAATATTTTATGATACTAATAGACTCATTAACACGTTGGTCACATGTTTGTTTATTATCTACTCGCAATGTCCCATTTGAGAGATTTTTTGCCCAAATAATCCGATTATGGGCCCTATTTCTAAATTATACAATTAAAAAAAATTGTCTTAATAATGTTGGAGAATTTACATTCTAAGTTTTTAATGATTATCGCATGTCCATTAGAATTACTATTGAGCATCATGTTGCTCACACACATACATAAAATAGATTAACAGAATCCTTTATTAAAAAGCTTAAATTAATTGCTAGACTTTTACTTATGAAAACAAAATTGCTTAGTTATGCTTGGGGGCATGACATATTACATGCTGCAGCACTTATTCGTATAAGGCCAACTGCATATCATAAATACTCCCCATTACAACTTGCTTCTAGTAAAGAATCTAATATTTCCCATCTAAGAGCTTTTGGTTGTATAGTATATGTTCCCATTGCTTAACCACAACGCACTAAAATGGATCTACAAAGAAGATTGGGAATTTATATTATATTTGAATCCCTGTCAATTATTAAATATCTTAAACCTTTGACGAGTGATATTTTCACGACACGATTTACTAATTATTAATTTAATGAGACAATTTTCCCAACATTAGAGGGGAGAGAAACAATAGTTGGAAAGATAAGAAATTTCATGGAATGCATCATTATTATCAAATTTGATCCTCGTACAAATCAATATGATTGGAAGTTCAGAAAATAATTCACTTGTAAGAAATTACAAATTAATTACCAGATGCATTTACTGATGGTAAAATTGTGACAAAGTCACATATACCAACTGTTAATGCTCCTACTCGTATTGATGTCCCTGAAAGACAAGTTGTTAATATGTCAGCAAATGAGTCTAATGCATGCCAAAAGCGTGACAGACCACTCGATTCCAAGGATAAAATTCCTAGAAAGAAAAAGAAGCAAAATAAGCAAGTTGACACTTCCAAACTTCCAAAGTTATTAATACTCCTAAAGAGCCCATAAAAGAAATAATTAATATAATGAACAAATAACCCCAGAAGAGGGTCAAGTCCCTAAAAATAATTATGATGAAGATATCTCAATAAATTATGTTACTTCAGGAAAGAGATGGAACAAAAAGGAAATTTTTATTGATAATATATTTGCATATGTAGTATCTCTTGATATTATAAATGAGGATCTTGAACTGAAGTTCATTGATGAATGTCGATGTAGAACTAATTGTCCAAAATGGAAAGACGTTATCCAGACATAATTAAATTCACTTGAAAAACGTCAAGTATTTGGATCTATTATCCAAACACCTAAAGGTGTGAAACCTGTAGGCTACAAATGAGTATTTGTGCGAAAACACAATGAGAGAAATATACTTGTAAGGTATAAAGCACGACTTGTAGCACAGGGTTTCTTTCAAAGACTTGGTATGATTTTGAGGAGACTTATTCTCCATTGATGGATGCAATCATATTTAGATTTCTAATTAGCCTGACAATTACAAAAGGACTTCATATGCATTTAATGGATGTTGTGACAGTTTATCTTTGTGGATAATTTGATAGTGACATTTATATGAAAGTCCTTGAATGACTGAAAATGCTTGATGCATGCAATTCGAAACGTCAAAAAATGTATTTGATTAAATTATAAAGATCTTTGTATGGATTAAAGCAATCTGGACGCATGTGGTATAATCATCTTAGTGAATATCTTTTAAAGAAAATGTATATTAACAATCTAATTTACTTATGTGTGTTTATTAAAAAATCAAAGTCTGGATTTGCTATTATCGCAATTTATGTTGATGATTTGAATATCATCGAGACTCTTAAAGAGCTCACATAGACAATAACATTTTTGAAAAATGAGTTTAAAATGAAATATTTGGGTCAAACAAAATTCTGTCTTGGCTTGCAGATCGAGCATCTATCTAAAAAGATTTTTCTTCACCAATCAACTTATATCAAAAAGGTATTAAAGCGCTTTAACATGGATAAGTCTCATCCAATAAGCTCTTTCATAGTTGTTTGATTACTTAATGGAAAAAATATCATTTTTGTCCTCAAGAGGATAATGAATAAATTCTTGAACTATAAGTATCATATCTTAGTGCTATTGGTGCACTAATGTATTTTGGTAATTGCATAAGACCTGATATAGCTCTGTTAATTTACTAGTAAGATACAGTTCTTCACCAACTCAAAGACATTAGAATGATGTTAAACAAGTACTTCGTTATCTTCGAGGAACATCATACATTAGTTTGTTTTATTCAAATGACTCAAAGGCAGAATTGGTCGGATATGCAAATGCTAGATATTTATCAGATCCATATAAAGCACGATCTCAGACAGGTTATTTATTTACATATCATGGTACTGCTATATCTTGGCATTCTACAAAGCAAACCTTAACTATCACATCTTCAAATCATGCTAAAATATTAGCATTACATGAGGTAAGTCGAGAATGTGTATGGTTGAGATCTTTCTGATTCAACATATCCATAAAACATGTGATCTTCCATTTGTTAAAGAAAATCTAATAATTTTATATGAGGATAATGCAACTTGTATTGCCTAAATCAAAGGGGGTTACATAAAAGGAGACAAAATCAAGCACATTTCACCAAAGTTCTTTTTCACACATGAACTTCTGAATAAAAAAGAGATAAATATTCATTAAATTCGATCTTGTGACTAGGGGTGGGCACAAAAACATGGAACCGATCCGAACACCCTGATCCAGTCCGATCCGTGGGTGTTCGAATCAGATCACATGTTCAAAAGTAAGGTGTTCGGATCCTCACTTGTGAAAACACCATGTTTCACGGATCGGATCGGATCGGGGTATCCAAAACCGATCCGATCCGTGAACCCGTGAACAATGATACATATGTAATTTCATATGCCTCTATATAAAATCCACTTAAGCTAAGCCTAACATCCATCTCTCACTCTCTTTCACTCTCATCTCAACAACTTGGTGAGTCTATTTACAGCTTTAACTTGATATTTATATGATTGGGTGTTAGTGTTTTAGTGATATTTATATGATTGGGTGTTAGTGTTTTAGTGATCTCTATTTATCTTCTTATCATAAGTTGAAATTGAAAGTAGGTGTTCTGATCTGGTCCGATCCGGTCCGATCCGCAAACTAGGTGTTCGGATCGAATCGGTTCCTTCTCCTTGATGGATCATGTTCGGATCCAAAAATGACAATCCGCGAAGTTACCATGTTCGGATCGGATCCGGTAGGAAACGATCCGAACATGGTGTTGCCCACCCCTACTTGTGACAACATGACAAATTTGTTTACAAAGACACTTCCTACAACAACATTTGAGAAATTGGTGAATAAGATTGACATACGTCGGTTCAGAGAATTTTGTTAAATTCACCAAAAGAAGACATATTAGCATGAGGGGGAGGCTAATGCGTACAAGAATTACGTTCTCTTTTTTCTTTTATCATGCTTTTTTTCCAATAGGGTTCTTTTTCTGATAAGATTTTTAATGAGGCATATTCTTTGTACAGTGGACATCAAAAGGGAGAGTGTTGTAAATCAATTGGATGTCACCCTTTAGTATTCTATAACATCCACATTAAAGATCATTATCACTCAAATAATTATCATCATAATAGTGCCTTAATGTTTTTTATAACCTTCACATTAAAGATCATTATTACTCAAATAATGATCATCATAATAGTGTTTTAATGTTATATATAACTTGTATCTTTTATGTTTCCTACATTTTTTATTCTTAGCCTATAAATAGAGAGTTCATAAGTTGGTATGATTTATTCTTTGTATAAAAAATAGAAGAATAAAATAACAATTATCTCCAAAAATTTTCTTGTGTTTTAATTTTAGTTCTTGTTCTTATTCTGCAATATCTTAATATTGCATTTGTTTTATAACAATCATCCACTTTTTTAAATACTAATATATTATTAGATTATCAAAAAATTAGTAAAAATAAATAAATGGTAGAGAATCCTTGCTCATGGTTTTCAAAAATCCAATTTATGCCTTAAAAGTTTTTTTTTTTTTTTGGAAGGTTTGGATATTTGCCTATATGTAAATACACTATATCTAGCTCCATTTCAGACATTTGACTTCGTTTCAAGTTATAAAATTGATATAAATGTTGGGGGCAAATGTAGGAGTTGAAAGAAATTAGGAGAAAATGAAAAGTTTAAGTAGAACAAATGGTTACTTGCAGAACTGCAACTGCCTTTTATTACTTGCTGTATTTTTTTTATAATACTTCACATTACAGAGTACATCAACAATTTTATATGAAGCAAATGAACATTCTAGAGAAATATTTAAGACACTTATAGTTTCAATACAAGTGCTTGAGAAACCAAAAAGATTAACTGACATAGAGCCCATCAACATTTATTTTTCTTGGAAAATATCATGTCAGCTACAACTAATCAAGATTGCAAATTACTTTTCAACAATAAACTGATTCAAATTGTAAAATTTTATTATTCTTTTCACGGTGCCCGTAGCACTTCTTATTTTGCAACATTTGTGTGTTTGTATGACTATTCGTAAATATATTATGATTTAATATTCACCTTTTGTTCAAGTCCAAGATGTATCTGAAAAGTAATTGCTTCATCGGATTATCTCAACTGAAAAAAAATAAAAAAATACATAACACATAAAGTGGGTCATCGAGATGTCGCAAGTAGATCAATGAGATCTTTTCAGGTTAGACACACACGAGCTGACCCATTATTTATACTATAAGACAACAAAACAAGCCAAATAATTTGAATGATCACATATTGACGATTGAAATTTGAATGGAACTTTGTCAACAACTAACTAGTTGACAACATTGCAAACCCTTCGTATTTGTCCTTGGGACCCAGTGAGAGGGCTGATATCTCCCATCCTAACCATGGCAGCTGCAAAATCAGATTTGAATTTTGAAGGGTTTTTGCTGTATTTATCAACAGTGTGGTCTGTTGACCCTCCGCTAAAGAGTATTTGATCTGATTCAAGAAGACCCTTTTTCTGTTTAAGAAGCTTGAAATAGTTGTTATCAAAAGAATTTGGTGTCACCAAATCAAGAGGTGCAAGATTGCCGTCTCCTCCATTGACAGGACAGCCACGTCTACGAGCTCTTGCAAAACTAGCATCAATATCACTTTGATTGTTGTAAATCCTCTCGCGGAAAGTAGCACAGCTGGCTTGGCCAATTGTATGTGAACCTGAAAGAGCAACCATGTCTCTTGCACTCAAACCCTTGCTATTGAACAAGGAAATGAGAGTGTTGAGGCTAGCTCTAAAGCTAGGCAGGTTACTTTCAACTTCAGGTATGCTCAAGTTAGCTGTGGAGGAGTCTCTTCTTCCAAGCTTAACTTTCCATGTTGGTCCACCAACAGCAACCGATGCATCACGAGCAGCAACAGTAACTATGCTGCACATGAAACAACTCCAGGACAAATCCTCTCCAATTGAGACTTGACATTGTCTATGACTTCGTATCCTCTCACGGACTGAAAATTGTTGATAGCATTTTTCTCGCTGATGATTGAAGGGGCATCATCAAGCAAGATTGAAGCATCACAACCTTTGACAAAACAATCATGGAAATGGAGACGAATGAGGGAGGCTGCCATTCTACGCTCACGTGAAACAGCAGTCCGAATAGCTTTCCGTATGGTATTGAGTGCATTTGGACAGGTTTTGTGATAAAATGTTGAAGAAAGATGTGACTCACATTGCATGGACATAAACAGCAATAAAATAGCTACGAGAATGGTTGAGCTACGATTAATCATTGAAGCCATAGGTTGCATGCGTTCGTACTCAATGTTAAATACTGACACAATATATAGAATTGGATTAGAGAGAGAGATGGATGAGGGATAAGATCAAGGTCTTGTATATAAATTGGCACGTGGTCTTCGTTCTATGTTTTTGGGACGCCTTATTAATTGCCTTTATTAGCTCAAATCCAAGACGCCACGGGTGACTGCAGCCATGCAACTTTTAAACCAATTATTGTTGTCAAAATTATGCAGAATTGGGCATGCAGTTTTATTAATTTGGGTGATTTGGACTTGAGTGATTGACCTAAACTAAACTGGATTTAATATATAGCTGGCTGAAGCATAGTTTAACTGATTTAAATATTAATATCTGTATGGCAAAACGTGGGCTGCTGTCACCATTTCCATAAAGTTTTGCATATAATAATATCCAAACAAAGTGATCAAATAAGAATCATACATTATTTATTACGACAATGTATAGTTTAACATTTTTTATTAAACAATGTTAAATACAACTACTAGCCCAAGTATTAGTCATATATTACTCATTAGAATGTTCATCTTAATTTAATGATAAAATAATTAACGTTAATATATATGCATATATACATAGAGAGAGAGAGAGAGAGAGAGAGAGAGAGAGGAATAAAATGTTGCTTTCACTTACTTCTTTAAATTTTTCTTCTCAATACATGCATCCTATCTTTTCCCATCAAGATTGTAGCATTGTAGCCAGATTACTGTAGATATTGTCCTTTTGATGTAATCATCGGGGATTACTTTGGATCTTTGCAATCTAGAGATATTATCCTATGTTTTGATAAATACATCTTTAGTTAAAATGAGTTATGGTTGAGGGATATAACTCAAACTTATAATTCTATCAATATGGATGATAGAGGTTTACCACTAAATTAATCTCTTGTTATGGTAGGTTAATTACATCATCATCATCATTATTATTATTTGAAAGTGTTATACTGCTAATTATTAGTAACAAGAAAATTTGAAGTAAGAAATCATATATGAAGTAAATAATGTTATAATAAGATAAGATAAGCAATCATATAAATAATGTTATAATAAGACAAGATATGCAATCATATATAATAATGAAAATAATACAAAACTAGACAGGAAATTAGTTAGGAGTCTAATATGTCCACATCCAAGGAAGCCAAATTTGAAATGGTCATAAGATACATATAGCACGGCTCCTAGTAGCTGTTGAAATGGTCATAAGCCAAATTTGAAATGGTCACTATGGAGCGAGAGGGTCCACACTCCACAGTGGTACCGTTCCTAAACAAATTAAAAATTCTTTTATGAATTATAAATTCGTAAATTTTTCACTTTTACTCTTCTAAAGTTCTTTATTTTGATGTAATAAACCCTCCAAATGAAAATTTATGGTTTTACCTCTCTCATGGTCTGTTTGGTATGAGGTAAATGAAAACTAGATAATATCTCTGATATTTTCATCATTGTTTTTGTAAATCAAAGGTATTAATATCGATATGAGGTGTAATATCATTTCCATAAAATGTCCTAAAAATTTCTAAAAATATCAACAATATTTCTGTAAATTATTCATATTGGTGGACATGTAGTGTAATTTATTGAAAAGGTTTTTGTGAAATATTAGGAAAATATCTATGAAATATCTGAAATATTTTCTTCAATAAAAAAAATGAGAAATTTATTATATTTTCTAATATTTTTATACTTTTATTTATTTTTAATTAAACAAATTATGAAATTATATTTTATTTTTTATTTGTGTTGTGTTAATGAATTTCAAACAAACCATATAGTAATCTATAATCTATAAAATCACCTTACATATTATTTTTTTTAACAAAAATCACATAATATCAAATTCTATATTAAAAAAGAATCTAGTGGTTTTTTTAATTAAAAATGTCATATATTTTTTCAACTAAAATTTAATTAATAGTTCTTTCAGAAAAAATTAATTAGTAGTTTTTTTTTTTTTTTTTTAAGTATGACAATGAAGGTTTCTAAAGAGTTAGTGATGATGGGTGTGGAGGTTATAGGATCTCCAATTATCTTTCTGCACAATTTTCTATATATGGTTAGATAGTGGACAAAAATTAGGGATAATCCTAATAAGCTCTTTGATTTTTTACAGATTATTTATTTTTTCTTACATAGTTTTGTTTTTATTCAAAATACTATTTGACTTTAAATTAAACACCTAAAATACCCTTGAAAGCGTATGAAAAGACGATAATGCCCCTAACGGTAACAAATTTCATTAGGTTGATATAATTGACCATTTGACTTAAGCGCAAAAAAAGAAATTCAATAGAAATATTAATAAAAATATTAAAAATAAAATAAATAATATTAAGATAAGATATTTTTCTTAAAAAATAAAAATGAAAAATAATAGATAATAATATTTTCTTTTTGTTTTTTTTCTCAATTCCTCTCTCTCTCTCTCTCTTTCTCTCTCATTCACATCTTTTCCTCTTTCTCTCTCCATCTCCAGTTGGACTTACAGATGGGTTCAAAAGTGGCGGCACAGTGGAAACCCTTGTTTTGAGTCTCTGATGATGGAGATCTAATTCGTAGAGACTCAGATAGGTCTCTAACCGTGGATACTCATTTGGGTCTCCGATCGTGAAGACTCAATGATCTCCACCATTAGAGACCCAGATGGGTCTTCAATGGCGAAGACCCTTTACAAACCCAGTTATGGGTCTCCGTGATCGAAGACCCAATTCGGGTGTCCATTATGGAGACCTATAATGGTTTCTACCATTGGAGACCTAAACCTAAGTGGGTCTCTAATAGTGGAGATCAGTGTGTTTTTTTTTTTTTTTTTTGATATATATTTTTTGGTTTTATGGTGTTTGCTAATAATTGTTAAAGATTAATGTCTGATAATTGTGGGAGATTGATGATTATGGGAGATTGATGATGAGAAATGATTGAAAACCCAAAAATTAGGAGAGAGAAGAGAGAGAGAGAAAAGGGTTCAGAAATGTGGGAGGTTGAAAATGAGTATGATGTTCATGACTGTGGAAATCCAAATTTGATTTCCACATTTTTTTTTTTTTTTAATATAGTGTGTTTTTATTTTTTAAAATATCATATCAAGGGCAATTTGATCTTTTTACTCTTTGCATATGTCAGTTCTATTTTTTTGTTAATAGAGTGACACAATGGGGTATTTTGAATAAAAACGAAATTATATGGAAAAAAATGGATAATCTATCAAAAGTCAAGTGAAGATTTTCCCCAAATATTAAGAAGCTTGTTCACTTGGCATTTTGTGATTATATTCTAAATTATTCAAACTTTATATAATATCAATATTATATAAATCAAGAGGTTAATCATCCGCATTATGTTTGAATCACCTAAGTCTTTATTTTGGCATTAAAATTTTTATAATTTCTATAAAGCAAACTATTAGAAAATAAAGTCTTACTGTAATATTTTGAACTACTGATATAGCTTATATGGGCATTATATTCATATTTATATAACATATTTGTTAGAAATTATATGTTTTTTTTTTCTTTGTTAGAGTATTGATTATTATCACGTGTCAACTTCAAATTTTAAATACTAAAATTGAGTAATTTCTAGTTAATTTAAGCTTTTGGATCAAGTAGTAACTAACTCGATATCAAAATTTGAAGATCTCTGGTTCAACCTTCTCTTTCTTTCTTTATCACAAATTATTGTTACAATATTATAACGATAGAAAACATTTAACATGTGTTCAATATCTATCATCTGTTTATGTTACATGTCAAGGAGCGTGTCACGTATTAATCTCAAATTTTAAATATTATAGTTGGATATTTTCTAATTAGCTTAAGTTTTTGGTCTAGTAATAACTAACAATTATATTAAGTTTTATTAAAAAAATTTCATGTTTTTAGTTAAATTTATATATTTTTCATATATTTAATATCAATTTTCGTCTACATCGATATTTTTATAAATATTTTATCAAATTGTAGCATTGATATTTCTAATAATATCGATATTTTCATCCTTATGCATTGCTAGTTTTAAGTTATTTTCTTATTGTCTCTTAAGAAAATTAGAGATGTTCAAAGTTGTCTTATAATGTAACGATCCTATAAAAATCCATTAGTTATTTTTTTTCGCAATTTCATTTTAATATATTACTAACAATGTTAAATATTAAACCCTTCTCAAGTTTTGTTATATATCAATAAAAAAGTTAATAGATTGGTGGAACGAAGTTAATAAGATAAGAGCTATTACACGATTAAGCATCAAAGAACAAGTGTAATTAATCAATTAAATTCCTACATTATGTGTCGATAATTAATTGCCTATAATATAATAGAATGATGGTGTTGCTGAGAAAGGGGCAGAGTTGTGAATGAAAATAGGGAGATGAAAGAGCCGTCGGGTATTGTCCAAAGTGTCAGATGAATATGAATATATGAAGAGTTAATAAAGATGACTAGATGAGTATATGAGCTTGGCTTTTTTTGACCTTTCTTCTATCAAACAGTAGCATTTATTCCTTCCTTGTCACGTGAGTCTTTCAACTCAATTTGCATACAAATTATATATGATTAGTCATTTGATATTTTCAATGCAAACCTACCCTCACGTGCGTTGTGAAAAAGATGATGAATAAAATTAGTGTAAAAGGTAAAAATATTAAAATACGTGTTAAGATTTGGAAAAATGAATAAAAAGATTATATAATTTTTTTTAAAGATCAGGTGAAAGAAACAAAAAAGTTAAGGCACATAATAAAGTTTAAATAAGTGAAAAGTATAGGTTATATTTATTTTTTTATAGACAAGAAGTTGTTCACTATATAAAACAATAAACATGAATTATTTATTTAAGTTTTAGATTGGTAACACTACTTTAGAACAAATTAGGAGACATTACTAGCATATAGAATTAGAATTAACCAAAAAAAAAAAAGATAGAAATGAGGGCAAATTGCACTAATTGCTTATGAAATTACACTCTACTCTATAGTATTGACTTAACTGTACTAATACCACATCAGACCATTGACTAATGGTGACCACCATTAATATTAACTGTTGAAACAATTACATTTTTACCTGAAACAAAAATGGAAATTAAAAATAATTAAAAAAACAAGAAAATAAAATATGGAGATCCAACATCTTCATTTCTTTTATTTTTCAATTAAGTAAAACATAATCACATCAATTAAAGATAAGCCAAGCACATTAATTACCTAATCACATTTATTAAAATTAATCATGTTAATTAATAAGGACAAAAAGTAAACACAAAATAATAATAATAATAAAATTTAATAAAAACTTTCAGAAAAAACAAGGAACTCATCGGAACGGAGTTCATTTCACCACCTGTTAATGATCTTCTCCAATTCCTGGAGGATAACCGACGAACTGAAGGAAATCACACGTCTCCTTCTTGGGAGGAATCCATCTATTTTTTTTTTTTTTTTTTTTCTAGTAGGAAAAGACCATCTGTTATCTTTATCAATATAAAGGAGATCCGACAATTTCATTAATTGAAGGACAACGAAATCTCGTCTAATGAGTTAAAAGAGACTAGTGACGAGGCTGTTAGGTATCCTTCATTTTAGATAGGCACGGAACCAAGAATTTATTACTAGAATAAATTTTTTAAATAAACTCTAACCGTTCGAAAATATTTTATAAATTAAAAAATATAAATATACATAATTAAAGAGATATAATAAGTTTTATCCTTTAAAATTTATATTACAAGTAAATATGTTAATCAAAATAAAAGTAAAAAAACTGAACAAAAATATTTAAAGAATCAAATTTATCAAATATGAATTATAGCTAATACTATGACATCAACAATCTTTCTTTAAACATAAATAATCCCTTTTTAATAATCATAATTTATAATTATTATATATGACACTTCAAATTAAAAAGTATATTAGGAGAAATATCAAAAATATTAAATTTAAATAATATATTATGTAACTTATGATAAGATAGGGTAAAATATGAAAAATTTAAGCAAAATTTCATAAAGTTATCACATATATAATATTTGAATATAAATATAAATATAAATAAGAAAATACATGAAATAAGTTTGAATAAATATATATTTTTTATATCATAAAAATTAATAAATGAAATTTTAAATAAATATAATATAAAAGGAATCTCATTTGAGAGACACGATTGATAATAAATCAAGGTGATAAAGCCAGGAGAGACATTAGAGATTGAAATTATGTGTGGGGACAAAAAAGGAAAAAAACTAGAAAGTAATAAACAAAACAAAATGAAACCCAAAACACGAAAAAGGGAGAAATTAAGGGTGTGTTTACTTGCTGAATTGAGGAATGAGAATAAGAAAAAAAAAAATAATTGATGACGTTTAGTGGCTCTAAAATCATTTCGTAATGTGAATGAAATGGTGAGTCCCACATAAATTTGGGGTTGTGGAATGGAAATCTCATTTCTCTTACCCTACTTGGGAATCTCATTCTCCTCTTTCCAAATTAAAAAGACTTTTATATCTCATATTAAATAGGGTTATGAAACTTTTTTGGAAGTTATTCTTTTATTCTTTCTTTTTTTTTTTTTATCTTTTTTGTCCTATAGATTACGTAGTATGTATTATTATTAAATAAAATTGTTTATTGTTACAATATTGTTATATTTTATGAGAGTTTAGAAGTAATCACACATTCAATAATCATAGCAGCTACAATGATTGTGCCTAACATAACACTTTCAAGGAAGGTTTATATATATGTATATATATATACAAAAATGATCACTATATTCTTATTCGAGATATAATATAATATTATGAAATTTTTGTTTTAAAAAAATAATAATAAATTATAATGTGATTTCATATCTTATGGATAGTTTGAAATTATTTAACATTAACAAAAATAAAAACTAAACTACATATACATAATATACTTATAATAATATTATTAAGAAAGTTTATTTTTGTTATGGAATATAAAATATTGTTAATTAAGGACATTTTTATAATTTGTAATTAATCTATTCTGATTCCAAAGCAAAGTAAACAGCTCAATGAGAATAATGTTGATTTCGATTTCTATTTCAATTCTTGCAATTGAAGTAAATAACTTATTCTGATTCTGTCGACGTTGATTTCTGGTCGACGACAGTTCAGAACCCAATACATGCAATCAATGTAAAACAAAGTAAAAAACGCAAGAAAAGTAGCAAAGCAGAGAAGAAAAACAACCAACAAAGGAGATTTTTAATGTGGTTCAGCAAGTATGTCTATGTCCATGGTTGTTCCTCTCAATAACTCTGCAGAGAAACAGTATAATATTGTTTGGATATATCTGCGTTTATGTATATCTCTGTTACAATGAATTTTAACCTCTATTTATAGGGAGAGGCGGTTATAAATTAGGTTGAGATAAAACAGGAAAAGAATCATGAATTAACTACATTTCCTAATCGGTTAGCACCGAATCAGGAAACTGCTCCGTAGAATCAGAGATCACGTTTACTAAGTTTGAATTTAAATTTATTTCCAATTATGGTAGTAGAATTTCAATCAATTTGGGTTACTGCCTTTTCTGGAAGATTTTCTCATCTAACTGGTCACTAGGCGAGCTGAAAACTGCATTAGACGATCTCAAGCTAGACCTCGTTATGAGTAACAAGTTGTTCATGGTGTGAGCTATATAATACTAGCAACGATCTGTAATACTGCTACGATGCGAGCTCGCTAGCGCGAGCTATAGAGTTCGCATAGGTTGGATGCTAATAAACCGGGCCTTGTTTGTTGGGCCACTTAATTGAGTTGATTTATTGAGTTTTTATCAGACTTTTATCAGCTCATTTGTTGAATTCAAAAAATACCAATAACATCAGCCTCCCAACTCTCAGTTCGTTCTGCGAATTGAGAGCTCGAGTTCGCTGATAAAAGTTAACTTGTCTTGAATTTTCGTTTCATGCTCTTTTAAATTCCATCTCATCAGTTGTGACACGTGGTAACCATTTAGACAATAATTAAACCGATACTGGCACGTCTCGTGCCACCCGCATTTAATGCGCACGTCTTTCAACTGACGGCTGTATGATTACAAAGTCATAACTCGCGCTGCACTGTTAGATCCAGGGCGGTTATATACTTTCTAGATCGGACAGCCAGGGCATGAGCTCAGCCGCCCCTATAAATAAGTGAAGCATTTTCTTTTTCCCTCTTCACCTGTCATTTTCTTCTCTAGCCACCGAGTTTCTCTTGCTACGATTTTTCACCGGTTCTTCACAAACTCTTCACCTTCAGTCGTCGTATTTCCTATCTTTGATGAAGATTCACGGTTTGTTTCGTTTCTAACTTCAAGCTTTCAATTTTTAATCTATTTTCGTTTGTGTCGTGTTGCACTTGCATTATACTTTCTATGTCTGAAATGAGTTGAACGCTTCGTATTCTTAATGTTGAGTCTTTGTAATCTTGTGTTTCTTGTTGATCACGACTCTTCATTTTTGTTGGTTTGATCTTGTTGCTTGTCTATTTACGATCTGTTTACTGTTTATGGCTTGTTATGCATGCGAACTGTAGGATTAGGTACTTGTAGCTCAGGTCTAACTCGTAGGTCGAGCCCCCCATTATATTAGAAATCTATATGGCGTCTGCGATTCGTATAGTAGGGAATTTCCTTAGCAAACTTTAAGACATTTAGGCATAGTCTGCTTACTGTGACCTAACTGTACCCTCTTTATGTGTAGATGGCTTCAGGTCGCGATTGTCGAGAACACAGAGTAGGAAATCAACCATCTAGCTCAGAACCTGCTTCGGGCGAAGTACGAAATGTTGGTGAGACAACCTTTCAAAGCGGGGAGGTTCCAGAGCAATTCGCAGCTTGGACCGATCCAGAAACAGCTCGACTTAAGGAGGAACGGGGAGCTCGCGAGGAGAGGCGAGCTCGCGAGGTGTTCATTCATCATTCCTCTAATGTAGACTATACTGAGATGGGGGGAATTGCTCTGCAATACCACATTCTCAAAGGTCGCCGTGTGATATCTCTTGCTGCTGATGACCACGCATGCTATCCTCCCAAGGGGTACATTGCTATCAGCACCCAACATATGAGGCACGAGCTCAGGTTTCCAATTCCTGCTTACCTCATAGAATTTTTGAATAGGCTCAAACTCTCCCCATTCCAGTTGACTCCGAATTCGTATTCCCATCTGACGTCATTAGCCTTAGTTTTCCTTAGAAATAATCTTCCCCCCCCCCCCCCCCCCCCCCCCCCCCCCCTCCAAAAGTTCTTAGCCACCTTTTCAACATCAAAGGTTCTGGTGTCGTAAAAGATGGAATGCGAGAAGGGATCTATTACCTTGCAACTCGTCAATAAGATTATAAAGACCTCCTGTCCTGAGGTGAGGCAAATGGAAAATCGAATGTCGGGGCCTACAAGACGAGCTGGTTCTGATTTTGTGCCCTTCCCTCAGAAATCTCAACAATCTTTCTTTTGTTTTAAGTCCAGATAGATAGAAGGGGAAACAACTGCGAGCTAAGTTTTTTTTTTTTTTTTTTTTGAATTGACATTCTTTGTTTTGCAACATCAAAATGGACAAGCCCATCCTTAGCAATCAGGAGAAAGAAGTCTTTAAAGTGCTTGCGAATTCAAACGAAGCAGTTCTTAGCAACGCGCTTGATGAGGACCTTCTTAGTACTTACGAGTTAGCTCCTCCTCGCAACTGCATGCTGCTAGACAATAAAAGAGACATAAGAAGCAGAGGAGAGAGAAATCTTCCTTCTGTGTCTGAAGCTGACAGCAAGGAAGAGTTTGCTCCCTCCTCATCATCAGATCAAACTCCTGCTCCTGCTTCCCCAGAAATTCCAACTTCAGCTCCAGTTCAGACAACTCCATCAACTTTTGTCCAAGTAGATCTATCTTCCACTTCTGTTCAAACAGATCCATCAACTACTTAGATAGATCCAATTCCAGCTCCAGCTCGTTCTTCGCACATAGATTCAGCTCAACCAGTTGTTCCTTCAGCTTCAGTTTCTGCCTCTGAACGAGCTCCAACTATGGAAAAACTCTCTCTTCTGAAGTATCCTCAGAAACGACTTGATGAGACTGAAGCCCCTTCAATTGTCCCCTCTAAATGACCTGCTAAGACCAAAGCTTCTTCAACCGTTGCTCCTAACGAGGTACCGCCCTCGGTATCGGCTCCAAATCCTCCACAGGTCCCAGCCTCGAGTTCGTAGCCTAAGGTGGGGAAAATTCAATCTAAGACCCCACCTCAGAAGACCCAAACTGGTTTTACTGGGGGTGGAAGAAGAAAGACGGCACCTAGTCCTACCTCGGCTAAGGGACGTCGCGTAGACAATGGTAAGAGGTCGAAGGTCGCACAGGTTGAGAAGACTGCTTCACCAACCAGGCTACGCTCTGAAGATGGACCAGGGGGTAAATATTTGAAGTCCTTTCTCGACAACTGGTCCGACATCATGCTGACCTATACGAAAAGCTTAGAAAATAAATCACTTAGCGGTTTGGACCTGACTGAATACCTAGGTCGTCATGCGATGTTGGTAACTTCCTTCCCTTTAATCTCTTGCTTCTTTAATTTGTTAAATATTAATTTGTAGAGTTTCAGGTCGCTTTAGGGGCAATAAAATAGATGAAGGAAACCAGAATCTTCGATGATCGAATAATGAGATTGGAGAACAAGCTAGAGAAAGCAAAGGAAGAGATCAAGTCCTTGAGCGAGGGGGCTCTGAACGCCAGAAGGCACAAGGAAGGCTATGAGGCACAACTGATGGATGCTAACATAGCTAAAAAGGAAGCTGAAAAGGCCCTGATGCGTGCTGAAGGTGGCTATGAAGTTTCGAGGTCGCATTTCACCGTCTTGCTTCATAACTGTGAAGATGAATTGAGTAAGACAAAGGATGAATTGAAGAAGTCTAAGCAGCGAGCTGAATCTGCAGAGAAACGGGTTGAGCAAGTGGAGGCTACAGCAAAGCAAGCTGAGGAAGCCGAACAGCAAACGGAAACCGCAGCGAAGCGAGCTGAGGATTTCGAACAGCAAGCCGAAACCGCAGTGAAGCAAGCTGAGGTGACCGAGCAACAAGTAGAGGCTGCACTGCGACGAGTTGAGGTTGCTAATCGCCGTGTAGATGACGCTTGTTTAGAGGTAATGGTTTTGAAAGAGAAATCTGCCAAGGAAGTGGAAGTGCAGGTCGTTAGAGCCAGAGATGAGGCTGAAGCATAAACGAGTATTAACTTCCTCTTCACTTTGTGGGCATCCTACCCTGAGCTGGATTTTTCTATCTTTGGCGACTCGGGACTCCGGACTGTGGAGAAATTCAAAGCTGAAACTACGTCATCTTCAGTTGTATCAGATGCGCTTCCCTTGGCAATGGAATTTCCTGGTGCGATCTCTCAGGCCGAGCCTGCTCAAGTCACTGAACTTTCTAGTACATCTTCTAGTGATGATTCTCTTTTGGGATGAGCTCTTCCATATCAAGGCAACTAGCAGCTCGTCTCATTCCTTGCCTTCGAAACTTGGTTTCTATGTTCTAACCTTGTACTCCATTTATCTCAATTTGTAATGGACCTTTTGAACTTAATGAAATTTCTTTATTTTGACTTGCTTGTTGAATGTGCTTGAATATCTTCATTTGCTGTTATATATTATATTTTATCTTCCAAGTTGTGGGACTTCTTGCGAGTTAATCATTTCGTAACATAAACGGGCTCAGAATCGCAAAGCTGACATAATAGCTTAAGTTATTGTTTGATTCAACAAAGTTAATATAATAAAATCTTTTGAGACGGGCAGCAGGTTGGAACCTTGACTACCATATTCAAACGTTGATGAGTTATGCAGGGGGTCGTAACCTCCCCTATCATGTTGGCTTTATTTTGGCGAGCTATACAGGGGGTCGTAACCTCGCCTACCATAGCTTTATTTTTATGAGCTGTGCAGGGGGTCGTAACCTCGTCTGTCATAGCTATATTTTTTGTGAGTTATGTAGAGATCGTAATCTCGCCTGTCATAGCTATATTTTTTGCGAGCTATGCAGGGGTCATAACCTCGCCTGACATAACTATATTTTTTGGCAAGCTATGCAGGGGTACGTAATCTCGCTTGTCATAACTTTATTTTGGCGAGCTATGCAGGGGTACGTAACCTCGTCTGCCATAACTTTATTTTTTGGCGAACTATGCAGGGGTACGTAACCTCTCTTGCCAAATCTTTATTTTGGTGAGCTATACAGGGGTACGTAACCTTGCCTGCCGTAGCTTTGTTTTGGCAAGCTATACAAAGGTATGTAACCTCGTCTGCCATAACTTTATTTTGGCAAGCTATGCAAGGGTACGTAACCTCACCTGCCATAACTTTATTTTTTACAAGCTGTGGGCATAACAACGAGCTAATATGATGGAACCTGTTAGCTTAATAACTCATAAAATTTGAAGAACATGTAAATTACTAGAACGATCACTCAAACAATATGAGGAACTTGGAGCTTTCATTGACTTTTGAAATAATTAAATTACAAATTGAATACATGTAATCAAAAGGTTACCGATAATATGGGTGAAGATGCTCGGCGTTCCAAGCTCAAGCGACTTCAGCTCCATTCACATTTGCTAGACAGTAAGCTCCATTTCCCAAGTTCTCTTTGATGACATAGGGACATTCCCAATTTCGGCTTAAGGACTCATCATTAGATTTGCGGGCTCTAGACAAAATAAGGCGCAGTACCAGATCTCCCACATTAAAACTTCAAACTCGAGCTTTTCTGTTGTAATACCTCGCAATCCTTTGCTGGTAAACCACTACCCTCAATCGTGATGCTTCTCTTGCTTCTTCAAGTAGATCAAGGTTTGTAGCAAGTAGCTGGTCGTTGTTTTTTGGATTGAAGGTCGCTCTTCGTTGCGAGGTCACTTCCAATTCTACTGGCATCATGGCTTCGAATCCGTACACTATTGAAAAGGGAGTTTCGCTTGTAGTACTGCGAGTTGTTGTTCTATAAGCCCGCAACACCTTTTGTAGCTCGTCCACCTACGCTCCTTTCTTCGCTTCTAGGTTCATCTTCAAAGTCTACTTTATTATCTTGTTTATAGCTTCAACCTGGCCATTGGCTTATAGATGGTCTACTGCTGAGAAGCTCTTGACAATCTTCAGGTTGTTGCAAAACTTGAGAAACTAATCACTGCTGAACTGGGTCCCATTATCTGTCACGATATGTTGAGAAACCTAAAACCTGCAAATAATATTATTCCACACGAACTTTTCTATCTTCGTCGTGAAGATCTCTGTCAATTCCTTGGCTTCTACCCACTTGGTAAAATAGTCCACAACGACTACAACATGCTTGCATCTTCCACGAGCTGTTGGTAGTGGCCCAATCAGATCTATCCCTTATATCGCAAAAGGTCATGGGCTTACCATTTGTTGGAGATAAACTGGTGGAGCTCGTGGAACCTAAGTGAACCTTTGACACTTGTCACATTTCTTGATCAGGTCGATGACATCTTGCTTCATAGTGAGCCAGTAGAACCCTTGCTGGAGTGCCTTTTGAGCTAGAGATAGCCCTCCAACATGATTTCCGCAATGGAGCTCGTGTATCTGCTTCATTACCGTCTCGCAATCCTGGCCATTAATGCATCTCAAAAGCAGGGCTAAAAACCCTTTCTTGTATAATACGTCGTCATAGATACAATATCGGGCAGCCCTAGCTCGCAAGCGCCGTGCTTCTAATCTATCACCTGACAGCTTTCCATCCTACAAATAACTCAAAATCGGGTCCATCCAGGAGTTAGGCTGTATAGCTATGGCCATCATTGAATCTTTCTCTTCTGTGCTTAGAGCTGGCAGGAACTCCACTGGGATTGCCCTAAAAAAGTCTGCATCTCGGGTGGTTGCTAAGCGAGCTAGCGCGTCTGCATGCAAATTCTGAGTTTGTGGAATCTACTTGACCTCGTACTTCTGGAAAGTACTTAACATCTCATGAACTTTCTGGAGTTACATAGCTATCTTGGGTCCCCTGGTCTGATACTCTCCCTGTATATGGCAGACCATGAGCTGAGAATCGCTGAAAACCCTTAATCGTTCAGCTCACATCTTCCTAGCCAGACACAAACCTGTGAGCAATGCCTCATACTCAGCTTCATTATTGGCGGCATGGAAACAAAACCTTCAAGCACAAAGGATTTTGTGGCCCTCAAGACTAATTAATAAAATTCCAGCTCTGGCCTTCTGCTCACTAGACGACCCATCAACATATAACTCCTAGGTCGGGCCTTCGGAGGACTCGGCCTCTTCATCTATGGGCCCCGTAAACTTCGCAATGAAATCTGCTAGAGCTTGGGCTTTAATGGCCGTCCTCGACTTAAACTGAATATCAAACTGTACCAGCTCTACTACCCATTTAAGTAAGCGACCTGAGGCATCTGCTTTCTGGAGAACCTACTTCAAAAGATACTGGGTGAGGACTTCAATTGTGTGGGCTTGAAAATAAAGGTGCAACTTCCTTCATGCAACCATCAGACAATAAACGAGTTTCTCCATCTGCGAGTACTTGGTTTCAGCATCATGCAACCTTTTACTTACATAATACACAGGAAGCTGTGTCTTTTCTTCTTTTCTCACCAAAGCATCACTCAAAGCCTGCTGAGATACTCCTAAGTATAGAATGAGCTTCTCTTCTTCTTTGGGCTTGGAAATGAGTGGAGCTCACCCCATATATTCTTTCAATTGTTGGAAGGTCATTTCGCATTGTTCAGTCCACTCGAAGTTCTTTGCTTTCTTCAAAACATCAAAGAACGAGATGTACTTGTCTGTTGCCTTCAAGACGAACCTACTAAGTGCCGCGACCTAACCATTAAGGCTTTGCACATCCTTAACTCAAGTAGGAGACCTCATATCAATCAATGCTCTGATATTCTCTAGATTGGCCTCGATGCCTCTACTATTCACCATGAAGCCAAGAAATTTCCCAGAAGCTACCCCAAATGCACACTTATGCGGGTTCAACTTCATCTGGTAGCTCCTCATAATCTAGAACATTTACTCCAGGTCGTGCACATGATCACCCACCTGTTTGGATTTCACCAACATGTCATCTACATAGACCTCCATGGTCTTCCTAATCTATTCCTCAAACATCATGTTCACTAAGCGCTGATAGGTCGCTCTTGCGTTCTTCAGCTCGAAGGGCATCACCTTGTAACAGTATAGGTCGCGATCGGTTACAAACGAGGTGTGCTCTTCGTCCTCATGATTCATCAGGATCTGGTTGTAGCCCGAGTACGCATCCATGAAGCTCAGGAGCTGATGGTTAGCTGTTGCATCCACGAGCTGATCTATTCTAGGCAAGGGGAAGTTATCATTTGGACACGCCTTATTTAAATCCGTGAAGTCAATACAAGTTCTCCACTTCTCATTCTTCTTTTTTACTAGCACAAGATTGGCGACCTAAGTTGAGTAGTAAGCTTCGTGGATAAACTTGTTTGTCAGTAGCTTGTCTACCTCTTCCTTCAATACGAAGTAGCGTTCCCCCATCATCG
This sequence comes from Litchi chinensis, assembly GCA_019925255.1. Classification (NCBI taxonomy): domain Eukaryota; kingdom Viridiplantae; phylum Streptophyta; class Magnoliopsida; order Sapindales; family Sapindaceae; genus Litchi; species Litchi chinensis. Next base: position 19,991,004 of record CM034468.1, read on the forward strand.
GTCTCCTCTTCTGGCGAACTGACCTATGGTGGGGATCGATGTTCAACTTGTGAGACATGACCTTAGGGTCCATCCCCACCATATCATCATGATTCCAAGCAAAAACATCCAAGTTCGCCTTTAGAATGTTAGCGAGCTGGGCTCTTACTTCTGGAGTTAAGTCTCTTCTCAACTTCAGGCACCTCTCAGGATCTACTTCGCTGACTTGAACATCCTCCAACTTTTCGACTGGCCCGGTGACTCGGTCTGTATCTACCTCGCGAGGGTCAAGATCATGACTAACCCCCTTTTCACTCATAGCTTGTGGCTCTCCCTTCGACACCACGTTCACCTTATTTCCTTTGACGTCCATCTTCACAGCATCTTCGTAGCAGCGTCTGGCTAAATGCTGCTCTCCCTGAACACATCCAACGCCATTGAGGGTTAGAAACTTGATTGTGAGGGTCCTGGTTGAGGTGACCACATCCAAGTCGTTCTTGCAGGTCTTCCCAAGACCATATTATAGGCTGATGGCAATCGATGATAAAAAAATCTGCCAACACAGTAGTTTGACGATCTACTTCCTCGAGTGTGAGTGGCAATTTAATCTGGCCCACTGGTGTAATGACATCTCCAGTGAAGCCATAGAGAGGCTTTGGGGAAGGCTTCAATTGCTCTGCTTCTAGCCCCATTTGGTTGAAGCAACTCCTATACATGACGTTGACCGAGCTCCTAGTGTCGATCATGATTCGTCACACCTCCATATTACTGATATTGACTCGAATGACCAGTGCGTCATTATGAGGCCAGTGCACGCCTCTAGCATCTTCCTCGGTGAACACAATATCATCCGAGGTCGTCTTCACCTTCTTCGCAAGTCCCTCCGTCCCACTGACTTTCAAGGTATGATTTGCTTCCTGAACATATCTTTCATGCGACCTGTTTGATGCACTTACGATATGGGGGCCACCATGAATAGTAAAAATCGTCCTTAGCGCAGATTCGTGCTCTTGCTCGGAAATTCGCTGGGGTTGCTGTTGTGCTGGCTGTTGTTGCTGCTGAGGTCGTTATTGAGGAGGTCGTAAGTCTGCTGGTCTCACCACGTAATCTCTCAAGCGACCTCTTTTGATCAACCTTTCAATGACATCCTTTAACGCCCAACAATCAGAAGTATTGTGTCCGACCTTGTTATGATAAGCACAAAACTTATTTCTATCTTTGTGCTCAACAAGGGCTCTCAAAGGATTGGGCCTTCCGAAATCTTCCCTGTTCCTTTCTGTTGCAAAAATCATGTTCTGTGAATCCGAAAGGATGTTGTAACTGCTATAGCGACCTTAACTGCTATAGCGACCTTGACGCTAAGACCGCTCATTCTTGGGCTCTCTCCTAGCCTTTTTGGCAATTTGGTTGCTTGAGCCACTACCTCGACTTTCACCTTCATTCCTGCCATTACTTCTCTTTTTCGATTGGTTGCATTGTCCGCTTCGTTCTTTTGATTGGACTTCTTTAGGCCGAAGGTCTCCTCCCATCCAATCTCATTCGCAGCTCGCTCGTAGAATTCTCTCAAGTCCTTCACTAGGGACCTGTAAATACTTTCATATAATTTCTCATCCTTGCGCAACCCGACTGAGATCGCAGTCAAAACACTTTCTTCTGATAGGCTTTCCACATTGGCGACCTCGTGTCTAAACTTAGTGATATAGTCCTTCAAGGATTCATTCTGACGTTGGAAGATAATAGCCAAATGACAGGATGGTGCGAGCTGCCTCTTTAAAGCTCTGTACTGGTTGACGAACTTCTGCTGGTAATCTTCTCAACTTTCTATATTACGAGCTGGAAGATTCTTAAACCAAGTCCGCGAAATGTCCCCTAGAGTAGTTGGGAAAATGCGGCACTTCGTTGGTGGGTTGTCAGTCTGGAGATCCATTTGGATATTAAATGTGTCAAGGTGATCATAGAGGTCGTTGTCCCCATTGTACTGCTGGATACTTGGGACCTTGAATCTAGAAGGGAGAGGCTTCGTCTCGATCTCTATGGAAAATAAAGTCCTTTCTCCGTAATGCCCAGGCTGGTTCGGGGCACCAGGTCGCGCTTCGAGTTGTTGGACCCTTTGGAGAAGTTTCTCTAATTGTGGATCTTGGGGCTTGCGTCCCCTTCTGTGATCACGACCTGGGGAGCGGCGTTTTGACTCGTGCCTCTGGCTTCCTCTGAACGAGCTGCCAGCTCGATGCGACCTTGCATGTCGTTCATTATTTATTTCGTCCTGCTCATGCCTAGATGTAGCTCGGACTATATCATAGCCACCTTCTACACGACGGCTTCTATCCTGACTCACCTTTACCATTATACTTGCAGGACATGCAACTTCTCTTTCCTCGCAAACTTGGCGATCTTCAACTCTAGGACGTGAATTGGAAGAGCGAGCTGAATTGGTAGGTAGCGGTACCTCCCTTATTGGCCTTTCTTGTACCTGCACTCTTTCATGTTATGGATATGCTTGCCTCGATTTTGGACGTGTTCTGTGCTTGAGCTTGCACCAACGCATTAACTGCATCTGCAAGTTGTCGAACTATAAGCTCCAACGCTTCTTGCCTCTGATGCCACGCATGTAGCCCCTCGTCTTGGGCGACTGAAACTGGTTGGCGAGGAGGCAGGGGAGGCATGCTTGCTGCAGCACCAACTGCTGGCCATGAGACGTGTCTGTTGTGGGCATGAACGCGTTTTCCACCTATTGCGCATCACACTGGTATTGACTTGTTTGACTTTTTGCTTGGTTAGCCTGTGAGCACACGTATCTGATTGTTTTTGTTCTCACCATGCCAGTCGAAAATTGAAGAATTACAGCAATACAGATTACAGTTTGGGCCATTCCTCTAGTGCCAAAATGTCGACGTTGATTTCTGGTCAACGACAGTTCAAAACCCAGTACCTGTAATCAATGTGAAACAAAGCAAAAAACGCAAGAAAAGTAGCAAAGTAAAGAAGAAAAACAACCAACAAAGGAGATTTTTAACGTGGTTCAGCAAGTATGCCTACGTCCACGACTGTTTCTCTCAATAACCCTGCGGAGAAACAGTATAATATTGCTTGGATGTATCTGCGTGTATGTATATCTCTGTTACAATGAATTTTAGCCTCTATTTATAAGGAGAAGTGGTTACAAATTAGGTTGAGATAAAACAAGAAAAAAATCATGAATTAACTACACTTCATAATCGGTTAGTACCGAATCAGGAAACTGCTCCGTAGAATCAAAGATCACGTTTACTAAGTTTGAATTTGAATTTATTTCCAATTTTGGTAGAAGAATCTCAATCAATTTGGGTTACTGCCTTTTCTGGAAAATTTTCTCATCTAACTGGTCACTAGTGAGCTGAAAACTGCATTAGACAATCTCGAGTTAGACCTCGTTCTGAGTAACGAGTTATGCATGGTGCGAGCTGTATAATACTAGCAACGATTGGTAATACTGCTGCAATACGAGCTCGCTAGCGTGAGCTATAGAGTTCGCATGGGCTGGATGCTAATAAACCGGGCTTTGTCTGCTATTTAATTGGGTTGATTTATTGAGCTTTTATCAGACTTTTACCAACCCATTTGTTGAATCCGAAAAATACTCATAACAGATTCCGATACATCATTTCGATTCCAAACCATTCCGATTTCATATAATTCCAATTCCTATTTCGATTCCTGCAATTAAAGCAAATGCATCATAAAAAGATAAAAATGAAAAATCCAAAAAACCCATAGCTTTTGATAGATTATCTATTTTCCCCCATATAGTTTTGTTTTTATCCAAAATATCGCTTAACTTTTAATAAACACCCAAAACATCCCTTGAAAGAGTATGAAAGGACGATAATATCCCTAATGGTAATAGATTACGTTAGATGGATATGATAGATCATTTGACTCCAAAGGTAAAAGCAGAAATCCAAAGAAAATTAATTAAAATATTTTAATCAAAATATGCAAAATCAGAATAAATAAAATTGAATATAAAAGCATAAACAATTAAATATATTTTTATTTAAAAATTAAAAATATATATTTATTGAATAAAAATCACTCAACTCTCTCTCTCTAAGTTCACTAGTCTCTCTCTCTCTCTAACTCACTGATCTCTACTTCATCACTCCAGTCACTCTTTCTCTAGTCTCATCTCCTTCCTTTTTTGCTCTGTCACTCGCCATCGATAGTTTCTCGTTTTTCTTTTGGTCTTCTTCTTCTACTCCTTTTGGTCTGCTTCTGTTTTTAGTCTTTGTCGCTCATTGCCGCGTCACGATCTCCCCTCAGTCTCGCTCCCCCTCCACTATACTAATCGCGACCAACTCCGTCTCCGTCTTTGTTGACTCGTGGTGCCATCTTCATCCACTCACATCTCCTCGCCAATCACTGCTACTTATCGCTTCTTCTCACCTATTCCTACCCTTGTCGCTCTCCGTTGTTGTCGCCAAATAATGGAGGAAAAATGGAAGAATGGAGAAATCGTGGAAAATTGTAAAATTGTACCCTGGGTTTGTTTAATGTTACTGTTGAAATTGATTACTTTACGAAAATGAAAAAGGGATTTAGTAACTAAAAAATGATTGCGATAGTGTAAATTACTCATGCTTTATCTTTGTTTGAACATATGGTTGTTTTCTAAGGGGATGTTTAGGCATTTCATAAGCAAAATATTATATCATTTTAGGAGTCAATGAAGTGTGTTTTTTGTGTTTTGTTTGGTTTTTTGGTGAATGTTCTTCAATTAATTTAGTGAAGTTGAATTTTATTGTCACTTGTACAATAGATTGTTCATCTTTGATTTAGGGTTCTTTGTGTTTGTTCTTTGGATTCTTCCAGATCAAACAAACAATTTTTAAAAAAAAATGATTTGTTTAAATTAATTTGTTTTATTTTTCAAAAAGTATTTTTATATTATTTATTTTATTTTTATATTTTTATATTTAATATTTTTTATTTTTTATTTTAATATTATTTAAATCAAGAGTAATTTTGATATTTTAACTTTTATTAATGTTTTTGTTAAAAAATCGACGGTGGAGGGGATTTTGGATAAAAACGAAATTATATAGGAAAAAATGGATAATTTATCAAAATTCAGACGGTTTTTTATGATTTCACCGAGAGAAAATGAAAGTTGAAATGTGTGAAAAGAAAGAGAAAGAAACAAAAAGACGCATACATTGTATTAGAAAAAAAAAAAAAAGACCCACACATTTATTTTATAAAATCTGAAATAGTTATATTATAACATATTTTTACTAGGGTAGGGTAAAGTAGGCTTGAGCCTACCCTAGCCCCTACTATAGTATGTCCTTAATTTTAGATGAGATATGTTGGACCTTTTTCAATTGGAGGAGATCCTTCAAGAGGTGGAGATCAAGCCAGCCGTTAGATCTTTATTGATAACAAAATAACTTGAAAAAATAACTTCGTTATTTATCATTTATTTAATTTTAATTAATTTAATAATATTTTTAGTTTGGTTTTAATGAATTTATAACTTTTAGGAGGGTATTGTAATAAGTTATGATTGGATAAAAAGCTCTTCCTTTTTTTTTTTTAAAATTATGATTGGAATGGATATAAAGGATTGCTAGGACCAACCGAGATAGGAACACTGGTGGTGCGGCTCGGGATACTATTTTCATATGGGAGGAATCTATTCATATGAAAGTGAAGGGAAGCCTATACGAGGATAGAAGGACAACCTCACATAATGATGAAAGAATTGTTATAATAATAATTATTATTATTACTTGGATTGAGAGGTGGATTTCAAACCCGTGCCACTAAGTCATCTGGGCTACTAGCGCCTAACGAATGGCGCCAGCAGTCAAAGACAAAATCTCTTGCTTCATAAAATGACATAGCTGCACTTTCATTATTAAATCACAAAGTTAGTTAATCATTATTCAATGATTTTGAAAGGTCCACGTAATTAACAAATAAGTCGCATATGCGTGCAACATGAGCAAGTTTAGTGAATGTTTTAATAACAACTTGATTTATAATGATTAGCGAAAGCGAGAATGAAATAGTATTATTTTATTTTTTTTTAGCATATATAGTTTAAAAAAACGTTATAAATATTTCAAAATAAGGTAGTGAAGATATCATTGAGCCTACAAAATACATAGATTGTAAAACTTTATAAAACCATGATGCACGTTTTTACCAAATAAAGCCCTTCATGGTTCTGAATTGGCAAACCAAAACAACTTTATTTTCAATTAAAAGGTTAGATGAGTCTCCACTAGCCCCTTCGTTTGTTTGTTTATTTCTATTTTTTTTTGTTTTTTGTTTTTTTGTTTTGTTTTTTGGATTATTAAGACTGATCTAAAAGACAATCAGAACCAAACAAGATAGGATATCAATAGTGCGACCAGGGAAGCAGCTCCCATATGAGAGAGAGTAATTCACACAAAAGTGGGGAAACAACTCATACAAAAGTAAGGGGAAAGCCAATCACATTTTAGTGCTAAAGGGTGTCGAACTTGAGACCAAACATGGTTCTGAGTATGTGATCACTGCTGCGACATCATACAGATTAATTATCTTGTTTGTTTTGACAATAGTTTAATTTAACTTAAGACTATTTTAATTAATTAATTATTTTTTTGCAAAGCTATTTTTCCTCTTTTAAAACTCTTTTATTTTATTTTATTTTTTCAAATCTTTACCATCAAGATGGAGGTGGAGATGCATTTTAGTTTAAATTGAGGAGGGGGTGTTATACACGGTGATTAAACTTACTTTTGGACTAATCTTGACTAACACCAATAGCTCTTGTTAAGCCTAAAACTAAAATACAAGTGTAAAACATCAAACCTCTGTTACGGACCAAAAAATTAATATAAGATATGACACTTAAAGAAAAATATGATTTAAACATAATTATAATTGATATGATATATATTTTTATTTATAAATTTTATCCCCTAAAAAGTTTAATGTTACACTAAAGCAATTGATGTTTAACCGAAAATATCTCATCTATCATCGATTCATTCACTAATCTCCTATTATTCATTAAAAACTCATTTCTTTTTTATTATCTAATCTATTCAAAACTATTTATACTTACATAAAGTAGAAAATTAATTCCAAACTAAGACACGCGACACAAAGTTAAGGAAATCATTCATTATATAATTTGTTAATTAAAAAAAATGATAATTTAGTTCTCAAAATTGTACAATATATTTTCTGTCAAGAGTGCTTATAAGGTTGCCTTATTAGATCATCCCCTTGGTCTCCCTTCCACATCATCCGATCCTCACTTTGTTCGGAAAGCCCTTTGGAAACTTCCTATTCCCTCAAAAATAAAATCCTTATGTTGGAGAGCATGTAATCTCATTCTACCTACTCGAGCTTCTCTTTTCTTCAGGAAAATTTCAGCTAATGGCTGTTGCCCCTTATGCAATAAAGAATTAGAAACTATTGATCACACGCTTTGGGGTTGTAAATATGTTAAAGATGCTTGGGGTTCTGTCCTCTCTTAAAAAAACGGGTTCTTCTCTAAGTTGCATTGCCCTTCTTTCGTTGATCGAATTTCATATGTTTTTTCTATTTGGGGGTCTTGCTTGGTTTTGCAATTCATCATTGCCTATTGGTTTATATGGTTCAATCGCAATCAGCGCACTCATCACCAAAAGCCATGCCTCCATGTTGATTGCTGGCTGTCAGCAGGGAACTATCTCCAAGAGTTAGATTTCTCCAACTCAGCTTCCCCATCTTCCTCTAAGTCTGATCTCTTATCTCTGAGATGGTCTCCCCCTTCTATTGGCTATCTCAAATTAAATTCTGATGCAATCGTTGACAAACCCCGAAAGAGAATTGGAGTGGGTCTGGTTATCCGTAATCATCTTGGTCAGCTTCTTCTTGCTGCTGCATTTGTTTTTCATCATTGCACAGATGTTGCCACTGCCGAAGCTCTAGCCATTCGCAAAGGCTTGTAGCTAGCTATTTCACACAGATGCCTCCCTTTAACTTTGGAGTTCGATGCTTTGCGGGTTGTCAATCTCTACAATGGAGAAGTTTCTACAAGGCTTGACATCCACAACATTGTACAGGACATCAAACTTCTCATTTCATCCCACAATGTTGGTAAAATATCTTTTGTCTATAGACATTGTAACCATATTGCCCATTGTGTAACTAACTGGGCCCTTGGCTTTAATGCCTCAACTGTTTGGCTCTCTGCCTTTTCTAGTTAGCTACTTAAGTTAGCGGCTCAAGATGTATCCTCTTCCCACCCTTTTGGTGGTTCTTATGCTTAATACAATTACCTTCTTTAAAAAAAAAAAAAAAATTGTACAATATAAATCAACTAAAAACATATTTCTTGAGTTTTGATATAACAACTTTATATTATAAACATGGCGGGACCTACTGCTGGGCTGCAGCCCATTTAGGAAATTTTAATAAAATTATTTATAGTATGACCAAATTATCCTCGGTTTTCTACTTTCCTCTTCTGTGTGTTTGTTTGTGTGTCTCTTTTTCGCTTCTTATCTTTTGAGATCTTCTCGTTTTCCATATCTTCTTCTTCTTCAACAACAATTTTCAGGTTGGTTCTCTCGCAGAGTGTTGACGTCTTGGACGAACTTACGTCTTGTTTGAGGATCGCCACTCCCGATGACCAGCTCCCTAGAATTGACGCCCAGTTCTCAGCCTTAGATGTTCTCGCAAAGTTCTCCTCCACTCCCGTTGCCGATGATCGGGAGCTTGATCGGTTCATGGTATCATAACTCCTGTCAAGTTTGATGTTGTTCGTGATTATATTTGATATGGGTTTTGTTAGCTGTTAATGTGATTTTTGAGGTTGATGTTGTTTGTTATTATCATACATCTGTTTATTATATTTCTCTTTGTTGTAATGCAATTGGACTCCAGTCACAGTCAGTGTTATACAGTCTTTGGATTGTTCATATTTGTGAAAATTCCTAAATTTGTTTTCAGAATTCTGGTTATTAGTTTGCATTATCATTCCAACTACCCAGTTGGATTATTTTAATTGTTAGTAGGTGTAATCAGCTCCTGGGTTGATTTTAAAACTTTTGTGTCAATTGCTTATCTTCCCCACTTTTACTGAGAGTAATGGCTACAGCCTCAGTTGATTTCAGGACTATATAATTGTAAAGATGAAAGTGACATTTTTTATTTTGTTATGGTGGTTTTCTTCAATTTTCAATGACAAAATGCTATGCTGTCTGTTAAATATTGTCATACTTTTTCTGCCTTTTGTGTTTGGTCATATAGTGTGAATCTTCTTTGTATTTGGCTTCACCTAGTAGATTTTGTTCTTTGATGCACTCTAACCCTCTTATTTAAATATTAATCTCCTAAACACTTGCACATGCTTTCTTCTTCTGCCTGCTTACCATATTTAAGTGATTGTACTTAGAAAGAATGCTCTTTAATTGTTTGTTTGTGGGATTCAATTTGCAAGTTTTGATCCTTAAGATAATGAGAGTGAGAAGAGGCAAGCGTATGGAGGTTTGACTTTGTGCTCTTTGTTACTTATTTGATGTTGTTTTTGGAAATGGTTAGCCAAATTGATTCTGATTTGTGTTGTGGACCGCAGGCATTTTGGCCTTCTATTCGGATGAAGAAATGGTTGAATATAAAGCCAAATGTGTATGACTTTAGTGAAGATGAGGTGGACACTGAAAGTGAGAGTGAAGATGATGGTATGTATGGTTATCAAAAGTTTGTCATGTCAGTTCAGTTGTATTTTCTGTTGCTGATATATTGTTTTCTGCTATTCTACTTTCAGCTTGCTCTCTTAAAGGTGCAAGAGAGCACATACGTGACGATCATGTCCATAGGACTCAGGGGAACCAGTCCATGTGTGGAAGTCAAATTTCAGGTAATATCTATGTTCTGCATCAGTGGTTTCATGTTGTTATGATTCAACCCCTCTTGTTTATGTTTGTTTAAGCTAAAAAGCATACTTATTCTCATCTACTACATCAAATTTTATCACCATCGATTGTTTCTGAAATGTCTTTTTATCATCCATTTTATGTGTGTAGTTCAGTACCTTGATACATAAGGTAATTGAAACTTGCTGGCGATTCATATCTATGAAATTTCTCTTTCTTGTTCTATTGTCTTGTCATAATTATGCGTTGAGAAATCAGTTTCTTTATTAATAGAAAGGAGTTATCTTAGCCTCAATTTGTGTAAACTATTTTTATTCTTCATGTGGCCTGACTTGTGTTGACCGGGCGTGCTACAGGCAAGTGCACTAGGTTGTGTCAAGTAATAAAATTTGAGTAAGTGTTGTTCCCACAATGATCGTGTTGAGCTAAATACCGGTTGTAACTAGAATCTACCTCTATTTGAAGAGTCGAAAATGGGTTGATTGAAACTAAACTAATGTTTACAAACTTAAACAAAAAGAAATCTAAAGCTAACAATCACGCAAGCAACCAATCAAATGAGAAAACTGGCTAAGGTCATGATTTCACTTGTTCTCTTATCCATTTTCTATGGAGTATCAATTAATTATGCCAATGGGGTTGTTAATTGTTCAAGTTGATAGTTGTTTATCATAAATGCTCTTAAATATTCTCTATCGAGATATATTCAAACATGCCCTTATTTAACCAAGCCTATCTCTTGATGGTCATGCATCAAACAAAGGCTCGTTAAGTTCAAGATGCCTTTTTAATGACTACAAAGATAGATTAGTAAATCTCTATCTAATCACATTAGGTTGAGCATTTTATTGAACATGTTGCATGCATCTCTTCTTGATCTCAACATTCAAACTTCAAATTATGCATATGGTGGCCAAACACGTGCATGCATTAAGTGCTAAAATATCCAATCAACAATCACAACATAACCCAAGGAAAAAAAAAAATCAATATTAACTCATATATATAAATATGTATTAATCAAGATTCATTACAACCCTAACTACTAAAATGTTTAATTCATGGTTAGTTACAAAAATATCAACACAACATCATTCATCATGAACATCCTTATCAAATACAAAATATTTACTCAGAGAACTATAAATACAAGTGAAAAAAAGCAGAAGAGAAAAGCTTAGGTTTATGGTGGGCTTTTTATTGACAAGATGACTCTCAAGCCTAGCCTCCCTCCTTGGAAGTGAATCTCAAAAAGGATGCCCACAGAATCTTGATGCTTGTTTCTCTCTTTTCAAGTATACGTTTTTTAATGGTTAGAGTAATGATGGATCTTGGTTGACACGTGTATATATAATGAGTTGATGTTGATTTTTGCTTTGGGTTTTATTGTGATTGTTGATTGAACATTTTAATATATAATGCATGTATGTGATTGGCCATCATATGCATGATATAAAGTTATGATGGATTGGTTGACACATGTATGTATAATGAGTTGATGTTGATTTTTGCCTTGGTTTCATTCTAATTGTTGATTGAGCATTTTAATACATAATGTGTGTATGTGATTGGCCACCATATACATGATATAAAGTTTGTGTGTTGAGATTGAGAGGAGATACATACAACCAAAAGAAGATGCAATGCGAAGAGCAAGCTGCAACATACTATGTGATCCAAGAACCAGACTCAATTTAAACTTCGAAGCCAAAAATGGTGCGTTTCACAAAATGAACAGCATGCAATATGCAACACTAGGTATATCCTACGACGTACGTCACAACGACTAACAGGTTTCAACAAAAATCCTAAAACCATGACCACTCTTACACTCATTTCAAATTCAAAAATTCCTTTCAAAAACAGGTATTCTCCTCCATTTTTGCACTTGAAGACCCAAAGGTACACATTCTATACTCTTGCTCTAACATTTCTTCTCCTCCTTTTCTTCAACTGTTGAGTTTTAGGATTAAATCGAATGATGGAAGTTTGGGGTAAGGAGGACTTGTTGAAGTGTTTGTGGTTGCCTTGTTGTTTGTTTGTGAAAATTAGGAGTGTGAATGGTTGTGTGTGATGGTTATGGAGAATGGAAGAAGGTGAGTTGTTGAAGTATTAAAATTTGAAAAGGAAATATTGAAGTTTTGTGTTTTGTGCTAAGAATTTTTGGATTGTGAATTAGTTATTTGTATCATTGTTTAAATTTCCTTTGTTTATTTGTGCAAACAAATGATTATACCATGTTGATGATCCTTTTTTTTTTTTTTTTTTTAAATTATATTTGCACGGTTATTGTATGTTAATCTTGTTATTGCAAGTTTTTCATCTATATACAGTTTTTCAAATTTTCTTATTAAGCTATTTTCGGTGCATATAAATATACACACACACACACACATGTATATATGTATGTAAATATACACACATAAATGTATGTATACATACATACATCTATGTGTTGGTGTGTATATATATCTCTGTGTGTGTGTACACACACACACGTATATATGTAATACATATATGTGTGTATGTATATATGTATGTATATATATGTATTTATGTACATTTATACATGTATATAAATACATATATATGTATATAAATACATATGTACTATATATATACATGTATATATGTATATACATGTGTGTACATATATATTTATGCATATACATGTATATATGTATAGATAATACATATGTATGCATGCATACATACATGTACATGTATATATGTATATATATACATACATATGTATGTTTGCATACATGTATACATGTATATATGTATATATACATACATATGTATATGTATATACATAGATATGTATTTACATAAATATATATATTTATATGTATATATATACATAATAGGGGCAGGATCAAGGGACACAAGTTTTGACATAAATTTTAACACAATTGGTTAACCATTGAATTATGAAGATTTTAATGGTTTAGATCTACTTACATATTTATACACAACTTAATTTCACACTTTACATAAATGTATTTTCTTATCTCTCTCTTCACCATTAATTACATCATGTCTCATCTCTCTTATTAATATTAAATTAATAAGTCATCAATTAATGTTCTTCTCACCCAATCAATGATTTTGCATATTTTCTTTGATTGATTTTTAAATTATATATATTTTTGAAGTACATTTTTAAATTATATTATTTTTATCTTTTTTATTAGACATCATGTTTGTACCTAAAATAAGTTTATTTTTTTTTAATTGATTTTTGATTTTGAACTATTGTAATTAGTATATTTGTTTAAATATATGCAATATGAATCTTATTTGAAAGTTTATATTGAAAGCTTGAAATCTATATATTATTTGTATAATTTGATTAATTAAATGGAGAGAAAAGATTAAATGAAAAGTTGATTTATAACTTTTTTATTTTGTGTGATAGATGATAAGGATAGAAAAGAGATATGTTAAAAAAAATTGTTTTTCTTTTTTTCTTTTTTTGTGCGATTATGAACAATGAAGAGGAGAAAAAATAATAATTTTTTTGGGTACTTTATGGACTATGTGGAAAAGAAATAATATATATATATATATGAGTATTTTTTGAGATACTATTAAATGTATCTATGTTTGAAAATAATATAATTTAAAAATAAATAAAAAAATAAAGATACAAAGAATTCCAATTAGTGAGAATAATATTAATTGATTGGTTTTTAATATTAGTTAGAGAAGTTCTAAATATATATAAATAATATTAATTAGCGAGGTAAGAAAAATAATATAATAATGAAGACAGAGGAGATAAATATATTAATATAGAGTTGTAAAATTAAGTCATAATTAATAAGAGAGAGAAGAGAGACATGATGTAATTAATGGTGAAGAGAGATGAGAAAACACATTTATATAGAGTGTAAATTTAAGTTGTGTATAAATATGTAAGTAGATCTAAACCATTAAAATCTTCATAATCCAATGGTTAATAAATTGTGTTAAAACTTGTGTCTCCCGATCCTACCCCTACATATATATACATATTGATTTTATCATCAGTACCTCTTTAACTTTAAAAACTTAGAATGAATCAATCATATTCATTAATTGTATTTAAATTAAAAAAGAGAGAGATTGTTCTAGAAGGTACTAATAATAAAATTATATATATATACATATGTGTGTATGTATACATACATATATATATGTATATATGTGTGTGTACACACATATATATATACAGATACATATGTACGTAAACATATGCACACAGTTGTGTATATACACATACATATGTACATACATACGTGTTATGTATTTATACATTTATGTATATATGTACACATACATATTTATGTACATATGTATATGTATATACACATGTACGTCCATATATGTGTGTGTGTCTATATATATGTATACACATGCATATGTATTTACGTATGTTCCTATACGTATGTACATATGTATATGTATATGTATACATACATGTATAATACACATACATATGTATCTATGTATGTATATATACATATATATGTACATATATATATGTACATATATATATACATACGTGTGTGTGTTATGTATGTATCTATATATGTATATATATGTATATATGTACATATATATATACATACGTGTGTGTGTTATGTATGTATCTATATGTGTATATATATGTGACAACATCTCTATAAGGTTTACCTAAAAACAAGTAAAAAAACATTTACTCGTTTATTACATTAAACCCCTATGTCTTTGGTTGACTTTTGTCAAGTTTAACTATTGTTTAAGAATTTTAGTTAAATGATCATTTTGTTCATGAATAAACAAAAAAAACTATAAAATTAAAAATCAAAATAAATAAAATAAAAAATAAAATGAAAATGAAAAATTAAAAGTGTATCTCTATTGTGGATATTTTTTCTTTTTTTTTTTTCAAATATAAAAAATAAATTATAAACTTTAAAAAAAAAAGATAATAAAATATAAAGAACTTTTTATATTTATATCTCTACTGTCATAAGGTTTGAGGTTTACTTATGAAAGCGGTGAAGCTTGGATTTCTTTATTTAATCAAGAAGCATAATAGGTGATTGGGCGTGATAACCTGAAGTCATAGGTGAACTCACACACACAATGTAATTTTTGAAGTAGAAAAATTCAGGAAGCTAGTTACTTAATTCATTGCATTTGACTCTTTTAGAAGGGAGAAGTGAATTTGTTTCAAGTTAATATAACTCAAAATGTGTATGAGGAGACAAAGGATAACAATTAGGGGTGTTCAAATTGCTCCAAGCCTTCCACGACCCAAAAATCAAACAATAAAAATAAAAATCAAAAATCAAAAAGAAAAACATGTGATCATCAGCAAACCAAAATCATCAGACCAAAATTAACATCATCAATAAGAATCATCAAAATCAATCACATAAACATCAAACCATAAAAATCATAAAATTCAGCACATAATCATCATCATTAGTAAAAATTATCATCTTTGAATGAACAACAAAATATAAACATAAACCAAAATCAAGATCACAAATTAACAACCTAAAATCAACAATCTGGGTTTGATGAACCTGGATGGAGATGTTCATCTTTGTTGAACCCATATGAACAACAGATGAGATAAAGGGAGAGATCCTAGGTGACGACGGCGATGGTTGATGATGAAGAAGATGACAACGGTTGATGATGATGATGAACCTGAACAACAATGACAGTTGATGTTTATCTGGGAACCTAGATGAGAGAAAGAGAGAGATTAGAGACTCTCCCACAACCATTATCAATAAGAAAAATTAAGAAAGAAAGGGAGGGGGGGGGGGGGGGGGGGCGCTGGTGTTTCATGGGAGAAGGAAAGAGAGAGAAAATAAATTAGAAAATACATTTTTATTTATTTAACTTATTTTAATTTTTAATTATTAAGTTTTTTGTCTTACTTGTTGGCAAAATGGTCATTTGGCCAAAATTCTTAGCCACCTGTTAAGGTTGCCAGAAGTCAACTAATAGAATGAGAGTTTAGTGTAATAAAAAGGTAAATGTGTTTTCCCTTGTTTTTAGGTAAACCTTGAAGGGGTATTGTGCAATTAATTCTATATATAATAATAGTGAATAGATAATTTTATAATTGGTATGAATATTTTCATTATCAATTGAGTGATTTGTTTTTCAGTCTGTGTTATTAAAGGAATCTGACACATTCAGACCTGTAATGGCTATATATATATAAAGAAGATTAATTCAAAATATAATATTTTTTGATGTTTAGAGAGATTTCAACACATAAAGAATCTCTGAAACTTTTGTTCTGGCTTATACTCTAACAAGTTTGTTTATTTAAAGAGTTTAGAATTGACTGTTTATTTAAAAAGTTTAGAATTGACTGTAGTTACATGATTCGTTCTAAAAGTAACTACGTTTATTATTATTATTATTAGCTTTTTTGTTCGTAAAGATAAGATTCTCAACTTTTTATTATTATTAGCTTTTTTGTTCGTAAAGATAAGATTCTCAACTTTTCTTTTGTTGAAGTAAAAGTAGTGATTGAATAAATCTTATCATTTGGGCAATTATTCAAAAAAGTCATGATAAGATTCTTTCAAACATTAATTTTGCTTTATCAAAAGAAAATTCGAGAATTTTATCTTTACGGACAAGATAAAAAGTAACTGTAGTTATTTTAAAAATGAATCATGTAACCGTAGTCAATTTTAATCTCTTTAAATAAGCAAGCTTGCTCAGTTGCGAGTCAGAACAAATTTTCAGAGATTGTTCAAATGTTGAAATTTCTCTGAACACCAAAAATAGTGATAAGATTTTCAGCTAATCTTTTGTTGAAGTAAAAGTAGTGATTGAAGGAATCTTATCATTTGGGCAATTATTCAAAGAAGTCATGATAAGATTCCTTCAAACATTACTTTTGTTTTATAAAAAAAAAAGTCAAGAACCTTATCTTTACGGACAAGATAAAAAGTAACTGTAGTTATTTTTAAAACAAATCATGTAACCGTAGTCAGTTTTAAGCTCTTTAAATAAGCAAGATTGCTAAGTTGTGAGCCAGAGCAAAATGTTCATAGATTGTTCAAATGTTGAAATTTCTCTGAACACCAAAAATAGTAATCAGATTCTCAACTTTTCTTTTGTTGAAGCAAAAGTAGTGATTGAAGGAATCTTATCATTTGGGCAATTATTCAAAGAAGTCATGATAAGATTCCTTCAAACATTACTTTTGTTTTATCAAAAGAAAAGTCGAGAATCTTATCTTTACGGACAAGATAAAAAGTAACTGTAGTTATTTTTAAAACGAATCAAGTAACTGTAGTCAGTTTTAAGCTCTTAAAATAAGCAAGTTTGCTTAGTTGTGACCCAGAGCAAAATTTTCAGAGATTGTTCAAATGTTGAAATTTCTCTGAACACCAAAAATAGTGATAAGATTCTCAGCTTTTTTTTTGTTGAAGAAAAAGTAATAATTAAAGGAATTTTATCATTTGGGCAATTATTCAAAGAAGTCATGATCAGATTCATTCAAACATTACTTTTGTTTTATCAAAAGAAAAGTCGAGAATCTTATCTTTACGGACAAGATAAACAGTAACTATAATTATTTTTAAAACGAATCATGTAACTGTAATCAGTTTTAAACTCTTTAAATAAGCAAGTATGCTCAGTTGTGAGCAAGAGCAAAATTTTCAGAGAGTGTTCAAATGTTGAAATTTCTTTGAACATAAAAAATTACTATACTCTATATTTATCTTCTTTTGCTGAAATATCAATACTTTGAATCAAGAATTGAGACATACAAGATTTCAATTCAAATTTTAATTCAAGTAAGAAATCTATCAATTATTATTGCTAGCCCATTTTATTTTATATATATACATATGTGTGTCTGTGGTTGCTTTTTTTATGTTATAGTTCTTAACTTTTTTGTAATTGCATCATTGACTTTACTTTCTTTGTGAATAAAACAAAAAAGTTATTTCCCTTCTAGGAAGGTACAAAATTATGTACTAACATAATTTCTAAGCAAAAAGAAAAAGAAACAAAAGTAAACATAATAATACTAAGTAGACATTTTCCTAATTGGTATGGATATTTCCATCACCAACTAAGTGATCAATTTTTCCACCTGAATTGTCAAAGAAATTTGACACATCCAGAGTTATAATGTCTATTGGATCATCTTGATATGCAAAATTTATTTCAATTTTCCTTCCTCTTTATAGAGGTCTAATAAAGATCAAATAAGTACTTGTTCATATGACAGGTATGCAACTGGTGTTTAGATACACTATATTTGAAATAGACATTTTCATAGCCTTTTTCTCTATATTCTTGCCTTTAATGTTTGACATTATAAACATTCAACTATTGGGGATATGTTTTCTGGTTTTGATGACCCCGAAAATTTATGACTGCCATGACCATGATAACCACGTTCACGTCCACATCAACAGCCATTTCCTTGTCTATAGTCTTTGCTTGTGCTAGCCTTTGCTTTTGGAAGTGTTATTGCTCTAGCTAGGCGAAGTTTATAATTTTTTATCAAAACCTCATTATTTTGTTCTGTCACTAAAAAATGAAATTAATTTAAAATATGTTGTAAATGTACATTTTTTATATTGCTGCCATAGGAGCACATTAAGGCATGGAAAGTACTATATGTCTTTTCCAATAAATCTGCATCAGTTAGTGTTTTATCACACAAGTTTAGCTGTGATGTTATCTTTAATAGGGTAGAATTATAATCAACAATTTATTTGAAATCTTGTAGTCTCAAATTACTCTACTCATGTCGAGCTCTAGGAAGGACAATAGTTTCTTGATGGTCATACTTACCTTACAGATTTTTCCATAGAGTTAGTGGATCTTTAATTGTGAGGTATTGAGTTTTGAAGTTCTCTTAAAAGTGACGATGGATAACAATCATTGCATTAGCTTTATCCTTTTTAGAGATTTTTCATTATTATCTCTAAAAGTATCAGTTAAGTCTTTGGATTGTAGGTACAACTCATATCTAGAATCCAATAAAGAGTTCTTTCCAGAAATATCAAGTAGAGCAAATTTTGGTTTTGTAGTGTTTGACATAGCTATATGCATAAAACAACACAATTAGTGATATGGCCAAAGTAGTAAATACTATATTAACATAATAATTATATTCAAAGGAAATTTGTTTACAATTTTTTTTTCCTTAAATTCCTTTATGAATATATTTGGAACTTCAAGTTCCCAAAAATTTCATATATACTTCTAAAATTTTAGATTTAAAATCATGATAGCTTTAGGTTTTAATAAATTAAACTCTAGAATTTGAAATCCAGAACTTGAGATTCTGATAAATTAAACTCTAGTCTAGAACTTGAGGTTTTGATAATAATAATAATAATAATAATAATAATAATAATAATAGTGAATGAACTCGACATTACAATAACAATTAATAAAGTTGACAGAGCTGCATACATAATGCATAACAATAAATAAGGTTAGTATTAGTTGGCTATGTTGAATACATAATGTACGACTCTATCGGCTTCATAAATATACGGCTCCACCGACTCACAGTATATGTGATTATATTAACCATATTTATTGTTATGTATTATATATACGACTCCGTCGACTTTATTAATTGTTATTGTAATACATTATGTGTGGTTTTGTGATTTCATTCGCTCTTATTATTATATATTATCAAAACCTGAAGTTCTATACTAGACTTTAATTTATTAGAACCTTAAGTTTCAGATTTCAAATTGTAAAGTTTAATTTATTACCTAATGCTATCATGATTTAGACTTTAATTTATTAGAACCTTAAGTTTCGGATTTCAAATTGTAGAGTTTAATTTATTACCTAATGCTATCATGATTTTAAACTTGAAGTTCTAGAAGTATATATGAAATTTTTGAAAACTTGAAGTTTCAAATATATTCATAAAGGAATTTAAGAAAAAAAATTGTACACAAATTTCCTTTGAATATAATTACTATATTAATATAGTATTTACTACTTTTGCCATGTCACTGATTGTGTTGTTTTATGCATATAGCTATGTCAAACACTGCAAAACCAAAATTTGCTTTACTTAATATTTCTAGAAAAACATCTTTCATGAATGTTTGATATGAGTTGTACCTACAATCAAAATACTTAATTGATACTATTATAGATAATAACGAAAAATCTCTAAAAAAGATAAAGCTAGTGCAATGATTGTCATCCTTAGCCATTTATATGAGAGCTTGAAGACTCAATACCTCATAGTTAAAGATCTACTAACTCTATTGAAAAATTTGAAAGATAACTATGACTATTAAAAAACTATCATCCTTCCTAGAGCTTGACATGAGGGGAGTAATATGAGACCATAAGATTTTAAATCAGTTACTGACTATAATTCTGCTTTATTTAAGATAACTTCACAGTTGAACTTGTGTGATAAAACATTAATTGATGCAGATTTATTAGAAAAGATGTATACTTTTCATGACCCTAATATGCTCTTCCAACAGCAATATAGAGATTGTAGATTTACAAAATATTTTGAATTAATATCATATCTTTTAGTGGCAGGATAAAATAATGAGCTTCTAATGAAAAATCATGAACTCCACTTAGCTAGCGTGGTAGCATTTCTCGAAGCAAATGCTAGCACAAGCAAAGGCTATGAACTTGAAAATAGTTGTGGACATGGACGTGAACGCTGTTATCGTGGTCGTGTTGGTCATAAATTTTCGAGTCATTGAAACCAGAAAAAATTCTCTAGAAGTGGAATGTTTATAATGTCAAACATGAAAAAGGCAAAAATATAGAGAAAAAGGTCTTCAAAATATAAGAGATATATGTTTCAGATATGGCATATTTTCTTGTCTGCATATGTGTTGTACTACTAAACACTTGGTTAATCTTTATCAAGCCTCTATAAAGGGTAAGAAAAAGAAAATTGAAACAAATTTTGCAAATCAAGATGATTATCTAATGGACATTACAAGTCTGGATGTGTCATATTTCTTTGATAATGCAGACAAGAAAATATATAACTCAATTGATGATAGAAATATCCATACCAATTAGGAAATTATCTACATGGTATTACTATATTTATTTTTGTGTCTTTTATTTTTGCTTTGGAATTATGTTAGTACATAATTTTGTGCATTCCTAGAAAGGAGATAACTTTTTAACTTTATATTTTGTTTTCAATAATACCATTAGTGCTCAAGTGATGAAAGGCTAAACTAAGAGAATAGAAAACTTTATAGCTTAAGTGATGAAAGGCTAAATTAAGAGAATTGAAAACTTTGAAGAAAAGTTTAAAGAAACTTACGTAAAAGTAAAGGATCAGAAAGTTTATAAAACCCAAAAGAGATTTATTTAAGTCCGAAAGAATACAAAAAAAAAAGCTAATTTTCAAAACGATGCTCACAACTGGAAGAGATCATGTCTTTTAAAGGAGAAGATAACTTTTTCAAAGTTCAGCTATCTTTGCATGATTACAATCGTCAAAGAGAAGTAATTACAATTGGAAAGCAAAACTAAATCATTACATTTGTATAGTGAAGATTCCACATTTTAGCTGGTCACGTGATGTGTCTTGTAGCATCAGTATGTAGCGATAAAGGAAGTTTCAATGCAAAATGACAGGTGGAATTGAACATTATTGACGGCTAAAAATCAAATGGATCTTGGCTCTCTCCTCCAAGGCCAATAGGAGAGGGGTCAAAAGGGTCAGATCCAGTCATGGAATCTATATCCTTCGATAATTGCAAGAGCTTTTGTTTAATCTCATTTATGCTTTTCTCTTTCTTTTTAGAGAGGAAATGAGATCAGACAGCTCTAGCTCATCTTTATCTTTAACGGGGATTTGTATTGATGGCAAAGGAGGACAGTCTTTATGAATATCTCGAGGTTTGAAATTATTTGGAAGAATCTGAAAGAATATCAATGGGAATAGCAAATTTTTTCCACCATTTTGTAAAGATTTTTCTGGCGAGTTTTGATGGTTTTCCTAGATAATTTATAATAGTGTAATCCCACTTGAGTATCCATGGAATACTATAAAGGGCCATGAAATATAGCAAGCAATGATCTCTCTGAAAGAGGTATGCTAGAGAAATGACTCAAAATTCTTTACTGGCCAATTCGACCTCATTAGGGAACACTTCTTCTAAGGGTTTTAAATTAAGAAACCATTTGTAAAACCAAGCTGGAAAATTGGGCCTAGAGATATGGCTTCTCTATTGGATGAACCAGCTATGGGATTTATTTGAGTTCTGGTACGCCAACACAGAGGTCCAGGCTTGGATATAGTCGAAATAATTGTAGCCATCAGAGAACTTATTAGACATCTTTATGTTAAGGAAGCCGGGATTTTTTTATTTATTTTTTTATTTATTTTTTTATTTATTTTTTTTTATGTTTGATCTCCAACCTTCTTGTAGCACTACATTATTTTTCTAAGTTTACTGTATGCATGTTCACTTCTTAGATCATAATGGTGAATATGCATACTGAGACTTTCAATAAGGATACACTTATAAGACTTTCTAGTTTTTGGATATTGAATAAGGAGCAAATGAATTAGCATGTATTTTAGCGCCACTTCAAAGGGTTTTGAGTACACCTTGTTAGGCTCTATTATCACTTATACTAGAGTTGTGGTCTTTAGAAAGTATTCATGAATGCTGGTACTCCGATGAGTTTCTAAGAGTGATTAATCTCTTGTCAATTTTGGAGATTAGTACTAAGAAACTTGAGGGTGAGAATTTTGATGAGGAATTGGGTGTTCCGCCCCTGTTTTGGTATCAGAGCCATACTCACCATTATTATGGAAGATATGTTTTAGGCAGAAACCTTTGTTGTCATGGCTACTTCTACTTCTCCAAATCTTTCAACTTCACTTATATCCCCACTCCTTAATTCTCCTTCTTTTAAAATAGATAGTTTGTATGAAATTACTTATATTCCTGATACTCAACTTCTTCCAGTTACTATTACTCCTCTTCTTAACGCCTATTCTGCTTTTGCTAAGCCATTTTTCTGTCAAAACTCTTGTAAAACCTTCCAAAAGATTTGTAAAAGAATATGTGTATTCCTCTAAGTT
Source organism: Litchi chinensis (assembly GCA_019925255.1). Classification (NCBI taxonomy): domain Eukaryota; kingdom Viridiplantae; phylum Streptophyta; class Magnoliopsida; order Sapindales; family Sapindaceae; genus Litchi; species Litchi chinensis. The sequence continues at coordinate 20,013,975 of CM034468.1, forward strand.
TGATAAGTGTCATATTCTTGCGTATTTAGAAGAACAATATGTTACCCTGTAAATTCCTCAGTCTTCTATCACTTAGTGGTTATCAGAATGATACACTCATATCCATTTTGGTGCCATTAGAGTAGCAGTTACCTACCATGGCAGAAAAGGTCTTCCTGTTTCTTGCAGGATGGCTTTACTTAATACTAAATATCCCAGTTACCAGCACATTTGTCTTGCTACTGTTCAAACCACCCTTAATGCAAGCACTGTCATGCTCACTATAAGACCAAATTATAACATCTCTTTTAAGGATGAGTTTTGTTCCACAACCTTGCAAGTCCAGTTGCAGATTACAAGTGTAGTCCAGAAGGCTGGTGCTATCTTAGCTACCCTTAATCACCAAATGATATGGAGAGTACATGACCATGCTCTTGATCTCTTTCTTCCTTATACTACAAATGCTTTACTTCTTACAATTGACTCTTCTCATGTTCCTCATTGTACATCCATTCTACGACAGATCTCTCATGAGAAGCTTATTGAACTATTACCAAAACAGTGGATAACTTCTTGTGAAAAACAGCATAAACCTCCAGCTTTGATGTTTGCCAATGAGTCTGTGATATTCCAAAATCCAGATGGCACGACAACCATCAAGTTCATAAAGTCAAGAGAACCTAGTGCTCCTCCTCTTGAATTTCATACCCAATTCATGATCCATCTAGTAAGTACTTTTAACCCTTCCTTTCCTGAACCACCGGTCTAACATGTCACCCACATAGGTCAACCTATTTATTACTTTACCTATCTAGATGGTCATAGTTCTTATGATCTTGAGTGTTAATGTCGAAGTTGTAAAAAGGCTTATGAAAAACAAAACCAAGTCCCTGTTGTCTCATAAAAGCCTTATAAACCCAAATCCCTTTATCAACTCTAGCTTGAAGGAGACTCTACTGTTGACCCATTAGGAGAACTTTCTGATAAATATGAGCATATTGTTAAGTACTTTGATTCTCCTAAATACCCTCCCATTACTAATCCCACATGGGATGATGATTAGTTTTCCTCACAATCCCCTTTTGATCCTAATTCACAATCCATCTTTAACACTTCTCCAATAAAAACCCTTTTGCGTTGTTACAAAAAAAGTCTTAACTGGATTTCAAAATCATCCTCTCTAAAAAACCTGTAAATCTTATCAAAAATGGATTGTCAAGAACTCTATTCAAACAGTGGTTCCTTCAGTCATGATGTTTCAACACACTTCTACCTCTTATGATACTGATTTTCCACCTCTTGATGAAATTGTTACTCAAAAACCAAAAGTGGCCCCAGCCTAGGTTGTTCAGTCTGATGGTATAATTAAACTCATCTCTCAAGCAGAAGCTGTTCTAAATTGGCAATCTGAGAATGTTATTGCTCAAAATAAAGTTATGCATAGAATTGAGTCAAAGCTCAATCATTTGTAATCTCTAACATCTACTGCTACTGAAAGAACTGCTCAAGTAATTCAACAACTATAGCAAAGAATGAATCGGCTTCATAATGATTTGATTCATTTGATTCAGACAAATCAAAGTTTCACAACTGCTTTTACATAAAATGATGTAGAAATGAGAAGTCTTAAAACCCAACTTGCATCTCTCCAGCAAGATCTTTACAAGCAGACTTTTCATGTTCCTCCTCCTGCTCCTATTTACAATCCTTTTGAAGCATCTAGCAGTTTGTGGTCCTTTCCACAAACAATTTTTTCAAGGGTTAGTCAACCTTTTGCTCCAATAGAGACTAGATCAAAAGTTGACATTGCATTTGGAACTACCCATCGTCTTTATGCTAAGCTTAAAGAACAACAAAAAGCTCAGCAAGCAGAACAAAAAAGACAAAGGCATTTGGCTCGAAGAAAAGGAAAGTCTAAGGTGGTCCCCTCTCAACACAGCTCTAGCTCTCATTCTCAAAGTAAGTAAGAAGATCAGTAAATGGTCTCTCAACCAGACTTGATCTCTCAAACCTTACAAGAAATGGGATCTTCCCAAATTCCATATATTCCACCTCCATCTCCACTCCCTTATTCCTCAGATTCTTTTGAATCTATCTCAGACATTTTCATACCATCTACTCCTGCTAGTTTTTTTCCAACCTCTCCCATTGAATCTTCAGCTCATATTTTGACAACTTCTCTAGAAGATTCTTTTGACGACAATACTTTCAGCTTTACTAGTCATGTTCTCTATCCTTAGTTAATGAATACTGAACCTCAGATTTATGAAGAAAATACTAGTACTGAAACTGAAATCTCTCAACAAGTCCCTCATGCACAACCACAACCACCTTGTCAAAATAATCACACCTCAAAACTATTTACTTTGACCTTAGATGATGTCCCATTCTCCAAATGGCGAGACAAAATCTTTGAGTTTCAGGCATGGTTACAAACAGAGATGCTAAAGCCACATGCTCAGCTCTAACAAGTTCTTACTCAGTTTTCTACTAGATTCACAGGTACACTAAGAGAGTGGTGGCAAGAATTAAATGAGTATAGAAAAATTCAATTTTGTCAACTCCCTTATCTTAATCAATCACTCTTTGTTCTCTATAATGAAATTTGTAACAGATCCTAAGCTCATGAAGCCAAAATGAAAGAAGAATACTTCCAAATAAAGTGTTGCTCTTATAAAAAGAAAGATCTTAATCGACATTATTAATAGATGTTGAAGAGATTCCATGCTCTTCATGGAATTGATGATCCAAACATGAAACAAGCATTCTTATCCTTTATACCAGACTCTTTATCTCAAGAAGTTACGAAGATCATACAGACACAAGATAAACCACTTCAATAATGTGCTCTTGGTGAGATCTACCAATTTGTTCTCATTGCATTGGATAAACTTTGTGCTCAGAAGAAATTTTTTGAAGATTATCTGCAAAGATCTAAACAGCTAATAAAAGTTTGTCAAAGACTGGATTTGCAAATTAAATGCAAGAATTAGCATTAGTGTAATTGCTCTACAAAAAAGAAGCATCATCCTTTCAAAGTCAAATCTTATAAAAAAAATCTTCTTCATCACAATATCGCAGGCCAAAGTTTAGAAGATTTCTAAAAAGAAAACCATTTAAATAGAAATCTACTAACATGTGTTATCTCTGTCATAAAATGTAAAAAATTGTCCCAACCAGAAAAAGAAATCTCAACAGATGGTCCAATACCTCACCCAAAAAAGTATTTCTCTTTCTGATGATGAAATTGAAGATCTATTTTCAGTTCATGATACCCTTACTCCTCAAGATGTTCTTCAGTTTGATCAATTCTCAGAAACCACCTCTGATTCTGATGGCTTTTCTAGTTATCAGATTCAATATTCCATTCAGCCAGACAAACCAACAATTCCATTGGCAATGATAAAAATTTTTCCTACTAAATATGTCAAACTCATTCCCATTCTTGCTTTTATTAATACTAGTGCAGTGACATCCATTCTTAACCCAAATATTCTACCTTCTTCTTATTGGCAACCATATAAAAAAAAACTTTCAAGCTGCCAATAACACACTTTTCATAGTTACTCTTATTAGTAAACCCCTTATTTTTTATATATTTCCTGGATGCATTGTCACTCATAAGGTTTTAGGTTCCCATTTACCAGGAAAAGATCTTGTTTTTGGATTTGGCTTATACTCCAAACTCTCTGATCTCAAAATCCTTCCTGATGGTCTTCGGTTCAAAAATCATTTCAAACCTTGGACTTCTATTCTCAGTCTTTACACCCTCCAACCATCCACTGATTTTACCAAAATCCAATATCAGCTTATCCAAGAATCCTGCTCCGAAACACATTCTGAATTCCTTCAAAAATATTCCCATCCTCTCTGGAAAACCCTGATTTCTTTGGCAAACTTCCATTTCACTTGAATGAAGACATCAACCCAACCAAAGCAAGTTATTCGGGCATGAATCCAGAACACCTCATGCTTTTCCTTATTGAATGTGAGGCTGAGGATGGTATTTTCCTTCAGAAATCTGCATGCTAATGAAAGTGATTTGCTTTTGAGCAATTTCCATCTTTTTAGCTGAAAGCATGATACTATGATCTTTAGTGAGTTGAGCAAACTGTTGGAGGAGTTGAAAATGTTCTTGCTCATTTTGGAAAACGAGAGAATGTCATCTATATAAATGAGTGCATTATGGAGTATGGAAGCATAGATTCTGGTCATTACTTTTTGAAACAACGAATGAGTTGTTTTTAAGCCAAAGGGTAGGACTTTCCATTGAAAATAATGATCTGGTATGCAAAATGCAGTTTTGCATCTATCATCAGAATGAATTCCTAGTTGCCAAAATCCAGCTTTCAAATCAAACTTTAAGAAAATATGAGCATTTGAAAGACAGGTAAATAAGGTCTGCTTCATGGGTAATGGAAACTTATCATCTTGAAGGAATTGGTTGAAGGGTTTATAGTTTATGACTAGTCTTAATTTTCCACGAACTTGCTCAAATCTTTTGTTCACATAAAAGGTTTCACATGTCCATTGTGAAGTTGTTGGCTCAATGAGATCTTACTGTTGCAACTAAGAATATTCTGTTCTTGCAAGCATGAGGTGTTTTGGATTCATGCCTGAATAGCTTGCTTTGGTTGGGTTAATGTCTTCATTCAAGTGAAATGGAAGTTTGACAAAGAAATCAGGGTTTTTCCAGAGAGGATGGGAACATTTTTGAAGGAATTCAAAATGTGTTTCGGAGCAGGATTCTTGGATAAGCTGGTGTTGGATTTGGGTAAAATCAATGGATGGTTGAAGGGTGTAAAGACTGAGAATAGAAGTCCAAGGTTTGAAATGATTTTTGAACTGAAGATCATTAAGAAGGATTTTGAGATCACAGAGTTTGGAGTATAGGTCAAATCTAAAAACAAGATCTTTTCCTGGTAAATAGGAACCTAAAACCTTATAAGTGACAGTGCATCTAGAAAATATCTCAAAAATAAGAGGTTTACTGATAAAAGTAACTGTGAAAAGTGTGTTATTAGTAGCTTGAAAGTTTTTTTTATATGGTTGTCAATAAGAAGAAGGTAGAATATTTGGGTTAAGAATGGATGTCACAACACCAGTATCAATAAAAGTAATAATGGGAATGATTTTGACATATTTAGTAGGAAATTTTTTTATCATTGTCAATGGAATTATTGGTTTGTCTGGCTGAATGGAATATTGAATCTGATAGCTAGAAAAGCCGTCAGAATCAAAGATGGTTTCTGAGAATTGATCAAATTTAAGAACATCTTGAGGAGTAGAGGTATCATGAACTGAAAACAGATCTTCAATTTCATCATCAGAAAGAGAAATACCTTTTTGGGTGAGGTACTGGACCATCTGTTGAGATTTCTTTTTCTGATTGAGACAATTTTTTGCAAAATGACCCATTTTATGACAGAGATAACATCTGTTAGTAGGTCTCTGTTTAAAGAGTTTTCTTCTAAGAAATCTTCTGAACTTTGGTATGCAATATTGTGATGAAGATGATTTTTTCTTGTGAGATTTGACTTTGAAAAGATGATGCTTCTTTTTTGTAGAGTAGCTGCACTTATGTTGATTCTTGCATTTAATTTGCAAATCTGGTCATTGAAAAACTTTTATCAGCTATTTAGATTTTTGCAGATAATCTTCAAAAAATTTCTTCTAAGCACAAAATTTATCCAATGTAGTAGGAACAAATTGGTAGATCTCACCAAGAGCATATTGTTGAAGGGATTTATCTTGTGTCTGCATGATCTTCGTAGCTTCTTGAGACAAAGAGTCTGGTATGGAGGATAAGAATGCTTGTTTCATGTTTAGATCATCAATTCCATGAAGAGCATGAAATCTCTTCAACATCTGTTGATAATGTCGATCAAGATCTTTCTTTTATAATAACAACACTTCATTTGGAAGTATTCTTCTCTTATCTTGACTTCATGAGCTTGGGTTCTGCCACAAAATTCATTATAGAGAATAAAGAGTGCTTGATTAAGATCATAGAGTTGACAAAATTGAATTTGTCTGTACTCACCTAATTCTTGCCATCACTCTCTTAATATACTCGTGAATCTGGTAGCAAACTAAGTAAGAACTTGTTGGAGCTGAGAATGTGGCTTTAGGATCTCTATTTGTAACCATGCCTAAAACTCAAAGATTTTGTCTCGCCATTTAGAGAATGGGATATCATCTAAGGTGAAAGTAAACAGTTTTGAGGTGTGATTATTTTGAAGAGGTGGTTATGGTTGTGTAGGAGGGACTTGTTGAGGGATTTCAGCTTCAGTACTAGCATTTTTTTTTCATAAATATGAGGTTCAATATTCATGAACTGAGGATATAGAACATGACTAGTAGAGTTGAAAGTATTGTCATCAGAAGATTCTTCTGGAGAAGTCAAAATATGAGCTGAAGATTCAATGGGAGAAGTTGGGAAAAAACTAGTAGGAGTAGATGGTATGGAAGTGTTTGAGGTAGATTCAAAAGAATCTGAAGAATAAGGGAGTGGAGATGGAGGTGGAATATATGGAATTTGGGATGATCCCGTTTCTTGTAAGGTTTGAGAGATCATGGTTGAGAGACCATATAGTGATCTTCTTGATTACTCTGAGAATAAGAACTAGAGTTGTGTTGAAAAGAGACCACCTTAGACTTTCCTTTTCTTCGAGCCAAATGCCTTTGTCTTTTTTCTTCTGTTTGCTGAGCTTTTTGTTGTTCTTTGAACTTAGCATAAAGACGATGGGTAGTTCCAAATGTAATGTCAACTTCTGATCTAGTCTCTATTGGAGCAAAAGGTTGACTAACCTTTGGAAAATTTGTCTGTGGAAAGGACCACGAACTGCTAGATGCTTCAAAAGGATTGTAAACAGGAGTAAGAGAAGGAACATGAAAAGTCTGCTTGTAAAGATCTTGCTGGAGAGATGCCAGTTGTGTTTTAAGACTTCTCATTTCTGCATCTTTTTGTGTAAAAGCAGTTGTGAAACTTTGATTTGTCTAAATCAAATCATTATGAAGCTAATTCATTCTTTGTTGTAGTTGTTGGATTACTTGAGTAGTTTTTTCAGCAACAGTAGATGTTTGAGATTGCAATGATTGAGCTTTGACTCAATTCTATGCATAAATTTATTTTGAGTAAGAACATTCTCAGATTGCCAATTTAGAACAACTTCTACTTGAGAAATGGGTTTAATTGTACCATCAGACTGAACAACCTGGGCTGGGGTCGCTTTTGGTTTTTGGGTAACAATTTTATCAAGAGGTGGAAAATCAATATCATAAGAGGTAGAAGTGTGTTGAAACATCATGATTGGAGGAACCATTGTCTGGATAGAGTTCTTAACAATCCATTTTTGAGTGGGTTTATAGGTTTTTAGAGAGGATGATTTTGAAATCCAGTTAAGACCTTTTTTGTAACAAGGCAAAGGGGTTTTGATTGGAGAAGTGTTATAGATGGATTGTAAATTAGGATAAAAAAGGGACTGTGAGGAAAACTGATCATCATCCCATATGGGATTACTTACTGGAGGGTATTTAGGAGAATCAGAGTACTTAACAATATACTCATATTTACCAGAAGGTTTTTCTATTGGGCCTATAGTAGAATCTCCTTCAAGTCAGAGTTGATAAAGGGATTTGGGTTTAGAAGGCTTTTGTGAGACAATAGGGACTTGGTTTTGTTTTTCATAAGCCTTTTTACAACTTCGACATTGACACTCAAGATCATAAGGACTATGACCATCTAGATAGGCAAAGTAATAAATAGGCTAACCTATGTGGGTTACATGTTGGACTTGTAGTTTCGGAAAGGAAAGGTTAAAAGTACTTACTGGATGGATCATGAATTGGGTTTGAAATTCAAGAGGAGGAGCACTAGGTTCTCCTAGCTTTATGAACTTGATGGTTGTCTTGCCATCTGGATTTTGGAATATCACAAACTTATTGGCAAACACCAGAGCTGGAGGTTTATGCTGTTTTTCATAAGAAGTTATCCACTGTTCTGGTAACAGTTCAATAAGCTTCTCACAAGAGATTTGCCGTGGAATGGATGTACAATGAGGAACATGAGAAAAGTCTATTGTAAGAAGTAAAGCATATATAGTAGAAGGAAGTGAGAGATCAAGAGCATGGTCTTGTACTCTCCATATCATTGGGTGATGGAGGGTAGCTGAGATAGCACCAGCCTTCTGGACTACACCTGTAATCTGCAACTGGACTTGCAAGGCTGTGGAACAAAACTCATCCTTAATAGACAAATTATAATTTGGTCTTATAGTGAGCATGATAGTGCTACATTAAGGGTGGTTTGAACAATAGCAAGACAAGCATTTTGGTAACTGGGATATCTTGTATCAAGTAAAGTCATCCTGCAAGAAACAGGAAGACCTTTTCTACCATGATAGGTAACTGCTACTCTAATGGCATCAAAATGGATATGAGTGTATTTTTCTGATAACCACTGAGTAATAGAAGATTGACAAATTTCTAGGGTAACATACTGTTCTTCTAAAGACGCAGAAATAGGACACTTATCAAACTTAGAGGAATGCACATATTCTTTTACAAATTTTCTAGAAGGTTTTACAAGAGTTTTGACAGAAAAAGGGGTTTAGCAAAAGCAGAATAAGGGTTAAGAAGAGGAGGAATAGTATCTAGAAGAAGCTGAGTATCAGGAATATAAGTAATTTCATACAAACTATCTATTTTAGAAGAAGGAGATTTAAGGAGTGGGATGTAAGTGAAGCTAAAAGATTTGGAGAAGTAGAAGTAGCCATGACAACAAAGGTTTCTGCCTAAAACATACCTTCCATAATAATGGTGAGTATGGCTCTAATACCAAAACGGGGGCGGAACATCCTTAGGATATGTTTTAATTTGACTAGAAGAGCCTTCTTTTCTAATGTTCGTTCTTTCTCTAGATCTAAGAGGAGGAAGCTTCTGTGGCTACCCTTTTAGCTACCTTGAAAATATTCTCGGCGTTAGAAAATCAGGGAGTGAATTTGATTGCCCCTTTATAACTTCAATATCAAAATCAAAGGCAAAAAGAATAGTTTGCAATCTAGCAAATATTTGTTTAGATGCTAGATTTTTAACATCTTTTTCTAGAACTTCCTTGACGGCTTTGTAATATATTCTAAGAAAAAAAAAATTGTTTAATAGTGCTTTTTGGAATTTAGAAACATAAAGAACTATGGTCAAAATTTCCTTTTTGATAATAGGATAATTTTGTTGGGTTGGTTTCCACGTTCTAGAAGTGAAACAAAAAAGAGAGACTTTGTTATTAAGCTTTTGTTTTAGTATGCCTTCATAAACGATTTCAGAAGCATCTGTTTCTACAATTTTTAGAGCTTTTGGATAGGAAATTGAAAGACATGGAAGCTCTTTTGCTCTTAAGAGTACTAACAGGGAGATCATTGCTTGTTGTATTTCATGGCCTTTTATAGTATACTATGGAAACTCAAGTGGGATTACAATAGTATAAATTGTTTGGGAGAACCACCAAAACTTGCTAGAAGAATTTTTACAAAACGGTGGAAAAAATATACTATTCCTAATGATATTCTTTCAAATAATTTCAAACCTTGGGATATTCGTGAAAATTGTCCTCTTTTGCCACCAATACAAATCCTTGTTAAAGATAAAGATGACCTAAAGTTGTCTGATCTCATTTCCTCTTTGAAAAGAAAAGGGAAAGGCGTAAAGGAGATTAAACAAAAGCTCTTAGAATTATTAGAGGATAAAGATTCTATGCCTGGATCTAACCCTTTTGATCCCTCTCTTTCTTGCCTAGGAAGAGAGAGCCAAGATCCATTTGATTTTTAGGTAGTTAATAATGTTCAATTCCACCTGTCATTTTGTACTGACACTTCCTTTGTCGCTGCTTATCGATACTATAGTACATGTCTCGTGACTAGCTAAAGTGTGCAATCTTCACTGTACAAACGTTATAATTTAACTTTGCTTTTCAATCGTAATTATTTTTCTTTGTCGGTTGTAATCATGTGAAGACAACTAGATTTTGAGATAAGCTCTACCTTTTCCTTTAAAAGGCATGGCCTCTTTCAATTGTGGGCTTCGTTTTAAAAATTAGCTCTCTCTTGTAATCTTGTAGACTTAAATAAATGTCCTTTGGGTTTTATAAACTATTCGATCTTCTACTTTTATCCTTTCATAATTTGAGCACTAATTTATATATATTTATTTATTTATTACCCTTAAATATGAATTTATGTTAATTTTATTCGAATTAGTTGTGTTTTTGGTGAAATAAGAATAAAGAGAATTTATGCGTTAAATGAGAACAAATTATAGTTTTGTCAAGTCAAAATCCAAGTCAATTAAAGATTTAAGTGCAAGCCTAAAATATGTGTCAAGCAATCAGGAAATTTGTTGAGACAAAGAGACAAATCGATGAGGAAAAAGACAAAATTGGAACAAAAGAGGAAAAAAGCTAAAAAAGGTTATTTTTGTGCTTATAAAAGAAGTAAAAGAAGGAGACTTTAGAGGCCCTGCTTAAGCAACCTTTTAAATACAAAATCGAAAAAAGAAAAAAAAATAGTAGTTTTGGAGAAAAAAGTAAGAAGTAGTGATAGCTTTCGGTGGAAAGAACAAAAGAAGGATTCGACTGATTCTTGGAGAAGATAACTAGGTGTTGCACAACTAGTTGAAGCAGATTTAAGAAAGCTGACAAGAAGTGCTTATGTGTGCTAAATTTTGGGAGATTCAGAAGTTATTTCATCTTCAATTTAGACCAAAATTATAGCGAAAATTTTGATAACATGTCGAGTTTTATTTCTCTTTGTGTTCACCATGATTGCTTAATTTTATTTTTTAAGAGATGACGCTTTGTTGACTTTTCAATTAGTGTACAATGTTAAAGTTGATTCTTGGAAGAGCTTTCGTGAGAATTGCAAGGACCGTGATCAATGCTCATGAACGGACAGTCAGCATGTCAACGAATGAGGAAATGGTGAAATTCAATGTATTGGATAGTATGAAATATCCTCACGATCTTGGTGCGTGTTTTATTATCGACATTGTAAGAAAAGAAGAACGAGAGATCATGAGATGCTTATGGAAGGAACCATGGAAGGAACATATGCAAAAAGAAGAGGTGCAAGAATTACAATGAAAGCCACCGGGTAGAGGTCTTGGAAGTAAAATCAAAACCAAATTTGGCCATCATTTGGCTACATCTTTTAATGCTAATGACAAATTATGACCTCCAAGCCATCTTTCCACGCTAAGCAACATCAACGCTCCAAGGTATCTCTCACCTTTTAAACCCCACTATTTCTCTATTAATAGATTTGTTTCATTCTTTGAAAAGTCGTCGAATCTTGAGATGAAACCGCCTAAGAGAAAGAAGAGATGGTTCAAAGTGAAGGACCATCAACTCAAACCTTATGACAACCTATGTGAGATGCCTCAGGAAGATGCTACTTTTGATGCACTGCTAAATTCAAATGATTGAGGAGAGTCATGACATCTAGCCAAGACGTTAACAAAGGTGTTTGGTGGGAGGCAACATATCTGAGTAATTTCTTTCCTTTTCTTGGTTTTTATTTATGCTTTTGAATTCTGCCGTAAACAAGTTGACTACTTACATTTTGTTAATTAATGGAGTCTTATTGCATGTTTTTTATTGGATATCTTTACTAAGGAATAGTCATTAACATCATTACATGATTTAAGGCTTTTGAATGTCATGATCTTAGTTGATTGAGTAGATGAATATTATGTTTACATGAATTGTGGACTATTAGTGGAGACTACCCTTGGTTAGGATTTGAGCTTTTTAAGCGTTTCTTTTTGAGGGATTTGTTTGTTTCTGCTCTTTAAATACTTTTCACTTTGTTTAATAGTTGATCTTTATAGATTTTGCATTGAATACTAAAGAATAATCATAACTCTAGATAAAATGAGTTGCTTTGATTTTTTCAATTGGATAAACTTCTTAAAAGTGATATAGGCAATCTTTGTTTTACCTCATGAAAGTTCACTTCCCTACCTTGAATTGAAACACATCATAAATCCTTTAAAGCCAAACACTTTTAGTCTTTTTCTTGTCTACACTTACTAAATGATCCTATTGAGCCTTAAAGTTAGCTATACCTTATGAGATTTGGATCATGCTAAGTGGTGCAAGGAGAGAAGAGAATTAAAGTGTTAACATTAATATGATGTGTACAGGGGCATATGCATTAAAAAAGTGTGCTTGCAAACATCAAGAAGAAAAATGAAGATACATGAAAAAAAAAAAAGGAAAAAAATAGAAAAAGAAAAAAATAGAATGTGAGGAGCACAAGATGAGTTATACAATGCCAACATCTACAAATGAAGATGGAAGTAAATGAAGGAAGAAGACATGATGAAAAAAGTATTGAATTGAAAGAGAAAATAGTTGAAAAAAGAAAAGAAAAAAAATAAAGAAAGTTGTCGATGAATTGAATAGAATAAATAAAGTGCTTTGGTGTGATCCTAAGTTTTGTTTGAACCTGTACTTTTTATTACTTGCTTATTCATCAACCTTAGCTCTCAATATAACCATTGAAACAAGACCTATTGATCTTTCGGGGAAGTCCAACTTGAGAATTAATATATGTCATCATGCTCTATCTACGTTTTTAGTATTTGATTCTATTTATGACATCTATCTACTTAAAGTGCATTTTTTTCTAAACATCTATATTCATATGTGATGTAAAAAACGCTTGTCATGCCTTTATGTAACCTCTATCACATATGATTGCATGAGTGTTTGCCTTAGGACTCTTGAGTGCTATGAGAGACATCTTGTAAAGATTAGAGTCGAAGCGAAATAATTCCATGGCATGTGAATATGGTTTTTTTAAGCAAGATTACTTTGAGAGTGGTGTGAGATTATTGATGATTATGTCTTAGATTATTAGTGACTTATCTTTAGTTTTGATACAGGATCACGTATGTATGAGATTTCTGTTGATTTACATTTAATGACATGTTGATGAGTTATGGGTAGAATATTTGACGTTTGTGGGTATCGCTATTGATGAACCCCAAAAAACACAATTTTTCTTACTAAGGACACTTAGAGATTTAAAGACTTATGACATATGCTCGATACTATTGTGTCTACCTACAAAAATGGTTTTGTTTGTTTTATTAGGTTAAGTTGTTTTAAAATTCTGGTTTTGCTTAAGGATTAACAAAATATAGGTTTAAAGGTATTTGTTGGTCATATTAATATTTTGTGCTCATTTTGCTTATTATCTATGTTCATTATTTAAAAACTTAGTCGAGTTGGCTGATTTCTCATCGAGAAATCGCCGCTCGACCGGTTTTCGATTTGAGAACCCCTAGATCGAGGGTTCAACTAGGTTCTGTTGCAAAATCAACCTAACTCGGGCCGATTTGGTCAGACTTGGGACAACTCAGCCGTTTCGGCCTTTTTTTTATTTTTTATTTTTTTGCCAAAACAACGTCGTTTTGGTGTGCCAAAACGATGCCGTTTTGGCGTCATAAACAAAACAGATAAGAGATCTTAGGCCTCATCATTTCTGCTCGAGTCTTCTTTAGGTTATGCTGCTCTGCTTTTATTGGTGGTGCATTGCTTCTACTGCCGCCATCTTGACCTCGTCCATTGCTCTGTCTGTTGCAGTCACCGTCAACATCGTCGTCTTTGTCATCGTCTCCGTTTAGAATCATTGTGATCGTGAGTTTTTTTTCTTTTTTTTTTTCATTTTCATTTTTTTTTTCACCACTCTTTTTTGTTTTTCACATATATTTGTTTAAGGTCGGATGATGAATTGATGATTGATGGATTATACAAGCTATATTTGTTTAGGGTTTTGTATATTTGTTACATTGATGGGAACATGGGATTTAAATTCTTTTTATATGTTTCAATTTATCTTATGATGTTGTGTTCTATACTATTTTCTTTATAACAGATGTTAGACATACCGATATGTTTATTCAACAGCTGGTTTACATAAGGTTATAATAGATTTTGTACTTTTGTTACATTGATGGAAAAATATACTTTTTAACTAAATTTGTTTAGGTTTTTGTACTTTTATTTAGGTGCTAGTATATTATTTTTAGATAAATTTGCTTGATAATTAATATTTGTTGTATAAATGTTTCCATGCTTAAACATTTGTTTGATGATTAGGTTGTTTTATGTTCATCAATTATGGATAATGAATCTTCAGGAGCTTCCATTACCCCATCTCTCAAACGGAATTTAGGTGATGTTGGATGGGATTATGGGAAGTTGGTTGATCCAAACGTTATGGAAAGAGTGCAGTGCATATTGTGTGGGAAGATTATGTCTGGAGGGATACATAGATTGAAAGAACATGTGGCTCACATATCCGAAAATGTAGTTAAATGTACAAAGGCAAAACCGGATGATACAAATAGATGTAGGAATGCACTTATGGAGTCCAAAAATAAAAAGAGAGATAAGATAATTGAGGAGAAATTGAAGAGAGGAGAAGTAAATATCAACGAATCAGAGGAGATGGAAGAAGTAGAGGTAGGATGGGTAAGGAAAGAGCCTCATTATCTTGGCCCAATAGACAAGTTTACAAGACCCATTAATCCGAAGTTGTCACTAAATTCAAGGAAGTCAATGCGACAACAAAACATCAATGAAGCACTTTTTAAAGAGAGACTCGATCATGTGCACAATTAGGTAACAACTTGGATGTTTAATAAAGCCATTCCATAGCATGTTATTATGAATGATGATTTCATTGTGCTTGTGAAGCAATTGGTCAATTTGGGTCTGGTTATAAGCCTCCAAATTATTATGAAATCGAGGAGCGATATTTACCAAATAGGTGGAAGAAACCAAGTTGTTGTTGAAAAGGCAAGAAGAAGAGTGAGCTAACAATGGATGCTCAATTATGATGGATGCTTAGATGGATAGGAAAAGGAGGAGCATAATGAATTTGTGTGTGAATTGTAGATATAAATTTCATATAATTTATCTATTATACAATATTAGCTGCATATTATATTATTTAATTTATGTTTGATTGATATTTGATTATTGTAGGTTAGAAACCACTTTCCTTTCTTCCAAGGAGTGTTCTGATGTGGCACACACTACGGAACACATTTTCGAATATGTGAATGCATGCATTGAACAAGTCGGACCTGGGAATGTTGTTCAAGTAGTAACTGACAATGCTAGCAACAATATGGCCCTTGCCAAGATTTTGAAGAAAAAGAGGTCAAACATATTTTGGACCTCATGTGCTGCTCACACCATCAATCTCATGCTTGAAAGTATTGGCAAGCTTTCGAGATTCAACAAGTATATTGAGCAAGCAAAGTAGCTGACAATCTTTATTTATGCTCATCATAAGACTTTGGGAATGATGAGGTCTTTTATAAAAAAGAAAGATATAGTGAGGCCAGGAAAAACTAGATTTGCATCCGCTTTCCTTACTTTGCAAAGCTTGATGGATAAAAAAAAAAAAAAAAAATGCTTTGAAGGCAACGTTTGGTAGTAAAGAATGGGAGAAATGCAAATACTCAAAAAGTAAAAAGGGGAAATTGGCCTATGAAACTGTTATGAGTTTGACATTTTGGAATGGTGTAACATGTTGTTTAAAGGTTTTTGCACCTTTGATTAAAGTGTTGAGACTGGTGGATGGAGATCGAAAGCCATCAATGTCTTGGTTATATAGAGAACTAAGAAGGGCTAAACAAGACATTAGAGAGGTCTTGAACAACATGGAAAATAATTATCAACCAATTATTGAAAAAATTGATGAAAAAATGAAAGATCGACTAGATTCTCTATTGCATAAGGCGACATTTCTATTAAACCTCTATTACCACTATAAGGATTCAAGCATTTCCGATGAAACTGAGTTGTTGAATAGCTTTATGGAGTGTGTGGAGATTTTTCATCATGGTAATATAGCCTCTCAAGATGTAATTATCATGACTAAATGGTCACTGTATCAAATGAAATAGGGTCCTTTTGGGAGACCGTTGACCATTAGAAGATGTGACAGTGATTCTAAGGATCCAAATAAAAAATTGAACATTCTAATTCTTATAAATTGTTTTTAGTTGTTTAATTTATTTGCTTATTCCTATTATAGATTATATTTTTATATTATATTTATGAAAATATATCTTCTAAGAACTAGTTCTATATTTGATTATGTTTTATGGTGTAGTTACTTGGTGAAGCATGTTTGGAAGGCACACATCTAACATGCTTAAAATGGCAAAAATGATTCTTTCATTGACTACTAGTTCATCTAAATGTGAAAGAAATTAGAGTAATTTTGAATGAGTAAGTGCAAATGTGCAATATCCATAACTTATTTTTAACTTTTTAAATTTTAATTATTTATCGATTTATTCAATTTTAGTTTTTAAATCTTATGTAGATACATTCGAAGAAAATGAATAGATTGAATACAGATCGATTGAACAATCTAGTTTTTGTTAATTTCAATTCACAATTATCAAGCAAAATGAACAAACAGGTTGAGAATAATGTTGATGTGCTACTAATAGCTAATGTTGATGCTGCTGATGCACATGGCTTGTTTTAGGGGGTGATGATGATGATAAAGTAGGGGCCGGTTTGGAGCGACCAAGGCAATTTGATGAAGATGATTTTGATTCCGGAAAGGAGGAGGAGGAAAAGGGGGAGAAGAACATGTAGAGTTTGAGTCCGACAATGAACAAGTTATGGAAGACATTTATGGAGATGATGAAGATTGGTTGCATCTTCCTTCTTATACTTAAGATTTTTAAGGTCTTAAGTCCTTAACATACTTTCATGAACTTTTCCTTTTGATGACTATTTTGTTCTTGGCTTCTTGCTATGTTATTATTTACATATTATATATGATGTTGGTTGTGTGCTTGTGTTTGAGAATGAAAGAATGATGGGAGGGTTTTAAGTGGTTTAGATATGATAGATTTTTGAAGTGTTGTTATTTTTATGTATTACAGGTAGAATTATTGAAAAAATAGTAGTTATATTGCCGAAATTTTTAAGGTTGTAATTATGTGATTGTGCTAAAATGGCTTTAGAAGTTGTATGAGATAGATTTTAACGGTTTTTGTGGTCATATGATTATATTTTAATCCTATAGAAAATTTTTATTTTTTATTTTTTACATGTTTGACCTTATTTGACCGTGGGTGAATAGTTTGACCGTTGACCAATGGTCAAATCGAGTACTCACTGAGTACTCTTCGAGTTGCAGAGTACTCACTGCTCGCTGCCTCATTGGGCGAGTCACCAGTAACGAGTTTTGGAATACTGTCTATGTTATGTTTTCAAGTGGAATTAGTAATTTTATTTCATTTTGTGTTTTTGTGTTTTAGGTTAAGGTTTTGAGAAGAAATGGATGAAATTGATGGATTTTTGAAGGTAAATATAGCTCAAAGAAATTGGACAATTTAAGTCAGTAATGCAATTTAATGTTAATTAAAGGGAGCCACAAATTTGTGTTCAAAGAAAAGCAAATTGGGAAATTGAATTAATCAAAGGTGTGTGAATAAAACAAGGTCGCGAGGAGTAGTGGCGATGAGAAGCTTGCAACATAAAGTAGCAACATAGCAAGATAAGTAGTCGCAAAGAGTGGTCGTGAGTTAAAGGCCGCGACCCAAGCTTGCCAAGCGAGTCGCGAAAATCAGTCGCTGGAAGAAATGACCCAATGTCGCCACACAACTGACAAGAGAATCACGAGAATAAGTCACCAGCTACAACCCGTGACACATAATCTCTTTGGAATTTAGCAGCTTTGACACACATTAATTGCCTTGAGAATTTAGCACAATTAGCCAACCTTGCACTCTATAAATAGTTGTGCTTTCACCGTGCAACAAACACGACAGAGACCAAAGGGCGTGGGCTGCAGCAATACTCTCTTGGTTTATTCTTTCTTCTCTATTTGTTTTTTTTGTTTTTGTTTTGTTTTAAAGTCATGTGCCTAATTTTCTTGTTAAATTGGGCTAACTTAAATCTCTAAACATGAACTCAATTCAATTATATTTTCCATAAAGTTAATTATTTTTGCATAATTAAATCAGTTGTCTCTATGTTAATTGTATCTTGTTTATTTTGTTTATTTAATCGATCACCTTAGAAGCATTTTTATAGGATTATATTGTAAGAATATAAACCACACATCAAACGAGTATATTCTTAATTTGCAATGATCAATTGATTGCGAACCAATTAACTAATATTAATTCATAAGTTTTTAAGATAGACACCATGTTTTAAGATCTGTATAACATTTATATTCTTTTTGTTCTTAATGGGTTCCAATTATTAAACTTAAGTAGATATTATATTATGTTATAATTAGGAATACATGCATCTACATAGACATCATGCAATTTGCATACTAACTAAGAAAGAATCAAGGCGACATATGTTATGATCATTACCTTGTCATGAATGTTTTCATCATATATTAATATAATTGTGCTTCATTAATGTATTTGTGGATGGAGAGATTGTTTGGTGGTGGATAAGATGTTCTAACTATGATTTCTCCATTGATTTTCTTTTATTAATTTAGTTTTCTGTTACAATTTAATTTTAAGTTTTTAATCCCAATCTTAAAAATCTCTTATATTGAATTTAATTGTTTGTAATCTAGGCTTAAAATACACCAAGAATTAAAGTAGGCAAATAACTCCTCATATGAAGTAAACATTTCACAAATACACATGAATTGAATAAATATATTTTATCTATTATTTATTTAAATGTTAGAAATTACAAGCTCTTAGGGTATAAATCTTAACAATCTCCCATTTGTCCTAAAGCAAATGAGGCATGTCTTGTTATCATAGACCCTTTAGATGACCTTCAAAAAATTCTTAGCTATTGAAGTCTTTATGAACGAATCAACATGGTTGTCTTCATCACAATAAAGTGTGAGCAACTTATCCATGTTTGGAACGACTTTCAAAATTGTCAAGAACTTATGGAGCCAAACCCTTCCTTTGCCACATTACAAGCTACTACATATTTGGCTTTCATGGTGGAGTCAACAATGCAAGATTGTTAATACTCTTTCATACTATGGCTCCACCACAATGGGTGAATATTGATTCGGACGTGGATTTCCTTGAATCCTTATCCAATTGAAAATTAGAATCTATGTATCCTTTTGGAATCAAATTCCCACCAAAATACATAAGCATGTAGTCTCTTGTGCTCCATAGATATATGAGAATATGCTTTATTGTCACCTAATGATCCAATCATGGGTTAGATTGATAACGCCTGACTACTCCCTTCGAATATCATATATTCAATCTTGTGCATAACAAAGCATACATGAGAATATGCTTTATTGTCACCTAATGATCCAATCATGGGTTAGATTGATAACGTCTGACTATTCCCTTTGAATATCATATATTCAATCTTGTGCATAACAAAGCATACATGAGATTGCCTACCACAGAAACATAGGGAATTCGTCTCATATTCTCAACCTCTTGGGATGTCTGAGGACACTATTCCTTATATAGATAAACTCCATGTTGAAAAAATAAATTACCTTTCTTAAAATTCTACATTGCAAAGCATACAAGTATCTTATCATTGTATGATGCTTGAGACAAAGCTAATAGTGTATTTTTTTGCAATCTTGTATGATTTGGATCCTAATAACATAACTAGCCTCTCTAAATCTTTCATTTGGAATTGGTTAGCTACCCAATTTTTTTTTTTTTTACATCAAATAATGCTCTTAAATCATTCTTAATGATTAGGATTTTGTCAACGTAAAGTAAAAAGAAAACTACTTTCTTATCGATAATTCTATCAGATACACAAGGTTCATCGACATTTTTTCAAAACCACAAGATTTGATTGAAGTATCAAACCTTATGTTCCAAGATCAAGATGCTTGCTTAAATCCATAAATAGAACTTTGCAATTTACAAATATTTTGCTCTTGATCTTGGGACACGAATCCCTCTGGTTGCACCATTTAGATGCTTTCGTCAAGATTGCCATTCAAAACCATAATCTTGACATCCATCTGCCATATCTTATAATTGAGACATACAACTATGGATAGAAGAATGTGAATAGATTTAAGCATGATCACTAGTGGAAAAGTTTCATAATAGTCGACTCTCTCCTTTTGAGTATAACCCTCTACCATTGGCCTAACTTTGAATGTCCTTACCTTTTGATCCATTCCTCTCTTCGTCTTGTAAATCCATTTACAACATATGAGTTTTACCTTACCTAGTTAATCCACAAATTTCCAGATGGAGTTGGAATGCATGGACTCTATCTCGAGATTCATGGCTTTAAGTCATTCCTCCTTACCAGAGATATCCATTGCATCTCTATATGTCAATGGATTATTTGCTCTGTCATTAGAGATGACAACTTGTGTCTTTCCAAAATTGTGTAATAAACAGATTGTCTCATAACCCTCCCACTATGACAAGGTGGTAGATCACTTTGACGAGAATCTATCTGACGCTTAGATGTGGTCTTAACTATGTTATTATCAACAACTATTGTTGATTACGTATGAGTTGAACCAGATAATAACTTCTCAAGTATAACTTTACTTCGAGTTTTGTAATCTTTTATATAATTATCTTCAAGAAATGTAGCATTTGTCAACAAAAACACTTTATCTTTTTAAAGATTATAAAAAAAATCGCCCTCAAGTTTCTCTGGGGTAACTTACAAATAGGCATATATGTGAATATGGTTCCAATGCTTTTTAGTCTTATTCTTTAGCATAAGTGATTGAAATCATAAACCCCTAAAACACTTTGTTTTTTTAAGGATTATAAAAGAATCCACCTCTAGTTTCTATGTATAACTTACAAATAGGCATACCTGTAAATGATGCTCCAATGCTTCTTAGTCTTCTTTTTCAGCATGTGCTTGACACCCCCAAATGTGAAAATGTCACAAACTAGTTTTGCAATCATTCCACAATTCTGAAGCCGTCTTAAGAACAAACTTGGAAAATATTATGTTCAAGATATACACTACGGTCTGCAATGTATTTTCCTAGAAGAAACTATATAATGATGAGAAACTAATCATAAATTTCATCATATCCTATAGGGTTTGAGTTCTTTATCCACAACACCATTTTGCTGAGGTGTTCTAAGATCCTTGAGTTGATATAGGATCTCATTTTCAATCAAGTAATCCTTGAACTCCATATTGAGGTACTCACCTCCACGATCAAATCGTAAAGCTTATAATGATCCACCTAATTGGTTTTTAACTTTAACTCGAAACCCTTTGAACCTTTCAAAAGTTTTAAACTTTCGTTGCAGTAGGTAAACATACTCATATTTAGAATAATCATTAATAAAAATTTACGAAGTATCCATAACCACCTCTGGCTTTAACATAAATTAGATCACAAACATCCAAATGTGTAAGCTCTAGCAGTTCTTTAGCCCTATAACCTTTTATCTTAAAAGGTTTCTTCATCATTTCACCTTCTAAATAAGATTCTGAAACAGGTAAAGTTTCAATCTCTAACTTCTTTAAAGATCCACTCTTTACTAGTTTATTTATTTTGTTAAGGTTAAAATTTTCAAGTCTTAGATGTCCAAGACATGTGTCATTGTTAGAAGAAATCTTTTGTCCTTTTGTTTTAGGTTTTTCGATCATAAACATTTTAATTATGAGTAGTGAGCTATGAGTTAACGATCTTAATTCGTATAAGTTGTTTTCTAATATTCATAAACAACTATCCAAATCATTTCTAGAAATAATAATTTATTTATTATTAAAAGAAATTGAATAATGTTATTCCATGAGTTTAGAAACATAAATCATATTTTTGCTAGAACATTGTTCAAAACAAAAAAGCAACTATTAGAAAATAGAGGTCGAACTTCTCCCGCAGCTCTAGCTAACACTACATCATTGGTGCCAACATGCATGGTAAACTTGTTCATAACATAGTTTCTTTGAAATGCATGAAACTCCTCAAAAGAGTCTTCAATGTCATGCTTACTTGGCTGGGCTTAGGAGGACACTCCTCCGTTAAGACAAAATTTAGGTTCTCATAGACTAGAATGGGGTTAAAGTTATTTAACATAGTTATCTTCATTCAATTTATCATTGGCAATTATAAACATTAAAGGAGATGATATTACTGAATTAAATAATGATAAAGTATTTTATTCAAAATTGCATTCATACAATATCATAAGTTTTGGCATAAAATTAAATGTAATATATGATACATGAATAATAAATTAGAAAATAATCTAAAAAATAATTACTATGCCACAATAATCTAACATGTCACAAATAAGCATTGTCGTACGGTAGGTTAAATATTTGTTTGTTATACTGAGATATTCTCAATTAAATAATATAACAAAATAACTCTTATTCCTATATTATTCAACAACTATTTTTCGGTTAGGAAGATAATTAACAATTAACTACTTCCTTTATGAGTATGACCCATCATTTAAGATGTCATGAACTTAACTTGAGAATTGTCATTATAGGGTAGGTCAATTTCAAAATACATTTAGAGACATTATCTTTTTAAGAAGTGAACCTTGATATTGACTTAAATGACACCGCCTATAGGGGGGACGAAAGCTAAGTCATCTCAAGGAGCCAATCAAGTCTCACTGATGGGATCCAACCTAAATTCCCTCTATCGGAGTCCAGACGATCCCGCTAGGTACTTTACAAAACTCTTCTGAACTCTAACTAGCAAGATCAAAAGAACTCTGTGGAGTGAACCCTTAAATATTAACTATTGCTAAATGTATGAATTATAAATTTTAAAATTTCCTTTTTCTATAATCAAGATTTTTAAAAAAAAAAAATTCGACAGTATAACGACTGTTTTTCAACATTACCCATTTTGTCAAATCACTTGAAAATAATTTATAAACACTTATAAAATTTTATACATATTCTCCACTTCCAATTTGGATCTCAGGTCCATCTCAATCCAAAACCTAGCCACAATGAATCTATGTTTACAAAACCATTTCAAACTTTGAAAATATGTTTTCATGGAAATAAATCAAAAGCATTTACATATAATTCAAATATTTACATCATGCATATAAAATAATCATCAAATATTTTGTTTACATTGAAACGACACACTATTACAAAAGTAGCAAGCTTTATAAACTTATTTACAACCAAAACATAAACATGCTGATTTTATTTAAATCAAAATATGCATAAATGTGATTTCACAGAAGCATCAGTCATCATAAACCCACCTAGTCTAAAGTTGGAGAACGGGTACCCCGATCACTCGTCCCTATACCTAGGGAAGTTTTTCAGAACATAAAACCAAAAAAAAATGAGTTAAAGGAGCTCAGTAAGTGTTTAAAGTTTTTCTATTTAAACTAATTCTTTAAAAATTTACCTCTCAAAACATTTGAAAAAAATTTCTGTTTGTTAAAACATTTTCATTTATAAAATCATACACTTTACAAATTTACTAAGCAATTTTAAAAGCTCGTAATCGTGCGTAAAACATGATAAGGTTTTGTACTAAAATAGAATTATAATATGCTAAAATATTTCATGAACTTTTGAGGAATAGCTAAAGCATTGTTTTTCTAAAATCCACATCTAGTGGTGTGCTTTCCTTTCTAAAAACCGTACTAATTGAAACCCAAATAAGCTACAATCACATGGTGACTAGTCTAATGCCGCTCAATGTGAGGTCACATGACAAATTTTGCTAGTAGCACACATTGTGACAAACTACAAAGACATTTTACTACTACGCATCAGAATTCTATAACATATACGTAAAGCAAGATAATACCCACACATGTAGAGGGCGACACGACTGACTCAAGACTCAACCCCCGATGTTAGTGACGCGTCCTCCCAACACTTGCCATTCACGTATAGGGTATACCGGCTGGGTCTGAGTTTATAAATTCTATAAATTTGGGTAAGCCATTAGCCTTTGGAAACTTTCTTTTCATATAATTCAAAGTTTAATTTTTTCATTCTATAAGCATGAAATATAAAAACATCTTACATGAATTCTTACTAAAGCATAAAATACTCATTATTTCTACAATTTCATGCATAAAATATTTCCTTTCAAACTAAAATATAAAAGTATCCATAAACTAGCATGCTTGATGGAAACTTATATAAATGCTTTAAAAGTAAACTAAAAATGCATTTAGCATCCATAAACTATTTTTACACTCGCTTGGCTTCCAATCACTAGAATACCCTTCAACAACTCTCCCTTGATTCATTTGCTTCCTTTCTCACCTACAATGCACATTCTAATTTAGAATTCATCACCTAATCATTTAAAACCAATACTAATTCATCCAATTTGCATTCAAACTAGTCTGTCCTTCATCTTGACCAATTACACTATTTTACACATGTGCTTTATTCTTTTAATTTCACATGCATTAATCATCTTAATTTCATCTCAATATCACCCAAATTCATTCACATGAAAAAAACATAAAGTGCACCCAACATTTCCATGCTTGGCCGAATACACAACAAGCCCATCCAACCTTTTTCTTTTCATTTTTTTGATGCACATCATCTTAGAATCATATAAAACCTCACATAATACATCAAAACATTAAAATCAATCCATATGAGCCCAAGCCCTACTTGTCCGAATTCTTACATCATGCATCCAACATTATTATTCAACTTTCATGGCTACAAACGCACTAAAATCATTCAAATCTTTATCTAATGTCCTAAAATCAACTCAAATTAAGTTTTCTTGAAACATTTCATAAAATCCTAGAATATTAGAATGTCCACCTTGGTCACTTGCCTGTCTAATGGTTCCCTTTGAGTTTCCTTTCAATTCCACACTTGAATATAAGTTAATCGACTTCTAAACACACCAAAAATTTCATCAACTCATCAAGTTATCCTTTAACCTAGAAATCATCAAAACACCATGAAAAATCAAGTAAACGTACCACTTTTATTTCACTTTCTTTGCTCAAACTTTGCCCTAACACCAATTTAGTGTGAATCCAATGATTCTAACATGAAAAATTGATCAAGAAAATCCTACCTTCTTTCTTTCCCCTTTGGCCGAATTCTCTCCATTTCTCTCTCAAATTTTTCTTTCAATTTTTCTACACATTTCATGCACCCTTCAACTATATATAGGCCTTTATTTTGTTTAACATTTGCCCCTAAACTAACCTCAGTTTTACAAGATTGCCATTAGTTAGATTTGAAAGCATTTGATTGGTTGAAATCTAACAACTAATTTAATTCTAACTAATTTCATTCTATTTCAACCAAATGCTAACTAGTTAGTTAGATTGTCTCCAAAATTACTCATATGTCATCCTTATCTCTACACACACATATTAGTCACATATTTTCAAAATTCCCAAAATGCCCTTAATACATGTCTTTTACTACTTTATTCAACCATGTCCCTTTTTGGTAATTTCTTATCATCGATTTCATGTTAAACCTTAATTGATAGGACCCTTTCTAGACCTTATCTAAACTCTCATTTGGAGGATCCTGTCGGGCACTTCGACAAACTCATCGAAACCGACTCGTCGGATCGAAGACATCCGGAAAGCGAACCCTAACTTTCTTTTCTAGTTTACGCGTTAAAACTTAGTGAATTGATTTTTCTATAACTGGTTGGGAGTGATAAAAAATTTTTCTCGATTCTATTTCAAAGACTTTTTATAAAACTTTCGGCAGCATAACGACTGCATTTTTGATAAAACCAAAATTTAACCTGTAAGGAAATCACACTTCGACTATATCTGAATACCTCCCAACTTCTTTATTCCCAATCATGCAACATTCATCACATATTCCATAAGCATAAACAATGCATTTGAATTCAAATATGCATTTATGAATCATATATAGAATGCAAGAATATTTACAACTTTACGAATTCAACATCATTGAAATCCAAAATTTAATAGGTTAAATACATATACAAAAATGTTTCCAAAAGTCTTGCACAATCGCCCCACCTATACAAACGCAACACAAAAGGTCGATGTCTCGTCCGGCGATGACACACAATGAAATTCAATAAGCTACAAAACGAACAAGTAGTTAGTGCGATAACATCATATGATATCATATCACACGTACTAACATACAATTTACAAGTCTTAAAATTTTCTTTAAAACTCTCCATATATACCCTTGACTCGTTCTAACCATCACGGGCGATTTTAGCTAACGCCAACGTGAAGCTTACTAGTGTATCTCAACCGCTATGTTACGGAATTTACTGCATCGTACGTAGGGCGCTAAATCTATTCACTGAGCAACTACGATGCGGGATTCTCTGCATCGCAAGCGTAGTGCTAAATCTCTAGGCGATTACTAGCGGAATTTACTGCATCGCTTCGTAGCGCTAACTATCAACTAATCAACTACGCGCGAAATTGTCTGCATCGCAACGTAGTGCTATACTTTTCTATAAACTAAGCGATTACGGACGGAATTCTCTGCGTCGTCACATAACGCCAAATCTCTAAACTTTTAAGGCATACACATGGGTTTTTCTACTACTTTTCTAGTGCCAAAGCACAAAACTTTCTAGTTTTAAAATCTTGAAAACTTTTCTCATTTCATTCTCTTTACATGCAACTTAGTATCACTTTCTAATAACATATGGATTCCATAGGAATCCATACGCTTAAACTTTAACTATAACATTAAATCTTATTTTCAATTTCATTCATTACTTAGCTATCACATTCATTTAACATAATCAAGAATTGGCATAACAATTTGAAAAGCTCTTAAGTGGCGAACCACTTACCTCAAGGCCGCGTCGCTCCGCGTCAAGCGTCTCGACGAGTCTCCTGGACGCCGCTCACGCGCTCGTCACCTACACAACATGTTCTCATCATTGCTCACAACAAAACTCAATTCTTAACTATATTTTAGAAATTCTCAACTATGACTATTTTCCTTTACATAGCTCTTAACTTGTTTCTAATTCAACCGAGACTCTAATCTCGATTTTTGTCCAAAAGTTTTAGTTTTGGACCCCTAGGGATACCCCCACACGGTCCGTTTACTTGTTGGAGGCTCGAAACGAAAAATTACATTTTTGATTCAAAGCGGACAGCCCTTGACAGTGCGCACTGCGATACGCTGCCCGGGACTCCGTTTTCCTTCGTTCTTTTTCCTACGGCTCACTTATATCACATTCTAGTCACACGTTAAATTTCATTGAAAAATATTATCATTTGCTAAGTCAAATCTAAGGAAAACGTTCATTTTGGACACTTCCGGGCGCGTTTTAATGCCCATTTAGTAAACTTTGTGTTTCGGATTAGCGACACTAGATTTTCTTCCACAACTAAGTTTCATTTAACTAATAATGACTAACTAAACTCATTTCATGCCATAAAAATTGCATTAAGCTAGCCGTTTCACTTCTCAGAGCTCTAACGACACTATTTTGTGCATAACTTGCACAATTTTTATCGGATTCGATCCGTTTCAAAACCTATGGTTTTCTATGGTTCCTAGGCATCATTTGAGGTGTAGAACACTCCCAAATAAGTGAAATAAATTCAGGTCTCTTCTAGCTCAAAAACTGAGCTCGGGTTTCACTAACATTGTCAAACTTCCCCTTTTTGCAAGTCTAACTCTTCTCTACTTTTCTAACCTCTTTAAGGCTCAAAATTGGTTTCAAAACCATCTAATTTCAAGGTCTAGCTACTGCCCTTCAAGTCTCTAATACATACATAAATCTAACTTGGTCATTTAATTGCTCAAAGTGCATGTGTAACCATTTTCGGTTTCTAGTTTGAGGGAGGATATAACAGCCCATTTACATCATGTTATGGCAACAATTACACCCAACAAAACATCATTCAAGATTCTAGAATAACCATTTGAGGTTCTATCAAGATTTGAAGAGCAATTATCAACAAAATATAATCCAACAACAACAATTACACAAGTTGTCAACATTTCCATTTCTGTTTCAGCAGAGAATCAAGAACAATGGGTTGTGCTCTTACTTGATGCTCGTTTGGAAGGTTTGAATGACTTGCAAGATGCCTAAAAAGGGGGTTTTTAGAGGGTGGAAGCTGCCTGGAGGTCCTTTCTTTCCTGGCCGACCAGTTTCCTCGCGATTTCTGCTCGCGGATCTGCTCGCTACCAGCTCGCGTTTCTGCTCTGATTCTCACGACCAGCAGCTGCTGGTGCTCCCTCTCCTTCGTCTCCTCCTTATCCTCTTCCTTTGTTGCCCAGATACTGCAGTTCACGGCCAGAAATCTCCCATTGGCGACCAGTTCCTCGCGCGAGTTGTTCTGCTCGCCTGGTTCTGCTTCTGCTTCCACGTCTGAACTGTTTTGGTTCAGCTGCTGTCTCTTGCTCGACCAGCAGCTACCTTGCTCTCTTCATGCTTGCTGGTTGATTCTCTTCTCTCTTCTGGTTCTCCTCTCACGGCAGCAGCTTCTCGGCTCTTCCTCTCTCTCACGATTCTTCTCGGTTCTTCTCGCTAATGACTGAATTGTTTGTGTTTTTGCTGAAACAAATTCAGCGAAGTGTTGGTATTTATACTAATCATCTCTTGTTATTTGCATCTTGCCCCAACTCTCTTTAATTTCACTCCCATCCCCTTTTCTTGAAGCTCTCTCACGGCAACACCCCTCTAGGTCTCCCGTGTCTCTTTCGTTTCTTATTTGATTTAATCGTTGTCTCGTTAGAATTTATTTTAATCGTCAATGCTGGTCTTATCAACCACTTGACGCTCTCTTTTTAATTAAACTTTAATTAGATTTTCATGGACTAAAATCTTCGATTCCCTAACTTAAATTTTCATCGACACATTACTAAACTTTTATAGTCGACGATTTTCGTTGTATTCTTAATTTAATACTTTCTGAGGCCATGACTATCAATCTATTAAATGTAGAGAGTTATGTTATCTCCCTAACTTAGCTTCTAACGTTGAGACTTTAATAGTCGAAGCTAGGGGTTTACATTAATCAATCACAATTCCACTTCTCGTGTTCTAATTTATCTTCGATTTATCTAGAAATCCTACTAGAATTTAGTTACTGTTGACGTTCGAAAACAGTCAACCCAGAGATTCTGGGGTCCAGACGGCGAACAAGGTAATTAAGGAACAGTTACGGTGTTGGGTAGGTGATAAATGAGGTTTAAGGTTGGTAGAGTTTAATTAAGGCGAGGGAATGTTGGTCGTGGCGGTTGAGTAAATGCAATCAGATAAACAATGAAGATAGGAGGAAGAATGATGCAACACACAAGGATTTTTACGTGGTTCGATGACTGCGCCTACATCCATGGCCACTCTCAGGTCCAAATCCGGTAGAGTGACAGTTCTCTAGTATTTTTAGCTTGTCCTCTACAGTAAAGGTCTCCCCTGTTTATATATAGAGGGGAGAGATATAAAGAAAACAATAAAAAATACAAAAATAAGGTACAGCTGATGGTTATTTCAACTAATCTTGACACAGTCATGTTGTCTTAAATGCGAAACCATCATTCCTTCTTGCATGCACACGTCTGTATTTAATGCTTCTGGAGAAGTCCTCTCTTCATTAAATGCAGAGCCGTCGCATCGGATGTGTTTTGGTTATGGTGTAAACAGTCTCTGGCGGGAAACCATGGGAGTAGGTGACCTTGTTGACTTGCTATACACGATATCTCCTGAGTAAGCCCTCTGGTCAGCCAGGTGATGCACACTGGAGGGGAGCCGACGTGACCAGGAGGAAAAGTAAGGTGGTCTGAAGGTTCTCGCGAGCTCGCGACTTGGGCGACCTCGTGAGCTCCACGAGCTAAAGGTGCGGGCAGGAGGCATGCGCGGGAGATCTGGGAACTGTTGCTGGCTTGCGACCTGAACGGCCTCACGAGCTGGGTTTGCAACCGCTGGTTCCAACCTTGGGCCTCCTGGGCCCTTGCTTCTGTTCAAGTTAATAAGGCCTGTACTGGCCCATTTAGGTCGAACGAGAAAATGGGTATAACAGTTACACATCTAGATACTTTAAAATCACATTATTATTTCATAAATAAGGGCATACTTGTACAATACATTATACAGTACTAAAATCAGGAGGATATATTACTCACGATGTTGCACTAATGATGGAGATTGTGGGATATATTGTCATATATCCTTCTCCCAATCAATATTCCAAAATTAGGACTATCTATTTAAAATTCCTAGTCGTCATCTTATATTATTAACGACTAAGAAACATAATCTAAGTTACTAAGAATTTGTGTGTTAGTAGAATCATCATCCTATTAACACCTAATAAATTAATGAATTTTTAACTCTTAAAAATCTAATTTATTATGCCCGATCTAATCTATATAATATAAACTCTATAATTATAGAGATCAGAATTAATGTGAAATTTTTAATTTTAACCAGTTAAATTCTAATCACATTATAAATACCAATTATGCGAAATATATTTATGTTAATCACATTAAAACTATATATCTAATTGGTTTACTAATCTAATAAAATTAAACTCTTTAATTAAATTAGATTAGTAATCATATGAATTACCCCATTTTAATTCTTAAAATCTAATTAGATTATAAATATCAATTATGCAAAATATCTTTATTTTAATCACATTAAAACTATATTTCTAATTGGTTTACTAATCTAAATAAATTAAACTCTTTAATTAAATTAGATTAGCTATAATATGGATCACTCAATTTTAGCTCTTAAAATCTAATCACATTATGAATACCAATTATTCAAAATATATTTATTTTTATCACATAATCATATATTTCTAATTTGGGAACCTAGGATTTTTAATTAAAATCCTAACAAATTATGAAATTGGTATTCTATATATTATTATCTCTATTTTAACTAATAAGCTATTTAATAGAAAAAAATAATAATAATACATGTATGTATATCATGAAAATAGTAACTATACTTTCATCTCATGAGTATAAGTAAATAAACAATATGTGTATGATCGAGCTTTTTGGTTTTAACAATTTAAATCTAATTTCAAGATTACAAAAATTAACCAAGACATTTCTTGATCTTCATTTATAGTTTTCATGGTCTTTATAGGCTCTATCTGTCTTATAATTAAATCCAATTTAATTATCAAGAATCTATATCCCATGGATTAGACTAAAAGCCCATTTATTGATTTTTGGATCCAAAAAATTATTATCCATTTTCACGTGGACAACTTTTAGGAAAAATTAGGAATGACACGGAAACTCAAAAAAAACTTGAAATAACCGAAACCAGACTGCTTTGGGGCTATCCGGAAACAGATATGGCAGCAGCTTTTGGCTGCAACCATATCGTGCATCACATGCACAGACCTGCAGCCGCGACCGTCCAATTCCTGAACCAGCGCACCAGTTCACAAAGCACAGACCAGCGCTCCGGTCTTTGAACCAGACCTGCAAATAGCAGCTGTCCACCCATTCAAGCGCACATCAAGCAGGTTCGAAACCGGCCACCAAACTGCACAGTAAACCAGTTCAAAACTTTCCTTTTTTAAATTGAAAAACTTTCTGTCGTATATAAAATCAAATTTCTTATTGACTTGAAACTCTTTACTTTTAATTTAATATGAAATTCAATTCCTATTAAATTAAACTTCTTTAGTTTAATTTAATATGAAATCTAATTCCTAATTAAATTAAGTTATTGTTTCCATTAATTAATTAAATATTTTTTAATTAAATTAAATGATTTTAAATCATAAATAATTTAATGACATCATTTAGAATTGAATGTATAACTCTGTAAATAATTAAATAATTAACAATTAATTAAATAATTAAATATATTTAAATAATCAAATTATTTAAAAAATTCGTCCACATATCCATAAAATTTATATGTGAAACTAATAATTGGACATTCCAATTATATTTTTATCTTTGTTTCTTTAAATGATTGTGAGCTAGCAAAGAGATCAAATAAACATACAATTTGAGCTCCATTAATATCAGAAAAATTAATTAAACATTTTTATTAAATAATTCACTATAAAATTTTAAAGTTACTTCACTAAAAACTTAATATTACATTTCAAAATTATATATGTTTTACACAATCTAAATTTTCATTGTCCATTGAGTTAATCATTTCATATGATTCGATCCTTTATGAATAGTTTGTAGTTATAGCTAGGTTATTAAAGTCTATTATACTTCTCTAATTATATTTAATGAACAATATATTTCTAATAACTTATGAATATATTTCTGCTTACTCATAAATAGAAAGTTTAATGCTCTTATTATTCAAGACCCGAATTAACATTTAAGGGAACTGCTCATTTACCTTTCGTAAAAATGAGTAGATTCCAATATTATGTAAGATGTTCTCAAGCATCTATTAAATCATATATCTAAAACACGAAACCTATTGACCGTCATTTTATAATAATCTCACCTATATAAAGAAAAAGATATGATCCAACAAATAAGAGTTTATAATACATTTAGGATTAAGATCAATCCATATATGATCATCAGGTTGATAAATATATATTTCTTTGTTTAACGGATATTAATAGGAAATTTGTTTTTATCGTGGTCCAGTCTTATATATATATATATATATATATATATGTATATGCTACCTCCATTTCCATGTCACTATATGAACAATCCTGAATTAGTATCAAATAGGAAATGAACTGCAGTAATAGATTTATTACAAATAAAATATCCAATTTTATTTGCTTTCTACAAACTCTTTAAATTATTAATTTCAAACTAAATTCTCTTATATATAATACTTATATACTTAGTTTGAGACTATATAATTAATTGTGGATGTTTTATGATATTTATATAAAGCAAATATTATACAAATGCACTAAATTAAATAAACATATTTTATTTATTATTCATTTAAATGTTTACAAATTACAAGTTTTTATGATACAAACTTTAACAGTCCCAAATTGTATGGATTGGAGAAAAAATGGTGTTGTCACCCCCGTCAAGGACCAATCCAGCTATGGTAAGTAACATATTAGTATTGTCTTCATGCTTGTTTGTGGTGTATTCTAATATATTACTCATTCTTTATAATAAATAGGGTGTTGCTGGGCATTTTTAGCTATGGCAGCCATTAAAGGAATAACCAAGCTTAAAACAGATGAGTTAATCTCGTTATCAGAGCAAGAGCTTGTGGATTGTGGCATTTACGATGAGATTCAAGGTTGTAATGGTAGTTGGATGGATAGTGTTTTTAAGTTCATTGAAAGCAACCATGGCCTTAGAACCAATGCTAATTACACTTACTGACGGAACCCGATCTGAATTCCCTCTAATGAATCTAGCGATCCCGTTGGGTACCCCACGAAACTCTCATTAGTCTAATTAGCAAGACTCAAAAGGATGTCATGGAGCAAACCCTTAACTTTTAATATTTTGCTAAACTTATGAAACATAAATTTTAATTTTTCTTTTTTTTAGCGTTTAGAATTTCCATAAAAAGTTTGGCAGCATAATGGCTGCTTTTTCAATATTTCCCATTTCTTAAATGACCTGCAAACAATTTATGAACACTTCTAAAATTTTGTCAACATTCTCAACTACCAAATGGGACCTCCGGTCCATCTCAACATAATCCTAGCCACAATTCAAAACTAATTCAACAAAATCATTTCAAATCTCAAGTAAGTTTTCAAGAACATAATCAAAAGCATTTTCACAAATTTCAAGCGTCTATATAATGAATGCAAATGATCATAAATACTTATATAATAACTTAATACATCACCATGAATATAACAAGTTCTACAAAATTTGACTACAATCCAAAATATGTGTATGCACATAATTTATATCTAAATCAAAATATACATAGAAGTGACTCTATAGAATTGTGAATTGTCTTCGACCCACCTAATCTGAAGAAGGAGAGTGTGTACCCTGATCACTTGTTCCTGAATCTAAGGAGGTTTTTATAACATAAAACCAAAAATATAGTGAACTAAAGAAGCTCAGTAAGTGTGTAAGATTTTCTATTTTTTTTTTTTTTAAAAAAAAAAATCTCCCTCCGGAAAAGCATTTGAAAAGAATTTATGTTTAAAATATTTTCATTTCAAAAAAAAAAAAAATTGTATTTAATAAACTTACTAAACGATTTCAAAAAGCTCGTAATCATGTGTAAAACATGATAAGGTTTCTTACTAAAATAGGTTCATAAATTGCTAGAATATTTTATAAATTTTCAAAACATGGCTAAAACATTTTCTTTCTAAAATCCACTTTTAGTGATATATATATTTTTTTAAAAACTGCACTAATGGGAACTCAGGGGAAGCTATAATCACATGGTGACTAATCTAGTGCCGCTCAATGTAAGGTCACATGGCGTAAAAGCTAACATCGCATACCATGATAAAACTACAAAGACATCTCACTATTACGCAGCGAAATTATACATCGTACATTGCATAGCGAGATAATACCCTACAAGTATAGATGGCGACACGACAGACATGACAGACTCAATCCCCCCGGTGTTAGTGACACGCCCTCCCAACACTTGCCATACACTACGGGGTATACCGGCTGGGTCTGAATCTATAAAGTCTATAAACTTAGGTAATCCACTAACCTTTAAAAACTTTCTCTTTCTGTAATTCAAATTGAGTTCTTATTCATTCTATAAA
Organism: Litchi chinensis; assembly: GCA_019925255.1. Lineage (NCBI taxonomy): Eukaryota > Viridiplantae > Streptophyta > Magnoliopsida > Sapindales > Sapindaceae > Litchi > Litchi chinensis. The sequence goes on from CM034468.1 coordinate 20,048,619, forward strand.
CATAAAAATATACTAACATATTGCATAACATCTCATTTAGCATTAAGCTCTTTATTTCAACAATTTCCTACTTAAATGATTTCTTTTTCATGCTAGAATATAAAATCATTTAAAAACTAAAAAACGAGTAATGGAAATTTATAAAATGCTAACAAAGTAAACTAAAATATATTCAACATTAATAAAAATATTTTTACACTCATAACTTACTTCCCACTTCACCATTATCTCGTTGTGTCACCTACATTTACATACAATGGCGATTTCCGTTTAGAACATACATACACATAAAACACCTCAATTCCAAGTCAATTTTATTATCACTGCAACTTATAATTTCATCCAGGTTGTAATGGACTGCAACATTGCCAGTCCAGCCTGAGCTGCGAGCTCCACTCAGCTCACCCAGCTTGCCCTTTTTACGAGCGACCGCCTTCGTACAACTCAGTCCAATCTGCAGGCACCTCCCCGCTCGCCCTTTGCGAGCTGTTGCCTTAGGCCAGCTCAGACAAACACTATAACAAGCTGCGACATCACTCATCTATCTTTGTGAGCTACCGCTCTAGCCCAGCTCGAACAAGCACTGTAAAAGGGTTGCAGGCATCACCCAGCTCGCTCTTTGCGAGCTCATGTTCTAGTCCAGCTTGACCCTAACTCACGCATACTAAATTCTAACATTTCTTTTCCAGGTTTTACACTTATACATGTATTAAAATATCCCGATCTCATCAAACTTCATACTTTCATAACTCACGAGCAGTTCCAAAACCATGGCAAAACAATCAAATTCCATTTAAATCATAAATCCCTCTCTTGACCAAATTTCACATTCATACACAAACCAACATTTCGTCAAATTTTTTTCACATGAAACCAGATCACAACCATAATAGATTTCAAGGCAAAATTTTAACATCTTAAACAAAAATCAAACTACTTTAAATCAATATATTTTCTTGGTCAGTTACTCACTAATTTCTCCTTAGTCTTTTGTCTTGCTTTCTCACTTGTTTGATGCTTCAGATCTCTAGATCCATGTACGAAAATCTCATTAACATTAGGTGCGGTTCATGGACTGTTTTGATAGACTTTTTAGTAAAAGAAAACCATGAAAACTCCTTCTTACCACTTGATTCTCACTTGATCTGGCTTGATAATCTTCCTAAACTTGTTCTTCACCTCTCTATGGCTTGAAAACTCTTAGAAAATAGGAGAAATCTGGCTTGGACCGATTGCAGCTCTCTGATATACTTCCTGCTCTTGTTTGTCAATAGCCTCCTCTCTTCTTCTCTAGATTCTTCTTCCAACTTCATTTTATATAGGCTATCACTCCTTTGTAAGATTGCCCCTTAAGTTTCTTATAATTTCACATGTATGTCATTCTCTAGAGAATTATTCAATTTCCTAAAATGTCCTTGACATTTTATTTTATTTATAACTTTATCATTTACTTTATTTCCATAGATAAAAGTATACTTTATACATTTCGTCTACATACTAGGTTCGGAAAAAGGGTGTTACAAATTCTTCTCCCCTTATAAAAATTTCGTCATCAAAATTTACATAACTCACTCTACTGAAAAAGGTAGGGGTATCTACGACACATTTGATTTTCGTGCTCCCAAGTGGCCTCATTTATTTCATGATTGCTCCACAAAACTTTCACTAAGGGAATAACTTTATTTCGCAAAACATGTTCTCTGCGATCTAAAATCTACACTGGATCCTCTTCATAAGTCAAGTTCTTCCTTAGCTCTGCCAGTTGGTCTCTAAGTATGTGGGAGGGATCTGGAATGTACTTACGGAGCATGGATACATGAAACACATCATGAATCTTATTTAGTTGTGGTGGTAGCTTCAACTTGTATGCTACAGATCCCAATCTTTCCACGATCTCATACGGTCCGATATAGCGCAGACTCAACTTATCATGCTTTCCAAATCTGAGCATGTCTTTCCATGGGGATATCTTGAGGAATACTTTATCACCAACTTCGAACTTGAGGTCCTACGGCGGTTATCCGCATAGCTCTTTTATCTATTACTTGTTATGTTAAGCTTGTCCCTTATGATTTTAATCTTGTCTGTAGTAATTTGAACAAGTTCGGGACCTATTAGTTTAATCTCAACAAACCGTAGTTATATACTTCCTTCCATGCAAGGCTTCGTATGGAGCCATACCAATACTGGTCTGATAACTGTTATTGTATGTGAACTCCACAAGTGGTAGATGCGTATCCCAACTCCCTTTGAATTCCAAGACACATGCTCTGAGCATATCTTCGAGTGTCTAGATTGTTCTCTCTGATTGTCCATCTGTCTGGGGATGAAAAGTCATGCTGAATTTCAACCGAGTACCTAAGGCCTTCTGCAGATTAGGCCAAAACTTGGAAGTAAATCTAGGGTCACGATCTGACACAATAGAAACTGGTGTACCATGGAGTCTGACTATCTCATCTATGTAAAGCTACGCTAACTTACTTAGGGGGCAGTCGCTCCTGATTGGTAAGAAATGAACAGACTTCATCAATCAATCTATTATCACCTATATAGCATCATGCCCCATCTGATTGTGCGAAAGCCCTACAACAAAGTCCATGGTAATCTTTTCCCACTTCGACTCTAGGATAGGGAGTGGCTGTAGTAATCCCGCTGGTTTTTTATGTTCTGCCTTCACTTGTTGACAGGTGAAGCATCGGAATACAAAATCTGCGATCTCTTCTTCATCCCTTTCCACCAATTATGTTCTTCCAGGGTGTGGTATACCTTCGTGCTAACCGGATGCATAGTATATACTGAAGAATAAGCTTCTTCCATGATTTCCTTTTTCAGATCTTTTATATCTAGTACACTCAAACGTTGACCCATCATTACTGTACCATCTTCCCTGATCGTGAATTCTATTCTCTATCCTTCTTCAATTTCTCTTCTTAGTTTTACCAATTGGGGATCTCGTCTTTATTGTTCCCTTATCTTATCTACTAAAATGAAGCAAACATGAAAAGTAGCTAACAATGCCCCTGAGTCGGTCACATCTAACTTTACTCCCAGTGACCTCAATTCCACCAGAAGTGGAAGATATACAGTCTTCAGATGTGCTAGAGAACTCGCAAGTCTTCTACTTAATGCATCTACCATTACATTGGCCTTCCCGAGGTGGTATTCTATTGTATAATCATAATCTTTTATCAACTCTAACCACCTCCTCTGCCTCATATTTAACTCTTTCTAAGTGAATAGATATTGCAAACTCTTATGATCTATAAAGATCCGACAAGGGACACCATATAGGTAATGCCTCCAGATTCTCAGTGCGAACACGATTGCTGCAAGCTCCAGATCGTGGGTAGGGTAGTTTTGTTCGTGCTTCTTTAGCCACCTGGAAGCATATGCTACAACTCTATCATTCTGTATCAGAACACATCCCAAACCCTGTCTTGAGGCATCATTGTATATTGTAAAACCATCTTCCTCCGTTGGTAATGTTAACATTGGAGTTGATGTCAATCTTTTCTTCAGCTTGTCAAAACTCTACTGGCAAGCGTCTGACCATTCAAATTTTTCTTCTTTTCTTGTCAATCTAGTCGATGGGCCTACTATCCTGAAAACTCCTCTACAAATTTCCTATAGTAACTTGCCAATTCGAAGAAGCTTTGGACCTCGATAACATTTGTGGGGCGGTCTCTTGTTCGTTATTGCTTCTATCTTCTAGGGAACCACGCTGAGTCCTTTAGCTAATATTACATGACCTAGGAAAGCAACTCTACCCCAGCCAGAATTGACACTTGCTGAACTTTGTATACAGCTAGTGCTCTCGTAGGGTCTGTAGTACTATCTTAAGGTGTTCTATATGTTCCTCGTGACTGCCTGAATACACTAAAATATCATCGATGAATACTATCACAAACTTGTCCAGATAAGCTCGAAAGATCTTATTCATCAGATCCATGAAAGCTACTGGGGCATTAGTCAATCCGAAAGGCATAACTAGAAATTCATAATACTCATATCTGGTCCTGAAGGCAACCTTGGGAATATCTTCAATATAGATCTTCAACTAATGATATCCTTACCTCAGGTCAATCTTCGAATACACTCTGGATCTCTATAGTTGATCAAATAAGTCATCAATCCATGGGAGCGGATACTGATTCTGTATTGTCACCTTGTTCAATTGCCTATAATCAATGCACAATCTTAAGCTTTCATCCTTCTTCTTGACAAACAATACTGTAGCTCCTCATGGCGAATGGCTGGGTCTCATGAAACCCTTGTCCAGCAATTGTTCCAGATGTACTTTCAACTCTTTCAACTTGACTGGAGTCATTCTATATGGTGTGATGGAAATTGGTTCAGTTCTCGGAATCAAGTCTATCTCAAATTTCATTTTCCAGTTTGGAGGTAAACCTTGAAGATCCTTCGAAAACACATCTGGAAAGTCTCTAACCATTGGGATATCTTCCAACTTTGCACCATCATCTCCTACCTCTACTGCATAGGCTAGATATCTCTGGCATGACTTTCTAAGCATCTTGCTAGCCCCTATTGTCGCCATAATGCTAGAAGGAAGCGATTTTTGTACTCCATGAAAAATAACATCAAGTTCCCCTATTTTGGTAAATCTAACTTCCTTCCAGAAGCAGTCCATCGTGGCACGATGCATGGACAACCAATCCATCTCTAATATGACATCAAAATCATGGATGTCCAATACGATCAGATTCATTGGAAATTCTTGACCATCTATGACTACTTTACTCCCTATGAATACTCTCTTTGTTTGAAGGGAATTCCCCGTAGGAATAAACAGTATTATACTGCAATATAGGGGCTCTGGTTTAGTACTAACAGTCTTAGAAAAGTTCTCAGACACAAAGGAATGGGTAGCCCCGAGGTCAATTAACACATATGCAGCGCAATCAAAAACTACAATAGTACCTGTAACTACTTTAGGGGTAGCGTTTACCTTCAGCTAGGTCACTGCAAACACCCGAGCCTGTATACAGGGTCTACCCGGCTGACCTCTGGATGGTACACTCCTACCTGCTGCTCCACTAGGCTAACCAGAACTAGTGGTCCCTCTAGCTTGAGAGCCCCTCTGATCCAATCCCCGGTCTTCACTAGTCTACCCCGATGCTATGGGTCTGATCTCCGGCTTGATGGCTGAAGCTACATTTGGGCAGTCTTTCATAAAGTGGCCCTCCTATCCGCATCTGTAACATCTGGTGCTGCCCTTGAAACATTCGCTCGGATGTCTCTTCCCATATTTCTTGCACACTGACCATTCTTCCAATTATCACTAATGCTCTTGGATCCAACTGATTGTTTCACGCAGCTTTGACTGGATTGTGTCCCTGTCTTAATCTCCGGCTATCGGATCCAGTGGACCTCTCCCCACTTCTTGTGAACTTGCTAGGTCCTCCAAAAAAGTTGTCCGACCAACCGCATTTCTGAGTTAGTTTTCCGGGTTTAGGAATGACCTCTATGCTCATTTCCACTCGGATTGCTGCTTCTACCAACTCACCGTAGTGAGTATAAGCCGCTGAGGCTACATAGGCCCTGATTTTTGGATTCAGGCCCGCTACGAATCTCTTGGCCTTTTGTTCTTCATTATCTGCTATAAACGAACCGCCCAGACCAACTTTGAAAATCTCTTTTCATAATCTATCACAGAGAGTGCACCCTATTCCAACTTGAGAAACTCCTCAATCTTGGCATCCTAGTAGCTCTTCGGATAGAATTTGTCCATGAATTCTTTCTTGAATAGTGTCTAGGACACTCCAGCTATGTTCCGCCTTTGAATTGCTTTCCACCAATCTTTAGCTCTATCCTTCAACAGGAAGGTGGAGAATGTCACCATCTGGTCCTATGAGAAACCATAACTTGAAATATTTTCTCATTGGTCTCTAACCAAGACAATGTGCATTCCGGATCACCAATCCCATCATAAGGCTTAGCGCCTAATTTCCGAGCACGTTCGATAAAAATCCTTGTCTTCCACGGCTAATGGAGTGTCGTTGCCAAAACTTGAGCCATGTATTCTACATTCACATTCCCACCTGTTGGCTTTACAAGTTGCGAAGGTCTTTCTTGAGTTCGATCTACGGGCACATTGACAAACTTGTTAACATGTCCCTCCTCTAGTGCGGGTACCTTAGCAGCTGCGCTCCTAATAGGTGGGCAACCTCGACGACGCATGATTTTGTGAAATTCCAACAAGAGTGAAATCGTGTAATGCATGAAGTGAAAACAACATTGTAAAAAAAACAATGCAACTACAAGAAAACTCATTCTAAAAATAATCAATTGAACCTTTACGAACTTTATCTCACAATCATAGAAAACTAGGGCTCCAATACCAACTTGATGGGACCCGACATGAATTCCCTCTAACAAATCCAGTGATCTCGTCGAGCACCCCACAAAACCCTCATGTAGTCTAACTAGCAAGACCCAAAAGGATGTCGTGGAGCGAACCCTTAACTTTTAATCTTTCGCTAAACTTATGAAACATAAATTTTAAAATCTCATTTTTCCAACGTTTAGAATTTCCATAAAATGTTTGGCAACATAACAACTACTTTTTCAACATTTCCCATTTCTTAAATCACCTACAAACAATTTATGAACACTTCTAAAATTTTGTCAACATTTTCAACTACCAAATGGGACCTCCGGTCCATCTCAACACAATCCTAGCCACAATTCAAAACTAATTCAACAAAATCATTTCAAATCTCAAGTAAGTTTTCAAGAACATGACGAAAGCATTTTCACAAATTTCAAGCGTCTATATAATGAATGCAAATGGTCATAAATACTTCTATAATAACTTAACACATCACCATAAATATAACAAATTCTATAAAATTTTACTACAATCCAAAATATGCGCATGCACATAATTTATGTAAATCAAAATATACATAGAAACGACTTCACAAAAGCGTCAATCATCTACGACCCACCTAATCTAAAAGAGGAGAGCATGTACTCTGTTCACTTATTCCTTCATCTGGGGAGGTTTTTATAACATAAAACCAAAAATATAGTGACCTAAAGAAGCTCAGTGAGTGCGTAAGATTTTCTATTTAAACTAATCTTTTAAAAAAAAAAAAAATTCTGCCTCCTAAAAAGCATTTAAAAAGAATTTCTGTTTAAAACATTTTCATTTAAAAAAAAAAAATTGTATTTAATAAATTTGCTAAGCGATTTCAAAAGCTCATAATCTTGTGTAAAACATGATAAGGTTTCTTACTAAATAGGTTCATAAATTGCTAGAATATTTTATAAATTTTCAAAACATGCCTAAAACATTTTCTTTCTAAAATCCACCTTTAGTGGTATGTTTTTCTTGGACCGACAGCTGCTTTCTGATCTGCTTCCTACTCTTGTTTGCCGATAGCTTCCTCTCTTCTTCTTTAGATTCTTCTTCCAACTTCACTTTATATAGGCTATCACTCCTTTGTAAGATTGCAACTTAAGTTTCTTATAATTTCACATGCATGCCATTCTCTAGACAATTCTTCACTTTCCCAAAATATCCTTGACATTTTACTTTATTTACAACTTTATCACTTTCTAAAAATAATCTTTTATTTCCATAGATAAAGCTATACTTTATACATTTCGTCTACGATACTAGGTTCGGAAAAAGGGTGTTACACTTACAAGGGAATAGATAGCACTTGCATGACAAAGAAGGTAGCTACAACCACCATAACTCAGTATAAAGATGTGCCAATCAATGACAAAAAGGCCTTGTTGCAAACTATGGGTTGATGGGTAAGCCACTTGTTGGTGTTTTCTTTTTTCTTTTTCTTTTTTGATAATACAAATACATTTACAACAGTCGAAACCCCTTGATAAGGACTATAAGGTATGGCCTGGAACTTTACACTAGAGAGGGGTACTCACATTTAAATGAGAAAATTATCTTTTAGCTTAAATGACTTACACATAATTTGTCCACTTATAGATAGACTATGATGGAATTATCCAATATCGTGGACACTACTACTCAAACTCGGTATTGCTTCATGATAAATGGCTAGGTGGGATTGACCAGCGTGTTAATCCACTTGTGAGTGCCACTTTATGGTGTTATTGTGCATAAATTGCCAATTAAATTTGATGCTATGTAATACACAACAAATATGAGGAATTCTCTCTCTTTCCTAACTTTTTAATTGTGCTTGAATGCTTGTAGTGAAAAAATTTCAAAGGAAGTTGAGGTTATGAATGAAGGACAGATATGCTCAAGTGGTGTACATGTGGAAAACATGGGAGGTAAACATAATGACTGTTTATGGTAAACAATAGAGTGTGTGTGTGTGTGTGTGTGTATTAACTTTCAAACAAACTCTATGTTTCCTTTCTCTCATTAATTTTTTGGTGAAAAATACCAAAAATGACCAATTAAAAAACATAAAATACATTTTTACCTCTCAACTTTTTAAAAACTCTATTTTAATCTTTCAAACAAATAATTTGCACCCTATATCCAAGGTACCCAAATTGCCCCTAACCAAAAATTACGGAACTGCCATTATATTTTAAAATTCAAAAAAAAAAAAAAACTTAATTATGAAACTTCCCTTGCATATATAAAATGGAAAATCAATTTGAAAATGACATCAATCGCTCTCTGTCAAACCACGCACCCCAACAACACATTTGCACAGTCATCAACCTTCTCACATCATCGCCTCCTTCCAAAACCACTATAGACTGCCAACGAGCTCGTCATTCTACTCCATTGGTGAAAGTACGCCGATTCGACATAAGTTTGGATAATTTTGTGACTTTTGGATTTATTTGTCATTTGTAGAGTTAATTTATATTTTTATATATTAGGTATTGATGATTAGGGTAAAATTATGTTATATTTGGTTAGAATATGGTCGGATTAACATTGAAATGCAGGTTTGGTTGAGTTTATAACGTGTAAGGATGATCAGCTTATGTTTAGAAATATAGGCCGGCGTCGGTTTAAGTGGACCAATAAATGCCAAATTGACTTATGTTGGTCAATGTACCTCGACGTCAGCTTAAGTTAACAAACAAAAGTCGATCAACTTTAGCAATTTGTAGAGTTAATTTATGTTTGTGGGTATTAATGGTTAAAGTTAAATTATGTTATATTTGTTTAAGATGTAGTCGGAATTGAATTGAAAATGCATGTTTGGTTTAGTCGACGATCGGCTTAAGTTTGGAAATATAGCCCGATATCGGTTCAAGTAGATCAACAAATACTTATTCGACTTATATTTGTAAACATAGGCCGACGTTAGTTCAAATAGACCAACTAATGTTGATTTGGCTTATGTTAGCAAATTTGCCTTAACGTCGATTTATGTTTAGAATCATAGACCGATATCGGTTTAAGTATAAAAACAAAGGTCGATCAGCTTATGTTTGTCAATAATTATTTTAATTAGTTTAATTTGATTTATTATTACATTTAAATTATAAAAGTTTAACGAACCATTTGTTGCTTTTCTTTTCTACAGATGCAATTCAATAGGCATACTATACAGAATGTTCTAGACGGAACGTCGAGGAATACACACAATAGTTTGAAGCATATTGTTAAGTAAATGTATTTTTGTAGCAGAGACAACTTCTAAAAAGGTTTGAGAGGGAGAGCTTTATCACACATTTTATAAAAATGTCTGGTCAACAGCTGCTAGTCATTCTCCTTATGTTTGTCATTCTAGCTAGAGAGTTAGTATATCCTAATTTATGCCCTTATGAGATGTGGTTCGAAATTAAGGGAATGGCATATAGGTTTGGAAAGTAAGAGTTCTTATTAGTGATAAGACTTCAATTTGGACATATCGACCTACATGTCCTTAAGGGGAAGCAACAAAGTAAGAATAGTCTTCTGTGATGATGTTTTGAAGGAAAATCAATGAGATTAGGTGAAATTATGCATATATTAGGAGTAAGGGAGAAAGATATAAGCGATAAGGACGTCTTAAAGTTGGTTAATATAGTCATTGTCTTCAGTTTATTCTACGGCTATGATAATTGATCTAGGGTGGACGCTTATCTTTGGGTCTTGATAGAGGATGCTAATGTATGGAATACATTGCCCTAGGCTACAGTCAACTACAATAGGCTTATAGAGTCCCTTCATTGGGCACTTGATGAGGATTGACTTATGACTGGATGTAACATTAATTTGTATAGCTTTATTTGGGCATTTCAAGTACGACATTTAGTATACTTTCTTCACAAATAATGAAAATTGTTTAGAGTTTATATATATACTAACTAAATGCTTATCAAAGTTTTGTTTAATTTTATGAAAATTACAGTGTTGGTTGATGAAAATGATTTTGTGGTTGGAAAATAAGGTAGGGAAGAGAGCCATAAGAGGCGATATATTGTTGCCAAGGTGTGTGAATTAGGTCTGTAATAACAGAAAGCAAATAGGTTGGTTTAATAAGCTTCTTCGTGTAAGTGTCTAAACTAATCTATATTTATTTTCATTTGTTGACTATTATTGTTTGTAATCATAATATTAAATATATTATTTATATTGTGTAGTTAACTGGAGGGAGTAGTATCCTTGAGCCCACTGCCGTGGAGAGAGAAAAGATTATTGAAAATCCTTCAACCCTATGCATTTGGTTAGCGAAAATGCCTATAAAGTAGGCGATGGAAGAGGTGTTGATGAAGCCAAAGATGATCACTTGGATAATGAGGAGAGTGAGAGGGAGTCAATTAGGGAGGAGAAGGGTGAGAGGGAGTCGATTAGGGAGGAGGAAGAGTAGTATCAGTATTATCACATCCCAGACCCACAAGTCAACTTAGAGACTACATATTCAGAGGCAAGGACAAAAAGAGTGCACGAGTTTAGGTGAGGCGAGGATCAACATGATGACACCATAGTCCCAGCATGGCCCTTGGACCCTCTCAACATCAAGTGCGAATTTTGTATAATTATATTACTATATTTCATTCTTACGTGACTATCTAGTTAATTTATATTATTATTTAATTTTTTTGCAAGAGCTTCAGATGAAGGTATGTAAGATTATGGCATTTTTGGAGTCTACTTTAAGACACAACATGAGCAAAACGAGAGGTTGGGTAAGATTGAGAGGATATTGAAAATCCATTAGCCTCTAGATGGCGAGGATGACCCGAATGACGATGACAATGACAATGATGATGATACTGAGAGCTCTATTCGAGATGAACACATCCATTACTCTTTACCACCAAAAAATCATCACCATCGAAAATATCACCATCATCAAAAAGACAATGGTCAGTAGATGTTTCACCACCCCATTAAGACCTACCATAGTAGCATGATAGTGATCAATTAAATTTTGTGTTTATTTTGTGTTTTAGTTTAGTTTTTTAAATCATTATTATGGAGGTCCAAGACTCAGTATCATAGCTAATCGGGGAGGTCGAGGTCCCACTACCCCATAAGGACCCATTACTCTATCACGACCTATCATCCCGGCATGATATTGATCAGGTGAATTTTATGTTTATTTTATATTTTAGGTTAATTTTTCATATCATTATAGATGCGTAATTACAAATTTTGATTTTCTTAATATTATAGGAGAAATTGTCACAATGTAAATGAAAGATTAAATCGTCAGTATATCTATTATCACCATATACAGATCCTGAACACGCAAAAAAGGAAAAAAAAAAAAGTACCAGAGGAGCAAGTGGCAGAGACTTTGCTAGTGTTGGAGGATGTGGTTGAGAATATGTACAAACAGTACAAAGCTTCCTCTTTTTTAGACCTCAAGTATTGATAAAAATGTTTATTACCTTTGTTTAATCTAATTAATAATCTAATATTAATAACTTTTAATTCCTGTTTTTGTTTTAGGTGCTACATCGATGGTTATCCGATTACATTCACCTCCGAAAAGTTTCATACCATTGAGGATGAGGATAGTTGGTTGACTTCAGAGTATATCGACAGTTATTTGCAGTTTCTGTGGATCAAAGAAAGCAGGTAGTTGGATGCGGCTCATGTTGAGAGATACGTAGTACATAGATTGACCATTCTTGTAAGTGTTTACATTTCATAATTGCTTTTTTTTTTTTTTTTCATCTTTGCCATCTTCATTGAGTAGTAAGTAATTTTTTTACTTGCAGACGGATATGACAATGGTTATAAATAAGGAATATGTCAGTCAAGGAAGGACATTTGATTCCGCTACGGCTGTGATCCCCTCACACTGGATAAGGTTCACTAGCAGTTTGAAAACACTAAAATCCCTTGGTGATCTGTTCACAATATAAGTGTCGTTCTACAATTAAAAGTTATTATTTAATCGTTCGAATTAGAACTACATCATTGAAGTCTTCAAAATATAGCTATTGCTCCTATGTAGTCTACATTAAACCCATTGGATAGTTTACAAGGTGTGCCTAAGAGAGCAAAAGATAGTCATATATGATCCATCTATAGATACATAGTTTGAATACCAAAGAAATGCCATTGAGCCGTTGGTTCGCCACATACTATTGATATTGTGGTCGATTGATTACTATAAGAACACCAACACAGAAATGCCACCTGTAGAAAAAATATGGGATGTGGAGCGTGTACATAAACAGGATGTGCCTCAGCAACTTGACAGGTAAATGCCACTTTTTAATCATATATTTAGATAATAATGTTTTCAATGAATTATCAGACTTGTTCTGTTTATAATACAGGACCAATTATGGGGCATATTATGCAATATACATTCATGACATTTTATGTTCTCTAGAAGGTGAATGGAAGTTTGTCCAAACCAAGAAAAATGCTCGTCGAATGAGGGCACAAATAACGTCTGATATTTATATATGTATTCCACCCCAAGGTATAGGGTAGACAAATAGAAACAATGGACATTAGATGAGGACGGCAAAGTTGTATATGATTGATATTGACATTCATTAATATTTTATTCATTCATTCATTATTTAATTGTAAATTTTTAAAAATATTGTGTGGCAGTACGAAGGTAGACAAAGAGACTGAGTCTCTAGATAAAATAGATGAAGTGTTATTTTTATATAGGTTAAACTACCCTATTTGTGAATAAACAGAAGAGACTCTGTCAAATTTTTCTCAAAATTGACCAAAGGAAAATCAATTTTTAAATTAGATCAACTAGACCTTGTACATAAGACACCAAATAAACTAATACAAATATCTTATCTATAATTGGATTGATGATTTAGAGACAAATTTAACCATAAATCAAGTCTATTAGGCACATAAAAGAGTATGTAAATGACACATTATCTACTTTTAATATCACATTCACCATTAGTTAATTAATTAAGAAAACACTAAAGGTAAATATCATAAGCAGTTTAACTATCTTATAAGTGGTTTATTATGATCGAATATTATGATCGGTCTAATCATTTAAAAAAATAGGAACTCATACTTCAAAAGTTAAAAAATAAAAAATAAAAAAAATAAAGGTGTTCAAACAAAAAAAAAAATCAAGTTATGTGAGATTACGAAAACCGGTATCGGTTTCAACACATGAACCTACATCGATGACGGGTTTAATGAGTACATGAAATACAATTAAAAGACTCGAGTTTAGTAGGCTCTCTTAACTCGACATTGGGTTGAATATGGATACAAACACCGACATCGAGTTTTGTTGGCTATTGCAACCCGATATTTTAAGTTTTACTATTAATAATACATAATTTTCTCTATTTTCTTTGTTTCTAGTGACTAAAAGGATCCAAAAACTATAAATTTCATATTATATATAACTGTGAGATAAAAATATAACCACAAACCTCATACAATGTATCTCAAGTTAGAATGTGCATAATCGTCTTATGACATCTTACAATCCAATGTGATCAATATAGCAGATATTGTAATACGTTTTCTTCATTTAATTAAATTAATGAAATTTGAAACTAATAGGGAGCATTTTGGGGCCACTAAAGTATTAGAAATGGGTAAAACAATGAAAAAAAATTGAAATCGGGTTTCGTGGCTATACGCAACCCGATGTCACTGTTTATGTCCTTTTAAAACCCGACATCAGGTCTAGATGTGCCACAAACTAACAACTAACTGAAAACCCAACATCAGTCCCAGTTTACTAACACAACCCGATGTCAGTTTTAATTGATAGACAAAAACTGATGTCAAGTTAAATGTTTATACCAAACCCGACCTTTTATTATTATTATTTTTTATTTCTAATTTTTCCTACATTTGTTTTTTCTATTTTTAATGTTTTCGATGAAAAACTAATTTCAGGTTTTATTATTACTCGATTTTTTTAACCCTAAACCAAAATGACTTAAAAACTAAAAATTTCAAATTTTGACAAAACCTACTCTGTTTTTTTATTATCACGATATAACTTAGCCTGCGATATATATTAATAAATATGAATATACCATTACAATTACTAGAAAAACAGAAAGAGGCTTTGTTTCTATGTCAAATCAGTCTCACAAATGTGATAATAAAGTACTGTATTCAACAATTTTGTGTAAATTATTTTGATAACAAATGCTCGTCACTTATAAAGAGGATAAACCACAAACATCATGTCTATTCATTAAAAATTTTCATGATTACCACTATTTTCATCATCTTATGAGAGTGGAATAAAAAACTATTGATCACATCGACGTCGCGTGTGTCTAGTCACATTACAAAGACTGCATTTTTTAGAGGTTCTAGCATGTCCAATAAGGGCGGGGCTCATCCAAGCCTCTGCAGCAACTTCTGTCATGCTCTCAGTATCTCCAATAATGGCGGTGGAGCTAGTCCTAACCTCTTCAGTAGCTTCTGTACTAGTCTCAGGGGTTTCTGAGCTTGTCCTAGCATGTCCAACATGGGCTACACTTGTTCCTCCGATAGCAGATATATGAGGGTTAAGACAATAAAGATAATGTCCCCTTTCACCATAATTTCTACACTTTTTCTTTTGATGACTTTCCTCAGTTGAAGAAACTCGTGCCTCTCTCAGTCTACTAGCTTGTCATCTTCCTTCGAGTGGTAATACAATCATATTTTTTACTTCTGAAGGAATATGCCACTCTTTTAGGCTAGGGACAGGATTAATCAGACGTACATATACAGCTTCCAACCATTCTTTGCTATAATAATCATGATAAAGTGTATAATAGTGAATACAGTTGACCCTGATATGTATGACAAAGGTAGAAGGTTATTGAATGATATTAAATAATGAAAAATAATAAAGTATAATTACAACACTTGGCAACAATAATTGCATAATGACATGGCAACTGATTTAGGCCCTAATGCCGACAACTACATGACGGCACAAAAGACTGAACAAATTCATAACCTAGTTCATATGCGACTCTGAACTGAATTGGTTGTTGAATGGCAAATGTCGTGGCACTCGTCGATTCATTAGCCATCAAGTTCACATGATCCTCTGTAGTTTTGGTAACTAAAGATTTGAGTTTCTCAACATTAACATATCTATCATTCTACAATTTCTGCAGCATATGTCTCAGATATTCATGTGCAGTTGTTATTAGGAGCCGACGTGTTTTCATCATGCATTTGTTCAGCAACTCTACAATGTTAGTGGTTATCATGTCATATATTCTTTTTGGAGAATATGCACGTAACCACTTTGTCACTCCAATATTAACTAATTTTTCATACATTTGTGGACATACCATTGAATTTGTTCCAAATATCTATCACAATTTCGCCTTATATAACAATATGTTGTAAGATAAAACATATCCTCCACATCTTTTTGCTTCTTATAATGTTTCTTCAGGTTTTGCTTCGAGCAAAAGAAATAGAACACGTGTGAGACTTCAGGAAAAACATCGCTCATCGCATTTGCAATGTTTTTATGACGATCAGATACAATAATCAAATCTGATGTCAAATGTTATCTCCCATCAATAATTTCTCACAATCTGCTTAAAAATCAAATCAATGAATTGTCCGACTCTCCATTACCAAAGCCAAAAGTAATAGCAACAAAAATCACCAATTTATATTCATCTTTCAAATGAGTGACATTAACAACAATAACCAGTCTGATGTAAGACCGAAAATCCTCAATTGATGTTTCAAGTGCAACGAATGAATATAAAAACTAGTTGTTTCCATCTATCTTAATTGTAACCACTGTACCAGGGTTTGTTTCTTTTAACATATGAAAGTACGAAGGAAGCTACTGAAATGACTCATCCCCTTTTCCATGTGCTAGTTTCTTTACATATTGTAAAGACCTCCAAACTTTAATGCACATGATCCGTACACCATACTGCTCCAACATTTCTACAATCAAAAGCTAAGGTGTAATACTATTAAGCCCCATTTTTTTCTAATACAATGTTGCTATGATAACAATCTTCACACTTCATCTATTAAGCCTCTTTTCCATTAAGGCTGAATACTATTAAGCCCTTTTTCCATGTGCTAATTTCTTTACATATTGTAAAGACCTCAAAGCTTTAGTGCACATGATCCGTACACCATACTTTTCCAACATTTCTGCAATCAAAAGCTAAGGTGTAATACTATTAAGCCCCATTTTTTTTCTAATACAATGTTACTATGATAACAGTCTTCACACTTCATCTATGTGACTCGTAGGCGTCTTGACAACATGTGTGTTCCAACACATAGTTATACATATACTGCATCAAACCACCTTTTCTGCATCTTGCGTGAACTTTAAAGTTGCAGGTCAGATCCTTACAACCGACCTCATATCTAACCGTACATGAACTTCTAAGCTTATGTTAATATCTAGAATTAAGAACACATTTTCCAAGGGCTACATTCAGTTCATATTTGCTATTAAAAAATGCACTTCTATATAATGTATTACGTCAGAAGAAGATCAACATAGCGATTGATGTAGCCTCAATTTCACATAATTTACACTAGCAATAATCTAGTATGGTTGTGAAGGGTTGGTTTCAAATTGTAAACCTGAAAATCTAACTTTTGGATGCTCCATGTTCTTTACATCAACTCTAGTTTCAATGTCATCAACTATAGTTTCCTCATTATCATCTCCAGTGTTCGATGTCTCATCACCATCACTATCTACGTCTCGATCTTCATCATCACAATAATTTTCGCCAAAATCAATGTCACATATTGGATTTTTGGGGATGTAAATGCGATGACAGAAGATGAAACTTGATTACTACCACTAGAAGAAATAAAACAATTTTGACCTTCACCTATAATCAGACTTATAATCCTATCCGCAGGTGCCTCCACATGTCCTAGGTCTGGTATTGTGTTGATGGCAAATTGAGGGACAATAGAGCTAATACCTTCAGAATCTCTCATATTCTTGTCAATATAAATTTCTCTATAATCAACGTTTTTGTCTGAAATCACACCTCAGACACTAAGATCAGTTGTGATAGGTATCTTAGCTATGGGCATTCCTCTAGCTCAAAGTAAATAATGCAAACGAATGTCTCCTATTCTTCTATCAATGCCAAATACTATGTAAACAAAGTCTACCAATTGAGAAAAAATGACATTTTAGAAGGCCCATATCATGAATGTCTCAACCCCAATATAGTTATTCTCATTCTACTCTCCGTTGCATTTGACTAATATCTTCCCTTTAACCATTCCTATAAAATTTTAAATATAAAATAAATTAGTCTCACACATACTCTCGTCATATTTAATAACTAATTTTATATTGCCAAATTCATAAAAATCTAACCAAATTTAACCACATCTGATCAATACCAAACATACACAACATAAGGAATGGAAAAAAAAAAAAAAAAAACCAATAAAACTCATTTTTGGGTTTTGTGAGTACACATAACCTGAATCGGATTACATATACTTGTAAAACCCGATGAAACATAGAAAATTACAATTCCTTTTTTAATCTTTTTTTTTTCTAGTAGATCTTACTTATATAAGGTTAAATCACAACCAAAAGTCATTCTTATGGCTTTAATTAAACAATATGAACAAAATAAATTAAAAATCAACCAACAACAATCGCATACCTTCAAACTTGAAGAAAAACTTGAATGTGGAGCTTGTTAGAGACAAAAAATCTTAAATGTGTGTTTTTGGGAGTCAAAGAACTTTAATGGATGCACAAACAATCCTAAATGGATGAGAAAAAATTGTAGAAAATGGAAGAAGTGAAAATCTTATGGAAGAAAAAAAGGAAGAAGAAGAATGGTAGTTTGGTAATTTCAGGTAAGGTTATAAAGGGAATTTTAAAGTGAAAAATACTTAAGGCAATTTGGATAATATGGGTATAAATAGCAATTAGTTTGTTTGAGATGTCAAAATGGAATTTTTATAACAAATAGCCTAAAACGTTCTTTTTTTTTTTTTCGTGAACTTAATTTGAAAAGCTCTCATTTTTTTGACAACAGAAAGAAAGTTTTAACTTGAAGCACATGACGTTACTATATCATGAATTTATATCACATACACAACTGTGAAACACTTCAATTAGACTAACACCAGCCATATACTATATTTCTTTAAGTAGTTGGATAAGAAGCCACCACGACAAGCCCATACAGGCCCTCTTTGGCCTTACTATAAGTTTAGTTCAATTTATTTATTGGCCAAAAGTATTTTTTTAATGTTAAAAAATCTATTTGATTTTTTTTTTACATCTTTTTATTATCAACCCAATAGAACTTTTACACAATTAAAAAAACCAAAAATGGTCTACTCAAAGATGCTCAAATTTTGAGTTTTTCCAATCATATCTTTTTGAGTTTTTTTTTTTTATTTAAATTATCTAAAATACCCCTATTATATTTTATTTAATCTCACTATACCTTAAAACTCTAATACATTTTATTTATTTTCTCTTCATTCCCTTATGGTTGGAGATTTAGGGTCCTCACTATCTTCAATACTACCTAAAAGATCCCATAAACAATCCATTAAACACAGCTAAAATCCATGAACATCCCATGAAATTTAAAGATTTATAGAATTTACAAAATAAATAACTCAGTTTTTAGTAGCTTCCACGGGAAAAAAAAGTAGCATATCATTTTCTATAGCTAACAATCTAGTTAGGTAGCTACAATGTCAAAAAAAATAAAAAAAAATAAAAAAATCAAGTGCATCACATGAAAAAATTATATACACATTTAAACGGTCATATACACATGAAATTATAAGTACCTCCTGTAACATTCAATTTAGAAGCCACAAACACTTGCAAATAATTCAACATACAATCACTGATCATCATGTGTTTGGACCAATCCACTTTTATCTTTTAGTGAATTTTTCAAATATCTCTATTTAGGGTATATAAAACTATCAATATTCTCCTATACATCCAAAACAAATTCACTAACATACATACACAAAAATTTAACACATGAAATGTAACATAATATTTATATATAACCAAAATTTGAAAAGAAACAACAAAAAGGTCATCCAGGTACAAAGAATTCAACCTGAGAGTCAGAGTTGATGAGACAGACGCCGACATTGGATCGATAACCGAAGGGGAGATTCTCCATGGGTGGATTGTAAACAAAAAATGTATAGAGAAGAAAATTGAAAAAGCTAGAGACACACCTTCTATTCCAATGTATTCTTTTTGATATTGGCTCTATTCCAATGTATTCTTTTTGATAAAAATTCAAAGTGAAGTGGCCAATATCTTTTTTGGTAGTGGGCAAAAAAAAATAGGGCCCAATTTGACTAACTTGCTGACTGTTAAAATGATTTGAAGTACAACACAACCCATAGGAAATGCGATTATAATTATTTTGGAAAAAAAAAAATCATGTTTGTAATTACTAGACAGAGAAAATGGAAATTTTGGAAACTTGATAGAGGAGAAAAAATGAAAACGAACCACCCCAATTTAAACTTGGTGGTCTGCCACGTTTGGTTGTGCCCATTTGCATTGTCAAAAACAAGATTCAAGTTCAGTTCGCCAAAAAAAGTTGCAATTTTTCCACAAGAGTGAGTAAAATTTTCCTGACTTTGTGAGTCGATTTTTGACCATTCTTTAATAAAATCTATCCGTAGAGTTTGATAGATATCTAACCTAATATTAGGAAATATATTTAAAAAAAATCCACCCCAATTCAAAAATTCAAAGCAAGCAACCTTTTCTGAAATCATTTGGAAAAATATTCATTTAAATTTTCAGATCTTAAAAATCTAGTCACAAATTTTTCAGAAAATATAAGAAAAACAAAGAGATTAATTAAAAAGAAGATCTAATTTTATTAAACTCTATATGCTAGTTGTATACACTGACTTAGGAAAAAAAAAAAAAACGATTTAAAAAATGCAAAATTACTTTCTGCTTCATGATGTTGAAGTAATTTTCACAGAGCGACCTCCTTATTGAAAATCCAGCTAAACTTCACTCCTTGCGGCTTCATCTTCTTGGCTCGCTCATCGGCTAGCTCCTGCAGCTTCCTGATCCTGGGCGCTAACCCACACACATAATCCTGTGCGCTTCTTCCTTCACCGGTCAGTCCGTCCAGCTTCTCCAATCCCCACCGTTGGATCAAGAACTCTAGTATATCCGCATAATCATGAGCCGTATACACGCCAAGCCGCTGGGCGACAGCCGAGAAGTGATCGAACAACCGTGGGTCCCGCCCGTCGTACATCATGTGTGCTGGCATTGTGACCCTCTTCTTCATGAGATCACATATTGCGATCATAGCTCCCGTGGGGTCCACTTCCAGAAGCTTCTCGACAATCCTAGCGTACGCGTTCTCGTGTCGCTTCTCGTCTGATGCAATGGTGCCGCATATGCGTGCAAGCACTGGATCCCCCTTCTCCTTGGCCAACCGAGCCGTGTTGCCATGTGATACAAACGTGGCTCGCTCCTGAAACGACGTGTAAACAAACCCCAAGTACGGGTTGTTTTCTGTTCCCGGATCCTGTCAAAAAGACACCGTTATTAATCTTTTTCTTCCCACATTTAAAATATTAAAATAAAAAATCTGACTCCAAAAATGAAAAATCTATTCGACTTTGGCATTATCAATTACACCCACTAACTCCACACATCATTACTTAACCATAATCCATAATTGAAAAATAATTAATCCCAAAATAATAGAATATCTACCCCAATTAAGAAAAAAAAAAAAAACTAACCTAAGAATAAATAGAAAATCCTCCATAAAACCTATTAAAAAAAAGTTGTGACTAACCGTTAAAAGAGTTAATTACTTTGCTGACTGAAAAAAATTACCCACCAATAATAAGATTGGATTAATATAATAATAAATATAGAAGAATATTTAAAAATTATTATTTATGAGTAATTTTATTCATATATGGTAATATAATTAAGTATGCTCTTAAAATGGATGGAAAAATGCAAGTTTTTTTAATTAAAGAGATGGAAAAATGCAAGATTAAATAATAATTAAGTAATAATTACCATGCCAGCTCCAATGAGATATTGAACAGTCCTCTCAATCATTTTCATATCAACCCGACCCGACAAGTAGAGATAGCTGCGGAGCAAATCGCCGTGGCGGTTCTCCTCAGCGGTCCAGGCCCGGGTCCAGGAGGCCCAGGGGCTTGAACTGGCTCCGGTCTCATCTTTGACGCCGTCAAGAGTGTTGATCATGGTCTGATAAGTAGGCAAGGCGTCTTCGGTGATCATGTCACCCACCAGCACCACGAAGTAGTCATCAGGGAGACCGGCCGTTCGATCACGCAAGGCCGCAACCTGCTCCATGAACTCCTCCTTGGTGGTTGCCGGGTCGGGTAAAAACTCCTGAGGCTGCCAGCATTTCTCTACTGGTTTAAGTAGGGGTAGCACATTCTGGCTCGCCCAGTTTTCTAGTGACTTGAACACTTGAGCTTTTTCAGGTGGCATTGAGTGTGTTTTCTGGAGTTTCACTGGTGTGGCTGCCACGGCCGAGATCGGTGGAGGCGTCCGGAATCTGACGGTGGAGAATGGTGGTTTGGGATGTTGGTGGGCCAGGATTGACACAGAAGTGACACATGCTGCATGTTTGGTGCAGAGGTAATGTGAGGCTTGCATGGTGGCTGTTTTCGGCGCTGCTTGGTTCTCACTTACGTTGTCACTCCTAGTGTGTGTATTTATGGACACAACAATGACTAACAATTTAAGCCTCGTCTTGTATACCATTTGACATGTAAATTTCTTGGGTCATGATATTTTTTTAAAATTAAATGACTAAATTAACCTTTCCTTAATTGTACTTTCCATTTAAAATGGCAACATACGCATTTTTAACAAGTATTTCTTTTCATATTCAATTTATATATTGGAAACAAAATAAGAAGGCAAAGGGTATTATGGTAATTTGAAATGGAAACATAACCAATGAGCAAAATAAGGGGGGCAGCTGTGGATTTGGAAAACCAGGGGTGCAGTGGTTTTGTGAGAGTCTGACGGATAAAAAAGAGAAGTAATCCTGTGGGCTCTATTTACAAAGTAAAGTGAGTTGGTGGGTGGTTTAGAATGGCAGAAGACTGCACATTTCTTGGTGACATGATTACTATTATTTATTAATTATTGATTAATTACTATACTCGAGAAAAAACTATTTATTCAAATTAGTTTGCCCACTGTTGTTCTGCTCTGTGAGATTTAAACCACTAATTAATTAAATTGCAACAATCGCCCTTACAACTTGCAAGTCTCACTACTTGTCCAGTGACATTTAGTATGACTCAATTTTGGGTTACTTTTGTCTTGTGATTTTTCTTTTTTTTTCCCTATCAACCTTCGAACACTTGTCTTTGTAGAGAAAGTTAGGATCTTAACCGCCAAGTAAGTTCGAAGATTGACTTTTGTCTTGTGATTTGCTTTAACAATATTGACTGTTTTGTACACCACTTGTTGAACCTCAACGTAACTTGTCATTATTTAAAAAACTTTCATTCACTTGACATCTATTAATTTTAGGATAAATTTCATTTGAATTATTGTATTTTGACGTTTTATGATTCTTTTAATCTTAATGTCATCATCCTAATATTTCAAAAAAAATCATGAATTTGGTCTTTTTAACCAAAATTAATATATATATCCTTAACATTAGTTAGACACCATAACAGTATTTTTTTTAATTGTATTAAAATTAACAATTTAACCTTAACTTATGAAACAATAGGAATTTAACACATATTATCCAAAATCTCGAAAAAAATAAAATAAAAACACATGTCACAAAATTTAAAATAAAAAAATTTACAATTTAAAACCAATAGAAATCTACCATGTCACTATTTTTTCAATATTTATTTTAAAAACTATTTCAAAAATCAGTTATAATAACATAAAATTAAAAGTTTAAAAAATAAAAAATAAAAATAAAAAACAATTTATCCCCATTTGGTGAAGATCCATCTTCATCAAAATGGTGGAGATCAAAGGAGATTCAAGGACCTCCTTGGTGGGCAGTTAGAGAACAACAACCAAAGATCTTATTGGAAACCAAATTGCAAACAAGTTTCTAACTAAATTGTTGAATGATGTGATGGACAATCTGGTTTCAAACCATATGGTCGAATCAAATAGGCCATAGATTTGGGGTGTGTGTGTATGAACACAATCAATTTGATTGGACAAAATCAACCACTGATTAAATCAATCTAGTTTGTAATTTTATTTATTATTTTTTTAAAGTGAATATTATAATAACATATGGACACAGTTGATCTAGTTGGACCAAATCAACCATTGATTTGATCGATCTAGTTCATAGACTTCTTTTTAATTAAAATTTTAATAGTTTTATTTTAAATTGAATTTAATTTTGAAGTGTTTTCTATTTTTTTCAAATTTTTTGGTGTTGACATATGTCATAATTCATATCTTAAGGTATAAATAAGTGTTAATTTTGACTAACGTCTTATTTATGATAGTGACTAAATTGATAAGTTTCTAAAAGCTTAAAGATGGTGAGTCCCAAAATAAATTAGTAGTTAAAAAAGTTATATAATGATAAAATAGATGCACTAAAATTAAATTTATCCTCAATTTTATTCAAGTCTATACATCATCTTTCTCCTACCTCACAATTCATATTATGTCATTTTCTTTTAGGGTTAATTGCACAAACTTCCCTTGTATTTATGGGATAAGGTTAAAATTATAGCAGACCTCCTTCCATTTAATGGTTAATCGTTAGATTCAACGTTGATCGTTAAACGACCAGAGTACCCTTTGGCTAGAAAAATGGAAAACAAAGATCTCATTGTAGGTGGAGCTTAGATCTCCTCCAAGAGGGAAGATCAATCTCTATTATGGGAGATCGAACAATCACCCACAAAGGAGATTGACTCTCTATCGATCTCCTATAGCGAAGATCGACAATCTCCACTATTGGAGATCATTTGATCTCCCAGCAAGGAGATCGTCAATCTCCTTTGTTAGAGGTTGTTCAATCTCCTTTGTTTTAGAAAGGGAGTTCCTTCTATCGTGGAGGTCTTCGATCTCTACTAGTGGTGATCTCCACTGTCAAATTTTTTCATTGCTATGACTACTCATCTGTTATTCGTATTTAATTCACATCAATTCGAGTTTTGACTAATTTTTGATGTTAGCATTTTGACGCTAGAATGAGAACCAGAAAAGTCTCTAATTTAATCAATTTTACTTTAAATTTAGGGCAAATTGCACAAACCTCGCATGAGGTTCGACATAATTACATAAAAATGATGATGTTTGGGGAACTCGTACTGACCTCCCCTCAGATTCCCAAAACTTAGCACAAACCTCCTTTACTATTAGATGACCACTAATAAATTCTCACGATCAATGGTCAAAGATGTAAATAGACTTAAATATCTTTCAAGTCAAATTTAAAGTTAACATTTATTTTTTATAAATTTAAAATTAATATAATATATTTTTTAATTTTATTAAAGAAGCAAAAAATTTAAAAACTTCAAAAAAAAAAAAATTGCCTGTCTCCATTGTTGGAGACCATCTCCAGCGATGGAAATGAACAAGTCGCCAG
Source organism: Litchi chinensis (assembly GCA_019925255.1). Lineage (NCBI taxonomy): Eukaryota > Viridiplantae > Streptophyta > Magnoliopsida > Sapindales > Sapindaceae > Litchi > Litchi chinensis. The sequence goes on from CM034468.1 coordinate 20,073,606, forward strand.
CTGGAAACCTGATCTCCATCAGAGACCAACTGGTCTCTGGTGATGGAGACCAATTTTCTAGTCTCCATCACCAGAGACTACAATTTAGTCTCAATGGGAGACCAGTATGGAAACTCCTTTTATTTTATTTTATTTTTTTTTTTAATTAAATTAAAATATTTATAAGATGTGTATTAACCATTTAGCTTTTGATAATTTTAACTTAATGGAAGTTGACTAATAGTTGACTAATAGCATAGGAGGTTTGTGCTAAGTTTTAGAAATATTAAGTAATGAGAGTGTAAGTTACCCAAACATCATTATTTTTGTGCAATTTCACCAAACCTCAATGGAGGTTTGTGCAATTTACCTTATTTTTTTTAATTGTATTCATTATTGGCTTATTAATTAAATAATTATAATAATCACAAAAGGTATGAATTTGTCAACATTTGTCACCGTTAACCTGTTTGTTGTTTAAAGATAAAATTAGTTTAAAACAATTAAATTGACATATACTCTTTTACTATATTTTTTATTTAATATGATACAAACAACTAAAATTAAACAATTTACCCAATCTTAAACTATTTTTATGTATAATAAATTTATATATAATTACCATTAAAAATAAATGTTGATCTGTTAATGAGTAAGAATGATTTCCAACTTATTTTCATTACAACAAAAGTTTGGGATAATTACCTTTTATTTATTATAAATATAAGGTTATAATTATTAAGAAAAAAATTGTACAACATAATAACGGGATGAAATCAAAACTATATAATTATTGAGATGATAAATTTATAAGAAAATATTTCAAATGCAATCCACTTATTTGGAATTGAGTAAAAAGTTAGGATTTTTTATCTTATTTTCTTTTTTTGGGTATATTAAGTTATTTACTTACTTACAAAAGATAAATAAATAAACAAATCTATCATTCATTTTGCGTTAAATGGAAATAAACAAACAAAAGAAATTTGAAATAGACATGTTTTTAGTCCTTATCTTTGAGTGTACTATCTAATAAGAGTAATTCTACATTTCTAAAATTTTACCCAAACTTTTTGCTTAAATAATATGTGAAACCGATTCATGACACCCACATTAATTATGTAATTGTGTTAATGATATTGTTGCAACAAATCAACTTCTATCATTATTGGGTACTAAATTTAGGTTTTTTTTTTTTTGGATAGTGTAGCATTACCCATCTAATAAATTTGAAACTTCATAATCTCTGATATTATAATAAATTTGGTTCTAGTGTAAACCAGTTACTCAATAGTTTGCTGGAATGATATCACACAAAAATGTATATATACACCAAAAATACAGTATTTATAGTATTCCTATTTTGAAAATAAATTATATACAGAAAATAAAGATATACAAAATAAACTATTCAGTAGATAATTACAATAATTATAGAAAGTAATATTTTCTAATTTTGCATCGGAAATAAATTATGTACTAAAAAATTACCACAATTATAGAATGTAATAGTTTATATTTCTTTATAGAAAATAAACTATTGAAATAATTATAATAATTATAGAATGTAATATTTTAAATCTCTATGTTAGAATAAACTATTAACTAATTAATTGTAACAATTATAGAAAGTAATATTTTACATTCTTATATTAGAAATAAACTATTGACTAAATAATTACAATAACTATATATACAAAGAATGATTACTAATTCCATGTAAAAACGAATTAAACTTGATTCCTTGAATGAAATTGGGGAATCAAGCCTTCTTACTTTTTCGATGTTCACCGTAAACTAGACATTAAGTGATTTAATGTACCAACATTATAATACCATGCAATAATAAAACCAAGTGCATGGAATGACTTTTTTTTTTTTTATCATCACTTGAAATTTTATTATGCTCACTATTGTTTGTATTATTCGTACATGTTTTGTCCAATGTTGTTTATGGACAAAAAATATTTTGTTTTCATGGAGCTTGTATGTACATCGATACAATATTATCTAGACCACTGGGTGGGTGGAACCTATTCTCCTTGAAGCAGTGGTGGACCCAGACATTTATTTTAGGGAAATATCTTATAACAAAGTAAAATAAAATGAAAATTAAAGATGAAAACAATTATAGTTCATATGAATTTTTTTTTATGTAAAATAGTTTATGTAGAAAAAAAATAATTCATGATACATTTTTATCTTATTTTTCATGGTTAGAACCTATTTACGATGCATTTTTTGGAAAAGAAAAAAAAAAAGGAAAATATTATGTATTACTGTGGGGGATTAAATCATACACGTTGCATATTTTTGAAAAAAAAAGAGAAAAAAATTATTTGTTATGGTAGTTTTGAAAAAAAAAATTATGTGTTATGATGGAGAATTGAACCATGATGATATATAAAACAGAAGACCAAACCTCATGCCACTAATATCCTTTTATATTTGTTATCTAATTTACTTTAGAAATTACATATAAATAACATGGTGCATTGTTTTAGGAAAAAAAAATGAGAAAATTTTTTTGTTGTGCTGGGATTGAACTAGTAACAAGAACTAAAGAAGGCGGGTCACAAATCCACCGCACCAGTTTGCATTAGCAGTTGTACATGCCTTAACAATTATATATAACATAACATGATGCTTGTTTTGAGAAAAATAAATTAAAAGAAAAAGAAAGAGAAATGTATTAACACGGAATCAAAAAGTTAAGAAGACACGCCTCAAGCCAGCAGCGCTATTTAGCGTGTTCAGTGTTTTTCTACTTCAAATTATATATACAATATATATTATATATTAAAATATTTTAACTTAACCGATTTTCAAAAAAATTTCAGGAGGGGCACGTGTACTGAACACTTAAAACTGTTGAAGCAATAAAAGGCAACGACAACTTTCTTTGCCATAATTAACATCCTTTTCAATTTAGGACAGCATACCAAATAGAGCTACATTTCACGGTAATATAAATAATACTTATTGGGACAGTACATGATATATGTGATAGTGACGATGATGATGATCAATCATCATCACAGTAATGATAAAGATTATTCAATCGTCTTCATACATCACTTGCTGTAACACTACACCATTTTTATTTATCAACTGCATGATGTAATATACGATGAAAAACTACATTTGGGAATATATGGTGAACTTATTTTCACCAACAGTTTTTAGTTAGTGTTTATTTCTTCTTCTTTCAATATAATGATCATAAACAAGGAAAATTATTCATGTGCATGTTCGTAACTTGTGATTATAGTTAGGCTCTGTGTTCAATGTGGTGATGGTGATGATGATTAGGAGCCGAAGAAGAAGCTGCCTCCTCAATAGCACTAGGATTGCTCTCTGCAGATTTAGCGTGCAACCCTTCACCAAATGTCTCGTTCTTCTTGAGCACTTCATCAACAAGCACATCATCTTCGATCTCCAATACCACAGCTTTTGGTCCATGAGGGCCTTCTACAATGGCTTCCTTGACCTTCATGTGTTCATCCACATGAACAAGATCGGTTTCTTGAGCCGTATTTCTCTGCTTCTTCTTCTGGATGTAGCAGCAGAGAACGGCTGCCAGGAATGCAAGGAAGAAAAGGCCACCAAATGACACGAACACTATGACGATCACCGTGGTATGGCTATCTGGTGATGGAGAAGGTGGAGTTGGAGGTGAAGGTGGTGGAGGATGCACATGAGGCGGTGGTGGAGTAATAGGGTGGTGTGGTGGTGGTGGAGGAACAAAAGGGTAGTTCAAGTTATTGGGAGAGGCCATTTTGAATCTTGATGGATGATCTAGCTAGCTTGAAAATACTTCGAATGTTGTGATTGAATTGTTGTGGTGGAATGGAGGGTTTTGGAGGGTCTATTTGTAGCATGGGGTTTTCATTACTATTTTGATAGCATTCAAAACAAGTTTCTATTGACTTGACTCTCATGCTAAGTTTGTCAAGGACATTGGTTGTTTGCATTGGAAAACACTTCTCATTGTTTTTCTTATCAAGCTTTAAGTTTTCATGACACATACAGTCCCATTTTGGGATTTGATGGGCAAGTGACCATTACCATGGTCACACTGCAACTTGTTCTCATCATGAATGGCAGCTATATATGCTGCTAATTTTAGGGTTGTCTTAAAGCTCGTTTTTAAACTATCTCAACCTATCTGAATTATAGACCTGCTGTAAGGCAGGTTGATGAAATGTGTTTGCGTGGGAATGATATTAGAACTGGTTTTGGTTCCAAAGTTATCAATTAAATTACCCAAATTTAATGAGAAAAGCTGTGACTGACCGGGCTGTGGGATTTGCCAAGTCCTAAATAAATAATTAGACAGTGTAGATTGGGTTAGAGCGCCAGCGGGTCATGGCCAATAATATATGCTTAAAAATTTTGTGTCAACTAATCTTACAAAATTTTAATTTATTTATGTATTGTATATTAGTTTACTAATTTCAGATTTTTTTGAAATTATAATTATAATTATAACTATTGGAACTTTCTAAAATAGAACTTTAAAACACAATTTGAAACTATGCTCTTAATAGACGGAAAATGACTACCTATACAAATTGAAAAAATTATCCACATCACATTTTTATTGGACTTAAATGCTACTGTTGTTCGAACCTGTCACTCAACTCAAGAGAAGCAAAGATAGGTGGAAGTGATGTCTACTTGCGAGTGATTTTTTTTTTTTTTTTTGAATACATCTATAAATATATATGATATAAAAATTATTATGTATAAGATCCTACACGTTTATTTTGTTTACATTAATAATTCATCAAATTTTGCTACTAATAATTATCCAAGGTTAACAACAAAAATTCCATACGTAAACTCGTGGACCTACGAAGAAAAATGCTACGAATGCAGTTATTCTGTTCTATATTTGGTGAATGATGATGATGGAAATATTTTTATAGTTGACTACTAGTAATACCGTGGGGTGGACCACATTTGGCTGTCAATTTTAAATGAGCCAATGAGGGGGCAAAAGTTACTTGAATAACAAGAGTTATAGCATAATAGAGTTCAATTTTGCAACTCAGTGGGAGGATAAAAATTAAATGTTCTGTGATGCCAGATAATAATCGCATCATCTCTTCAATTGAACATTGAGACACATTATTTCTCTTTCTTCACCCAATCACAAAACTAACCAAAAATTCAATCCAAAACAATCCCGACACTAGGACTTTCCATTTACATTAATTATTATTATTATTTTCCAAACCATGCTTTGAGTGTAAGATATCAAACCCCACCCAGCCACAATTTTGCTTTTATTTATTTATTTAGAGTTGTAAGCACAAGCATGAGAACTTTCATATAAAATTTTCTTTATTCAAGGCAACTTGGTATCATGTTTATATTTACTTACAAATGTGATGGTCGAAACTTATATTTCAGAGCACCGTCTAATATAGTCTGGTGACAAAGAACACAACGGAAGCAATGAACAAACAATTGAGTAATTTTCGTATACTGAGGCAAGAACTTACTATATATTCTTAATCCACACCAGCTTAAAAAATTCTTGGGGAAATAAAGTTCCGCGTCTTATGCATCCCAAGATAGTTGTACAGTGATCTGAACTGTTGCTAGAAGAATTGGAAGAAGAGAAGAAACTGCATCTAGGTGTTCAGTGAAGCAATGTTCCATTCTTGGACAGCAGATATGAGAAGAGAATTTCGTTCCACGTATCGGGAACTCCAGGTAGACACCAATGGCTACAATCAGGAACAGATGGATTGTCACTCCAAGTACCAACATGAGCATCACTCCGGAATGCCCCCATGGGTGTAACATGCATCACTGTTACAGGAACTGCCATTTTCCTCACAACTTTGATTATGACGTCTGAAATTGGGCTGCGATCTCTACCTTTACTTTCTGATGAAGGTCGTTGAGTCACTTTGCAAGAATTTCTCTTTCGACCACTAGCATGGATAAGATAGAACTGTTAGTCTAAGTTTCTATAGACATATTTGTTTCACATTTTATAATCAGTAGTCAATGACTGCATAGCAAGACTGTGTATAGGAAGATGAACCAAAGAAGAGCCATGTATATAACTAGTTTTATAGAGAAATTGCATTTTCATTTCTCCTTAAGATTACCTTTACATATTCTTATATTAACAGGCTACATTTTTGGACTTTTCATGATTACAAGTTGACAGCTATCCATTCTTAGAAATGTCTTTCTCCATAATGTTATTCAAAATGAAACAAACAGTTACTGAGGCATATATTTTAGTTAACAATTACTAGCATGAAACCTCCTAACCACGAGTAACAAGTTTTTGCCTTCATCAAGTCCCTAATCTTATAGACAAAAATTCAGTTTCCTCTTGCAAGTTTTCCAAGTGCTGTGGACTATATCCTCAAACTTATGGGATTCACACAGCTATTGATATATGCATCCATGCCTCGAAGTCAATAGGGGCTGTCTTTTTTCCTAGATCAAAATCGAGAGACAGCTCTCTCATAATTTATATAATTGATATAAAAATATTATGATATCAAAAGAGGTAAAAGGTTCACAGGATAAGTGCAATGAAAAAAACCAATTAGAAAACATTAGCAGCCTCTTAATTTCATCATCTGAAAGGAGTAATGATCATTTTCTGCTAAAACAGACAAGTTTCACCCAAGGCAGTGACTGACTACGTAACATACCTCCAATGGGAGGACTCGAAAGTCCGAAAAAAGACACTTGTTCGATTTGTGTTGATCATTGTCTCAGTCCAAGATGCCCAAGTGTCTAAAGCTGCTTTGAAGGCTTTAGTAGTTGGCATTCCTAGTTTCAGTGATCCACGTACCTGAAAATAGCAACCCCTGTCTGGAAAAGCATGTTAGGAGCGTTCTGCAAACATATTATTCATGGTAAAAAAAGCTGAAAATTTGCAGTTGCACATGTGTGGCAAGATAATGAGACAGATGTTATGCACACGTATAGACACAAGTGTGCACACAGACAGAGATCCATAGATTTTTACATCAGGTAACTGCATTTCAGCTGTGTTGCATAATAAATGTACTTTAATTAAAGAAATATCTGCTCAATGGTTGTACTGTAATAGAAAAAGAGCAACACAGGTGAAGTAACAAGGTCTAATCACTATAAATGATGGCACTTAAACATATAAATTCTGTCAAGAGATATGCACTTTCCATTTTCGAAATCAACTCAATAAAAATTAGCCCTTTACTCATTAATCAAGTTATGAAATACCTCTCTGAATGATTTCCTACCCTTCTCCATCTCTTCACTCCTCACTGACCAAACAATACTGGCTATGTTTCTCAAAATGTTCTTCCACAGGCTTCCAAAATGTTAAATGAACCTCAGGACGTCACCCTAAATCAATCGTATGCAGTGCACATCAAATAGCAATTAATTCAAGTAATTTTAAATTTTATAGTACTCAAGGTGAGCATGTAATTAGTCTGTTATATGTCAAATAGTTTTTTTTTTTTTTTTTTTTTTTTTTTTTTTTTTTTTAAAATAGAGAAAAAAAGCAGTTGCAACCCAAAAATTAAAGGACTTTATTGGGTTTGTTGTTATGCCTACATGTTTTCTCTAGTAGCACACTCCAAAGTCCCAACCACACCACTTCTTTCTGAATCTAAAAGACTGACTTCTGCTTGTCAGAAACAAAGTCTCCACTTCCTGAGTGCAAAATGTGATGGCATACACATGGGATATTTCACAAGCAATATCTTTGGCATGACTATATCAAATATATATATATATAATATTTGGCATACCAAACCCACTACGCCAAAATGCATAATACTCACTGTTTCATCATGACAGACAGAATTAGTGAGTTCAATACCTGGAAGGAGAGCTTACAGTGGGGGAACAAAGGCAAGCCTTTACCACACATAATCAACCTAAAGAAGTTAATGGTATTGCAGATATTGTAACCATGGATTGCGTAAGATAATCCTGCAGTTAATCCTCAATTTTAGTTTTATTATATTCTTTATTTTCATGTGGGCTAAAAACCAATTATTAGTGTAAAGCAGTAGAAATGTACTAGTGAATTAATGGTATCCAGTTGGGGACTTAAACAGAAGTATTAAAACAAATACTGAGGGTATTTCCAAGAGGTCCATCCGTTTGATTGATTCATTGAAGAATTTTTGTCTAACATCTCTACCATCGGTGGCTACCAGGTATGGACGTGTTCAATAAAAGCGTGAAAAAAAATTCAACCAGGTATGAGGTATAAGTTGGAACCAAGTTAAGACACAAGCCTCATAGATTTATAAGTCTAAAGATGCATAAATCACCGCATAATAAGACAATCAAGCAAGGATTGGTGTTCACGGCCTCATGATGTTCATTAAAGAAAAACGAGATAAAGTAAACTCCTGAACATTGGTTTGTGAGAAAGAAATTTTAGACCCGATACATTTTCTCACTAAGAAAATCAATGCCAAATAACTTTTCACACGTGATTTGCCAATCACTCACCAGATTTCAACAAATATTCTACAGTATTAAAGCTAGTCCAAGTTGAAACATCTGGACAAATCCAGTACTGATGAAAATATTCCTCACTTGGGATTTCCTCATAAAGCCTACAATATGCATAATGCCATTGAAATCGAAGAAAACTCATAAAACTAGGCTATGATTATAAAGTCAAAATGTGTTGAAAGCTTAGAATGAGTTTGTCAAGTTAATTAAAACAAAGATGAAGCATGATGCATGAGAAGTTGCAACTACAGAATTAAAGGATACAAAAGAAAGCATAGGTCAGTACGTCGCATTAATGTGGAACCGTAAAGCAAACTCAGAACTAAGTAGCTTATGAAGTTAAATAAAAATCATAACACAGCAAAACCATAACTGAAACTTGAGTTCAAGTGATATGCCATATATTCATGATAAAATTTACAGCTCAAAACTAAACAAACTTACATTTCAAAAAGCTTACTCCGTGTCCACCAGTGCCCAGAGTTAAATATCAAAACATCAGAATCAATCCACTCTTTGTTAATATCATCCATCTTGTCAAGTCTAAGAGTTGACTTGACCCTCTTTGGGGAATGCCGTGGCACTGGACCAAGCTGAACTAGGAAAACTGACCGGTAGAAATCAATTCTAAGATTAAACGAACTGAATCGTACACCTAAAAACCTAATACGTTTAGTAATTTGGTTTCCATTAACTTCATAAACGCTCCTCTTATCATCCACGCCTGTCATGAGCATACATATCATTGACTCCCACTGCGTTCTACTTAGTGAATCACCAACAAAAACAACCCGCTTACCACGAAGCTTCTCTAGAATTTCTTGTGCATTAAACCTTGGAATGTCACAATTCTTTGGCTTCCACTTCCATTTTGTATAACCTCTATCTTTTTGCCCATTAGCCAAGCAATTAAATCCATGTTCCGCGAAGGGACATAGTGAAGCATTGTATAAAGGGTAACTCTCATCCCGAATCCACCTTCCTTGAAAAACATTGCATTCACCAACTGAATTACTAACCCGATAACTACTGTCACCGACTGGTTGAGCTACCGGATAACTACTGCCACTGACTGGTTGAGCTTTTGGAAACATATACAGATATCCCCATGTCAAGGCTAAGAGGAAGGATAATACCAATGAGACAGAGGCAACCAGTCCATTAAATGATTTTAAAGCCAAAAACTTACAATGATCTTTTATTATTTTGTTGCACAAACTCAATACATCTGAATAAATAGATCTGATATGTTCAATCAAACTCCAGTTCAATCCACTCTCCATTTTTGTCATAAACGTGGCACCTAAAATTGAATCTAATTTCCAAGAAAACCATAAAAATTCACCCAAACAAAAGCAGGCTAATTACCATAACTATAACTATAGCCAGATCAATAACAAGTTCACATCTAAGACAAGAATGAAAATGACCACATAAACTCACACACACTGCAAGATCAATGAATGAACAGACTTACTGCACCAGGGCATTTGTTTTGAGATTCTCCAACAGGGTCTGGTTGAGCAGAGAAGAAAGACACTTTGAACAGTTATTGAAGTGAATTACACATAACATCAACAACCAGGTTGGTTCGAAAGTGATTTATCAGCTTAAAACCAACCTAAGCAGTTTTATTATTATTTAAAAAAAAAAAAAAAAAAAAACCTAAGCAGTTTGACTAAAGTAGATAAATGATAGCTTGTCGGTGGAGTTCTATCACCTATTAAAATTGAATAAAAATAGCCAAAAAAAAAGAAGTAATTATAGTCATTGGCTGGAGCCTTCAAGAAGTGGGGTCATGTTAAAAGACAAAGCTTTTTCTTGTCAAGTGGTTAAAAGACAAAGCTGGGGTCTTCACTCTTGGACAAGTTACAAGTCAAGTAAATCCTCCGTACAGAGTCCGCTATTGCTTTGATTGTTTTGGCGTCCCTTTTAACTTATTCCTTTCTTATTGCCAACGACCAAGCTCAAAACAATCATTGATCAAGGTGGAGGCACCAATTTTTTTTTTTTTTAATAACTAGTACAAACTTAAGATTCAATCAAGATCAATGATTTGACTCTGGGATACGACCTAAAAAATAGCTTCCATATGAAAGAAAGCACCCCATACATAGGTAGAAAAATGTTTCTATAAAATAAGAGGATAACCCACATAATTATTTGATGAGAAAGTGGTTGTGGATTGTAAAACCGTTTATTAAGACACAAAATCAATATATTTTAACCAATACAACCACTAACCCGCTACATTTTTACTTTTCAAAGTTTGGTCAATTTATCACTATCGGTAACATTGTCCAATAAAGCTTTCTTTGGCACCCAAAATTGGATTAAATTATTTTGATAGAATTAGATAAATTGATAGTGTAATGTGTTTGGTGGTTATGGAAATAGATTAAAACTACTATTGTCCTTGGTATATTATAGGATTGGACCAAAACAATAATTATGTGTTATCTTATTTTAATAAAATAAAACTATCTTTCTCATTGGTCGATCTATTTTTCTATCTAAGACTATTATAGATTTGTGGCAAGTTGTTATGCCTGTTAATAATTATGTTTTATATTATTTTAATAAAGTAAAACTATAAATATTTAATATTATTTTGAAAAGTAAAATTCAATTCTTTAAAAATTTTTTTTTAAAATGATATTTATTTTACAATTATTATTAAAATATATTATTTTTAATACTTTAATAAAGTATATGAAATAATATTAAAAATAAATTTAATGTTTTATATAATTAATGTAAGAAAGAAAAGAAAAAATGAAAAGTTAAAAAAAAAAAAAAAAAAAAGTCTCTTGTGATGGAATAAAATGGTTGCATGAGATTAAAGAAATTCAATCCCATGCAACCAAACAAACAAGGGATAGGAATAGAAATTATCCTCCAATCCCTTGGAGCAAATGTATCCTTGTTTGGTATATGGGATTAGACTAGGATTGGATATTTCTCATCCAATCTCATGTTTGGCATAAAACATGAGATTGATTTTCCAATCCATGCACTTAAATTTGTGTTGTTGGGGTGAGTTAAATCAAATGCACGGATAAAAGCAAGGAAAGAGGGTATTATCCCTTTCTCTTTTATTTTTTGATTTAATTTATTTTTCTTTTCTAAATCTAATATTTGTTGGAGCAAAGTTTGTCTAAACGGAGGTTGCTCCCTTCGTTAACCAACGGCCTCCACATGGGTGGCTCAATTTGTTTGCAACATCACCTGCAAAACAAACAAATTTACATTAGAGTGATCCGGAGGTTAACTTTTCTCGGATGTCTAAATCGGTAAACTCTCGTTCTAAGTTACCCTCACTAAAAGTTCGGCAAAAATAGGCTTACCTTTCAGATGTCTTCGTACATGTATAGTTTTCCTCATGTGTCAACCTCTCTTACGCTTTTGTTGACAGTTGTATTCTGCATGTAGGACGTGTGCCCTTGTGTCATTGGCTCATATGTGTCAAGCTGTCGTCTGGAGGTCTTTTATTATGTCCTTCTATCTGTTACTTAGCCTGGAGGTTCATGCAAAATTGCCACACATTCCATTTTCTAGCATCCACATGTCCGCTTGAGATTGGTCCCATTTTACATGCTCACAATATTAAATTTAATTTTTTATTCTAAAAATTAATTTAACATATTTATTAAATATTTTTTAAATTAATTATAAAATAAATATTATTCTATCTACAAATGATTTTATACAGTTATATTTATTTCTAGAATATATTTTAATATTTTATATTATTTTAAAATTTAATTTAGATATTTTAAGTATATGATATATTTATTTTATTTAAAATTAATTTAATATTTTTAAATATCTATTTAATATTGAATAAATTTTTTTATTTTAGATTAAAATTAATTGAACATAGATTTGTTTATTTTTAAAAATAATTTAACCATTGAAAATTGATTTAAATAAAATTTTAACCTAATTTAATTTAAGTTAAAGTATTTTAAATAATTTTGTTTTATTAAATTTAATATATAATCATTATATCTTTTTTTTTTTTAAAAAAAAAATCATAGCATTTTCAATAAATAATTAGTCAAACTTTAGTTATATATTTTAGTGATTTGAATATTATATTTAATTAGAAGCTGAATGTAATATATAACTTTTAAAAAATATTATTTCACTATAAATTTTAAATTAAACTATTACCATAATTTTGGTGATCTTAATATCATATTTAATTAGAAGCTATATATACTTCTTAATCTTAGAAAAAAAAATTATGTTATCGTAAATGCTAATTATTAAGTGCCAATTGTTACATGTGAATAAGAATTGTGAAATTTAAAATTAATATTTTATTTGTAAAATAATACAAAAGAGTTCGATTTTTTTAAAATAACTACATAAAAGTTTTTACGTGTACAAATTAATATTAAATCTTATACTTGTAATAGATGATAGGATTGATGACCAAATGTAATGCACATGTTTGGTTCGTCATATGCATCATATTATGCATGATGCCATTATGTAATCAAATGAAAAATCATTAAATATAATATTATTATAATTAAATTAAATTAAATTAATCATTTGATATAATATTATTATAATAAAATTAAATTAAATAAAAATGTAAAATTACAAATCAAATATGATTTGCTATATATTAAATAAGAGCTTTTACATACACTTTTGATTGTGTTATATATATATATATATATATCACATTTTAGCATATACCTTGGGTATACATATACTTGATTAAAAAAATACGTGATTACATTTTAAAATGTATGATTGTAATTTATTATATGTAATTACAACTAAATATTTACGATTATAATTAGTAAATATGATCGTAATTAGAAAATATAAGGATTGTGATTACATCTACTGACTGTAATCATATAACATAAATTAAAATCGCACATTTTAAAATACAATCGCTTATTTTTTATATTAAATGTATGCATACCTAAAGTGTCTCTAAGGAGACTATCAGGAGATATATTATGTGTCAGAGAATTGTTGAAATCTACCTAGAATGATCACTGATAATGTGATCCTAATGACTACTTCCACAACTATAAAATAACAATTGCTACCAAGAGGAAAACATTCCCCAGACGTTGTATTTTAATAGAACAGGGATGGAATTAGAAGCCTTGATGTCTTAAAGTAAAGAGAGATACACATCCACTCCTACCAAAAGGTCATTAATATGTTTATTATATTATATTAAAGGAAGTGATTATGTTGTATAATGCAATCTGCATGTTTGGTTCATCTTATACATTATATTAGCTAATACATTTTAAATATATTATAATATAACTTATAAAAATCAAATTATATATAATATTAATATAATAATAATAAACTCAATTTTCAAATTAAATTTAAGTTGTCAATTACGATATAAGAAAGTTCGTATAGATACTTGGTTGTTTATTCGTATAGATTCATGGTTGTATGTATTATATTGTTATTCAAGATTATTATTTTATGTCTTTCGGAAAAAAAAAAATTATTATTGTATGGTTTGCATTGTACCAAGTAATAACTTACAATAAAAGTAAAACAAATTATATAAAATTAGAAATTTCAAAATTTCAAATCGTTTGATTTAATGTACTGAAAGAGTTTTTACGTGCACATTTCATTGTCTATATTGTTATTCTATTAAAGCATTAGTACACCTTTTAAAAGTATTGTAATATATTTAATAAAAGATAATTATTATGATATATTTATAATCAAACAATTGAATGAAAATTAAACATTATATTAAAAATCCATTAATAATAATATTAAAGTTACATATTTATTCAAGAATATAACATGACATTAACTTGCAATATTTGCAAACTACGTTAGATTGAACATATTCAACCTTTTATTTTCAACATGAAATTAACTTGTCACATTTATTTTTATATGATAACTAATTACATTAGAATAAATATTTAAACATTTTACTTGCAACATCACCTTAATTTGCAACATGACACTAGCACCATTTCCGTTTGTAGGGTAACTAATTACCTTAGAAAGGATATATTCAACCTTTACTTGCAACATGATGCTAATTTGTAACATTTATATTTATATAATAACTAGTTACGTTTACATGAGTATATTCAATATTTTACTTGTAATATTAATTTAACATGCAACATGACATTAACTTGCAATATTTACATTTATATGGTAGCTAAATATGCTAGAATGAGTATATTTAACCTTTTACTTGCAACATGATGTTAACTTGTAAGTTCTATGTTTATATAGTAAGTAACTGCGTTAGAATGATTATATGCAACATTTTACTTGCAACTTCATTTTAACATTGATGACATTAACTAATAAAATGTACATTTATATGGTAATTAATTACGTTAGAATGAATATATTTAATCTTTTACTTGCAACATGACATTAACTTGTAACATTTGTGTTTATATGGTAACAAACTACATTAGAATGAGTATATTCAGTGTTTACTTGCAATATCACTTTAACATGAAACATGGCATTAATTTGAAATTCTAAGTTTAAATGGTAACTACATTAAAAGGTATAATCAACTGTTTACTTGTAATATGACGTTAACTTGCTACGTTTACGTTTATATAGTAACTAAGTACTTAAGATTGGGTACATTCGACATTTTATTTACAACATCACTTTGATATGTAAGATGACATTAACTTCCAAAATTTATGTTTACATATATATATTTTTCATAAAGTTGTTAGTCAAAGACAATATTTTATTGACAGGTAATAAGAAAAATATAATGAAATGCAAGGCATAAAGCCTAAAAAAAAAAAAGGCAAAGATCAATCCTCAAAGGAAAAGGACCAGACCATAGTAAGGGAAAAAGAGCACCCCCTCATGGCTAGGACTAATGAAACAGATAATGATATTTGCCACGTAGATCATCAAAAAGAAAAGAATCTAGAAAAGAAGGAGCTGTCCACCATCAAGTTGAACAAACAAAAGAAAAAGAGTGAGAAGTTATAGCATCTACAACCGAATTTCCATTAGGATTAATGTGGGTCACTCTGAAATCCATATCCTATAGATAGGAAAGACACCTTTCCCAAGCTAATCGCCAACACCAAGGAACCTTAAAAGAGCGAGCAAGAAAAAAACAAAACCACATAAGTTGAATCACTCTTTGACCAACACTTCGTCCAATGATAAGTTCAAGCATATTGAATGATATGGATGACAGCTGTCAGCTCTGTCTTAAAAGCATAAGCTATCCCTAAAGGAATACCAAAAGCACCTTTGAAACATCCACATCAAGTCTAAAAAACTCTAGCATAACCAGCCAAATATAGGTGCTCCAGAAGCAGAACCGTTAATATTAACCTTAAGCAAACCCAAAGAAGGGGGAACCTAAACAACCTCTGTAATACGCAGAGGTTTAGAAGGATGAGCTAAAACATGAAGTTTACGAACCAAAAGATCATTAATTGAATGCTGCATAACCCCAGAGCTGAGAAAATCTTCCTCTTGAATAAAACGCCAAACAAATGAGAAAGCCTTATGAAAGGTAGAACGCTTACCCTCAAAAGTAGCCTTAGTACAAGCAAGCTAAATAATCCAAAAAATTGCAACTATGCCCACTTTCCAAAGATTTTGTAGTTAAGAGGACAAATTAACAAACATAATAGCTTGCCACAAGTCAATAATAGACCCAGACGAGGAAACAAAATGGCCAAATGTAGATGACAAAGAATGCCAAAGACTTACCACAAAAGGGTAAAATAGAAACAAATGCTCTAAACTCTCCTTGGTAGACCAATATAATCGACAACTGAAAAGAAAGATAAAACCTCAACGTTGGAGAGATAAATATATAGGTAATATATTGTGCATGACTTTCTAAACTAGCATAGATTTTGAAGGAGGAATAAAAGCAGCTCAAATATGTTGTGCCTAGTGAATGTGTGGATAGAGTGTAGTTATAGATGTAGAAGCAGAAGCAGTGGTCACTCTCCCATCTATAGAAACAGTCTATACTTTTAAATCAAAAGAAGTACTAATAACTACCCTCTCTATATCCGCAACTAGATCAGAACGAGTCATATGGACCGAAGGGGGAAAATGCCAACTATCATCATAGTAAATATCAGCAATACTAGTATTCAAGGGGAGCTCTGAGAGATGTAAGTAAGAAATCTTATCTGTAATGAGCCCCTTCATCCAATTATCCAACTAAAAACGAACTTTTAAATGTCAACCCACCAACCATTTGGACTCAAGCATCGATGACAGATAGTGTTGTTTCATACCAGGCCAAATATAGGAAGATAGGTAGCTCACCTTGGAGAGAAACGCAGAAGAGAGACATCTAGCATGGAGAAATTTGAAAATCATTGAGTCTTCATTCATAAACCTCCAAGTACAATTTTTAAGGAGAACTTCATTAAGAACATGTAGATCTTGTAAACCTAAACCCCCCTCAAGTTTTGAGCGATAACAAAAATTCCAAGAAACCTAAATTGGCTTTCTCCTACCAATAGAGCTCGTCCAATAAAAGTTCTTGATCGAAGAGGTGAGAGATCGTAAGATAGAAGAGGGCCAATGGTAGATCTAAAAAAAATGTAAAAATGAGCCATAGACCACTGACTGAATGAGTCACAGCTTACCAACTATAAAAAGTGTTGAACCTGCCCAAGAATAAAGCTTTAAACGAATTTTATTAGCTAGAGACAAAAATTATCGTCTACGAGGGGCACCACGGAAGATAGGAACACCAAGATATGACATAGAAGATCCTTCCCTTTTCATAGCACTAAGCGAAAGTATATCATCAATGGTGGAAGGTCAAATACTATCTCCAAAATAAATACAAAATTTCTATCAATTAACGCATTAAGAAACAAATCTCCATAGACCTTGAAAGCTTCCATAATAATCTTAATGTTTGATGTTAAAGCATGACAAAACAAGAGGATATCATCGGCATATAAAAAGTGAGAACGAGGTTGCATACGCATTGGACTGGAGATATCGAGAATCATACTAGAGGAAATTAAATGTGATATATATTTGCTTAAGAAATCCTCAGCCAGGCAAAAAAGAAGAAGAGATAAGGGGCCTCCTTGTCTGGCTCCATGAGAATATGAAAAATAACCTTCCAAAGAATCATTAATAAAAACTGAAATTCTTGTTGATCTAAAAATACACATAATCTAATTAATAAAAACAAGAAAAAATCTAAAACACCACAATACCTCCAAAATGAAAGACTAGTTGATTGAATCAAAAAGTCTTTCGAATATCAATCTTCAAAGCCATGTGACGTCCTCCACCCCTCCCCCCAACCCCTACTAACATTAGAAAGGACATTAGAACATTCTGAAGTCTCTACAATACAATCTCTAATCTGACGACTTGACAAAAAGCGAAACTGGTTTGAAGAGATGATATGAGCACAAATGGAATTGAGGCGTTATGTCAATATTTGAGTGATAACCTTGAAAATAAAGTTGTCCAGGGCAATATGATGAAACTGATCCACTAAGTGCGAAAAAAATTCTGAACAGCAACAACAACATCTTTACCAATTATATCCCAACAATACACATAAATCTTCTTGTAAAACCTTTCGATCTAGGGACACTCAATGGATTCATATCAAAAACAGTAGCTCTCACCTCTTGAGCAGAAGGAACATGAATAAGAACTGTGTTTTCTTCCACCGAAATAAGGGAAGGAACATATTTTTGAATTAAAGATAAATTAGGATTCAAATCATCAGACCATTGAAAAAGATTCTGGTAGTAAGAAACCACATGATAGTAATGCGATGTCTATCTGAGACAAGATCATCCCTAATATAAAGAGCTTATAAAGATTTCATTGCTCCCCTATTTTTTAGGAGAGAATGAAAGTAGCTTTTGTTACAGTCACCATTATGTAGCCGCTTTGTATGACTTTTCTCATAGAGGTAAATATCTTGTTGTTTCAAAACAACATCCAACTCAAATGAAGCATCAATCTCCATACGAAAAAAAGTATCAGAAAAAACCTCTAAACTAAGACGCTATTGAATATTCACGACTTTATTTGTAGCTTTAGAAATGTGAAGAGAAAGATCTCCAAAAACTTCCCAGTTCCAATGCTTTAGAACAACCTTTACAATCCTTAACTTTCAAACAACAATGCTTATAAGAGGGCCCCTTGAAGAAACATTCCAGGAATCCCTAATTAAATCTTTAAAGGAAACATGAGAAGTCCATATACTTTGAAATTTGAAAGGTCGAGGTCATTGAGAATCGAGACCATTATTGTAACACCTGAAATTTCATGAACAATATTCTCAAAAGAATAGCATTTCGAAGGAATAGTATTTTTGGAGAAATAGTGATTTTCGAATGAATAGTATCTATGTGAATAGTAAATTTTTCGGAAAGCGAACCCCGAAATCAAAAACTTTGGAATAAGAAATAAAGTTTAAGAAAACTAAAACAGATAAAAAATGAGTCCGTTTGAGGTAAACTGAAACTGTTTCCTGATTCGACCGAAAATTCGAAAGGATTTTCGAAAAATTTCAAAAATTTAGAGAAATGTTAAAATGAGTATTAAAATGCTCAAGAAATATTTTAGAAACTCAAACAACACTTCCGAAGGAGATTCGAATGGAAATGGAATCAATCCGAAAATCGTCGGAGGTGATTTAGTGAATTTATGGAGAGCCAAAAAGGGGTATGAAATGACTTTTAAGAGTCACCAAGATTACTAAGAGTATGTAGGAAGTTCGAATATAGGCCCTAGTAAATTTTGAAAGGATTTCGAAAAAGTCTTGGAAAAACTAAATTCAAGCGTTCCGGAAAAGTCAAATCAAAAGATATAAGAAATGATAGACATGTGGGACAAGCAACCATAGAAAATGTGACATGTGGCATAAGAGATAAGGATGAGGACATTTGGCAAGATCTCATGGATGACAATTCTGTGATTTTGAGTAAACTTTAAGGGCAAAATGGTCATTTGGCGGATGAGTATATAAAGTGAAATGTGAAATGAGATGAAAGAAGAGAGCATAGTCGGTGAAGCAAGGGAGAGGCATAAGAGAGAGCCAAAACCGAGAAAAGAAGAAAGAAAAGAAAGTGAAGTCGTGGGAGGAAGAAAGAAAGAGGAAGAAGGAAAATGAAGAAGAAGAAGAGATTTCAAGGGCCATCCATCCTTCTCTAGCCCTCAAACCCATCAAGAATTTCTCAAAAAAGAGTGAAGAAAATTGAAGGTGAGTTGAAAAATTTTTATGTTAGTTTGATGAGTATTTTTTTTTTTTTTTTATATTTGATTTAATGAGTTTTTGATAGAATTTATGGTTTGTTTGGAGTTAGATTAACTTCAAATTAAGCTTGGAAGTAGAAGGAGAAGTAAAGCAAGTATGGGTCAAGAAATTCGTAAGGTAAGGGTTAGGGTTTGATGATAAGACTTTATGAAATTTGATTGATTTTTAATTTAAGGTTTTAGTTGATCAATTTATGATTATTTGATGCATTTAAGTATGATTTTTGAGCTTGGAATGAAGTGAATGACTTAATTGTATTATGTACTAGTAAGTGGTCAACTTGAAAAAGTTTATGTAATTGAATAGATTTTAGTTTTTGGATGAGTTTATATGAGGATTTATATTAATTTGAGAAGGATGATGAAAAGAAAATGCAAGTAAATAAATAGATGAGTAGTTATCCTAGTGTATGGACCAATTATGTTATCCATGTGTTTGTGTGGATTTTTAATGCTTGAATGGTTGTATGATGTTTTGAAATGAAGTTGAGTTGATTGAAATCAAAAGAATGAAAGAAAAATTTGAAATGGAAAGTTTGTGTGTAAATTTTGGTTAAGGTCAAGAATTGGTGTAAATTTATTGTTCCACCATTTTGATGTGTTTTAGTGGTGTTTAGGATGTGTTTGAGTACCTTGATGCAAAGGAAATTAAAAGAAATGGATGTGGAATTATTGGTTGGAAATATGGGAAAGTGGTGAAAGTATTGAATATATATATTGAATTGTAATTTAAGTGGTTAATTAGTGTTTATTGTTTTAAAGATTTATTTGAGTGAATATAAATAAATGAAATGAAAAAAATAGAGTTGAATACCTAGAGAGGGTGGACGGCTAAAGTTAGAAGTAGTTAGATGTGTATTTGGTTAATTGCATGGAAATTGAAGTATATGATTTAATTTAATTGTGTTGATAACTTTGAGAATGAAATGGATGTGTTTGAGTGAGGCTTGGATTAGAGAAATGGTTGAAAAGTGACATGAATATGAAATTAAAAATTTGACTAGTATGTCGATGGTAATGAAATTGTGAAGGGAATTGTAAATTGAGTATGAATTTAAAAGGTTATGTGATAGGTTTTGGGGTTTAAATTATGACTTGTAGGTGATTGAATTGGAAGAAAAATGATCAAAAAGGGGAGGTTAAAAAGGGCAAGAAAATAGCGTGACTAGGTGAGTGTCTTTAAATTATTTTCAAAAGTTTTCATTCTAATTGATTTTATGTTATTATATTATGCTTATAAAAAATCATATTTACAAGATTAATGTGAAATTTTATTATATAAGATTCATATAGTTTTTGAAACGAATATGTAAATTGATAAGCTATGATTTGTTTGAAATTCAGGTTTAATATGTTGAAAAATGTATTTTAAACTAAATGAGTTTTGATTGAATTAGTTGCATAGATATGAAAATGTTTTATATGAAATATGGATTCAATGAAAGAAATATTCTATATGAAATGCGAATTTAGCGAAATGAAAATAATTTATGAAATGAAATTTAAAACCTATGGTACGCTTGATAGGTATTCCAGACATGATAAAGTTACAGATCAGTGGACAGTATCTATTACGTGGCTGCCCCTAAGAGGCAGACGTAGCCGGACAGCTGGTTGCCCCCAAGAGGCAGAGCTGTTCCGTTACATAAAAAGAATTGTCCCACTTACAGAGATTTCCAATTAAAGTACCTGAATCCGTACATGGCAAAGCCAAAGAGAGTCTGTTACTAACGGCGGGAGGGACTGATTTATTAAGTCCCAGTTAGTTTGTCATCCATGCACGAATTAGGGTATATTATAGTTAAATGCCTTACCGGACTGGGGGTCGTAGAGGCCCAAGCGATGGCTGGTATCTAGGGTACCGTATGGTATGAAACATCAATGGTTGACTTGTTTTTATACTGAAATGTTTTTATGAATTAATATTACCACCACTGATAAATGTTTTGGATAGAAAATGAAAACAATGCAACTTTCTTGTAAATTAATTTATTAAGCATGAATTTATTGGTATTGAAATTGATTTTATGGAAATGAATCAAGCAATGAGTTTCCAAAGAAATTAAATTGATTTTTTCATTTTAATGATTATAAAGTGTTTCTTTTAAAGTATTTAGGGAGGTTATTTTATATGAGTAGAATTATCAAGAAACCTCATGACACTTACTGGGCTATCAAGCTCATATATATTTTATGTTTTATAAATAAAAACCTCTCCAGGTGCAGGAACCAGCAATTAAGATAAGCGCTCCCCTTCCTCAGAATATATGGGTTGGAGAAGTTAAAGATTATATGAAGTCATGTGCATTGCATTTCGCATTGATACAAACTGATTTGTATATAATTTTATGTTGTATATATATTTTAAGATTGTAAGTATTATAAGCTTTACCACAGTTACGGTAACATATTGTTTAATGAAATTAAAATGACTTTATAATCTTTTATATGCATACGAAATTTTGAAATGTTTATCTGTGATATAAAGTCTTTGATCTTGAGAATGAATATTCATTTCTAAAGTGTTGAAATTTATTCGATTTAAATTAAAAATTATGGCTAGGAAATTGTGTTGGAATGGATTGGAGATCTAGATTAGTAGTGGAGATGATGCTTGAAATTTAGAAGAGTTGAAAACTTTTAAACTTGTAGGGTGGCACACTCGAAAAACAGCTGTTATGCTGCTCGAATTTTTATAAAACCGTTTTGCAATTGAAAAAAAAAAATTCACGTTTCCGCTAGAACTGAAAAAGTTTAAAAAGATTTGAAAAGTTAATGGTTTAGCTCTGCGGGAATATTTCAGTTGGATGAGATATCGACTAAAAGGTTATCGTAGGGTTGTCAGTCAAGCTGTCTAAGGATAGGGGCCTGACAATTACAAACAACCACAATAAGGTGATGATATGAATACAATCGAGGAAGGGTGATGCTTGAGATCGTTGTCCAACAACCAAGAAGAGAATGTAAACAAAAAGATCTATCCAATTTGGAAAGGGAAATGCCACGAGATGAGGGACCTACTCTAGTGTAGAAAACACCCCTGTTTTAGATTTCTTAAGGTCACAAGTTGCAATGGTAGCCACAAAATTTTCAGAAGAACATTTATTGATTACCCTTATAATCTCGTGTTGTCCCATAATAACATTGAAATCACTAACAACCAACCAAGGAGTCTTGACATCAATCATGTCTAACAAAGAAGTCCAAAGGGAGCAACGAGTAACACAATTAACACTACCATAAACAAATGTAAAAAAAAAAGTAAATATCCATTAAAAGAAGTTGAAACTATGACTTGTTAAGTAGAAATCTTATAAATAAAAGCATATAGAATATCAGAAAACACCCACAAATTCGGAGGAGAATGATTGTTTAAATAAAGAAGAGTGAACCCCAAAGAGATCCAATACTGAGAGTCAAGGCCATCAAAAAAACAAAAATACTCAACCAAACATAGATAATCTAGCATTTGACGATTGCAAAAATCGCTTAAGACCCATTAAGTATCTCTATTGGAGATACCCTTACAATTCCAATAGAGAATTTTCATTTAACAACGGCCTTCTTAGCCACTCTTGTTTTGGGTGAAAAAGTCCCATTTTCCTTTCTTTACTTCCTAGAAGTTATCAGTTCCTAACCTTCCTCTACCTCATTTGCCCCAAAACGAGACCCATCGGTTTGGCTATGAACTATTACATCCTTTGCAATAAAGTAGCGAACATCGTTTGAATCATCTTCCCAGTCAGAACTATTAACAACTGTCTCGTTATCCCCATTATCTTGATCATTATTCGGAGTATCAGTTGTGGGGTTATCACATACAGTAAGCTGTCCAATCTTAACTAAACTTCTATCAAAACCATCCACCTTAGGGTCATTATTTTCCATAACATGACATTTCTCCAATGTACTTTATTCAAAGTGTCAACTAAATCATATGGCAAAGTATGTGTTGTAAAATCACTATTCTAATGAATCTTAGTCGGAAGGGAATCTATTGAGTTATCCATTAACTTATTCGTGTCAATTTTCGCTAGACCAGCAAAAAGAGCTTTAGGTATATAAACTTGTCTCATCCTAGATCTCACTCGCTCTTGAGGTTTGTTCTTTCCTTTGTCACCTTCCGAATCCTTATCATTATTAGGAACCGAGCCATGCATGCATCGATAAGAAGAAGGGAGATGGCCTATTGCAAAGCAATGAGAATAAAAAGCCGGAACATTCTCATAATGAATCGGGACAAAAAAACAATTTTCATCACTAGTTTTCACCATGATCGTTTCTTAAAGAGTCTTTGATAAATCAAGATCAACCAAAATTCGAGCAAAGTGACCCGTGTTACCCTCAAAGGTACCTTTGTCAGAGCGTCGGGGAACCCTAATCGCCTTAGCTATTTCTATAAGGACATGCTTGTGTCATAACTCCCAAGGAAGTTCATAAATTCATATCTAAACCTGAGCGTTTGTCGTCTCCCTTAGAAATAATAATTTGACTAATCAAAGAATGACGACAATAATTAAATCGTTCTTGATAGATTGTCGCATTTACACGAACAGCAAGGTAATCTCCTTTTTTTACGTGGAGCTGAAAAGACAATATTTTGTTTGGATGTCATACACATGGTTGGAGGTACAGTACTATCACTCGAGTTGTAAACAACTTGAGCATATGAAATTTTGTTAATATTACTTTCACGCCGTGTCAAAGTTTGAGGGGTAACAGGTGAGGTTGTAGTGTGGACCTGTCTAGTGACATGTCCAATGGCCACAATTTTCAGGAAAAGATCTTCGTTGGACATCCAAGCAATGCAGATTCAAACAAAGAAAAGCAATAGTTTTTTATAAGTGATGTACCTACTAATGTTGCATGGATGTTGCATGTAACGATCAAAACCTCAAAAACTGGATAATGCGGATAGTGGCTCTAAAACCTCCTCTCCAAAGGCTGTTTCGATCTACTGTTGAGGGTTGATTTTGACGCTGATTTGTAGCCCGAATCTAGCCTCCAATCTTCACTTCAAAGGCCCGCAAAAGCTGTGCCAAAGCAAGACAAAAGGCTGCTATAGAACCGGTTCCGAATCAGCTTGAAGATCTACCAAAATACTGCAGAATAGGGGCTGTTATAGACTGATTTTAAGGGCAGGTTTTTTCTACAGCAAACTCTCACTCAAACCCCCGGTTCAGGCTCTCAATCAAGCGCCCAAAGATGCCTCCAGAAATCTGCAAAAACTGCAGAATATTGGCTGCCAAAAACCTGCAGATTTTGATGTCGGAAACTAGGTCGGGCATTAAATCAAACACCTTATGTGCAATGGTGAGACAGCAGCTTAAGCTTGGGCAGTAGCAGAACTTACCACCCCTTTCGCTGCTGTTATCACTCCATCAAGTGTTGCTCTCAGGTTGATGATGCTGCGATTTTCAGCTCCGGAATATTTTCTCCACAGGCTGTCACACCGTGTGATGAAGGGCTGTTTTTGCCACCACCCTCCAACAAAACTGCAGTTCGACAGACACCAAACCTGCAAACTGCAACCAAACAAGCACAAAAACAATACTGCAGACCGCACCATCGACCAACACTGCGAACTGCACCAGAACAGAGCCAGCGCCACCAGAATCGACACAAAACTGCAGACTATTACAGTCAGCCACCAGAAGCAACGCCCACCACCAGAGCAGCCAAAACCGGAACCGAAAACAGCAACAACGTGGAGAAAGCACAGCAGAAGCGCCCCCTGACAGCCCAAGTTTCAACTTCTTTCAAGCTGGAACATCATGACGTGCATGATAACTAATTATGTTTTAATTGCAATATTACTTTTACACGCAACATAAACGTTTATTTACATCATTTATGTTTCTCAGCCAACGGATGAATATATTCAACATATTAATGGGAATAAAATATTAAATTATTTTATAAATATTTTAAATATTTTAAATTACTTATAAATATTGTAAACGATTTTAGAAAATATTTTAAAAATAATTTTATATTTTTATATTATATTACATATATATATTCGTATTATACAAATTGTCATCAATTTTTGTTTATATATAAAATTTATATAAGTAATTTTATATTGAAAGAAATAATATTAAACCGAAAAGTAATATATATATATATATATATGTATCTATATATGTATAGAGTGACGGATTCAAAAAATTTGTTCGAAAGACATATGAATAAAGTGATAAAAATATCGAAAATTAAGAATATATTAAATATATAATGTTTTTACATAGAAAATTTATTGATACTCAAGTGAACATAATTTGGCATTATTTAATTAAATTTTATTAATTTAAATAAGATACAACCATATGTATTCATTAGAGAACATAATTTTAATCTAATTTTACAGCAAAAAAAAATATATATTTATAATGAACAACAATAAATTTATACAATGAAAATTGATTGATACATATTATAAATTTTTTGAACTTCTAGCTTTTATTGATTTTAAATAAAGTAAACTATAAAGTAAACAAAAAGTGTGTGTGTGTATATACATATATAAACAATATGAAATCATGATGATACATGGACAATTTTAATACAATAACTTACATTTTAAGATTTTAGAATTATTGATTAGGTTATATTAAATTTAAATTATTAAAAATAAATAAATTAAAAAAGTAATCAATTTAGTAGATTAACCTAATAAGTGGCCAGATGGCAAGTGAAAATAAAAAGATGCCAAGTGAAGATGAAGGGAAAATGAAAAATAAGTTGCTTGGTAAAATTTGCAAGTTGCCAATAGAGTTTGTGTAACAAACTAAAAATAGAAGTAAATAATACTTGTATAGAAGAGAATATGCATCCGACTAAAACCAAAAAATTGTAAAAAGAAAAATATTAATTAATTGGCAATAGGAAAAATAGTAGAACTGCAACCACAAAAAAAAAAAAAAGAAGGAAAATGGAGAAAGTTTATTGTCTTATAAATAGGAAGAATAAACAATTGAAAAAAGAAAAGAAAGAAGATGTGAAGTAGCGGCACCTTTTAAATATTTTAACAATAAATAAATAATCATAATTTCTAGAAGATATGAGGCTAGCAGCTTTTAGAATAAAGAACAAAAATTAATGGAAGCAGCAACTTTTCACACCAATCCATATGACCCATCCAGATCTAGTTGAGGATATAGAGTGGGTAGTTATTAATATTTATTCTTATTTAAGAGTATGAACTTTTTCTACTTATGGAAGAGTGACCACTGTTGTTGATGCATTTATGACTACACCTCATCCACATTTTCATTGGACACGACATATTTAGGTTGCTTTTACTCCTCCTTCAAGATTTATATTAGTTTGAAACGTCATGCACAATAGATTGCCTACTCATTTATCTCTCTAGTGTCGAGGTTTTATTTTTCTTTCTTGTTGTCATTTATATTGGTTTGCTGAGAAGAGTTTAGAGCATTTATTTTTGTACTGCCCTTTTGTAGTAGATTTTTAGCATTCTTTGTTGTCTGAATTTAGCCATTTTATTTCCTATCTAGGTCTATTATTAATTTGTGGTAAACCGCTATGTCTGTTAATTTTTGCTCTCAACTTTATAATTTTTGGAAGACATGTATAATTGCAATTTTTTGGATTATCTGGCTTGCACGTAATAAGACTACTTTCGAGGGTAAGCGTTCTACCTTTCATGAGACCTTCTCATTTGTTTGGCGTTCCATTCGAGAGACAGATTTTCTCAGCTCTACGGTTATATGGAACTCAGTAGATGATTTTGTGGCTTTGCGTAAACTTTATGTTTTAGCCCATCTTTCTAAGGCTCTGCATATTACCAAGGTTGTTTGGGTTCCCCCTTCTTCGAGTTGGCTTAAAGTTAATACTGACGGTTCTGCTTCTAGAACCCCTGGTTTGGTTGGTTATGCTAGAGTTTTTCAGACTTATCATAGATTTTTCAAATGTGCTTTTACTATTTATTTAAGGATAGGTTATGCTTTTGAAGCAGAGTTGAGCTACTATTCATGTCATTTAGTATACTTTGACTTATCATTAGATAAAACTTTTGTTAGAGAATGATACAGCTTATGTGGTTTCGCTTCCTCTTACTTGTTCTTCTAAGGTTCTTTGGCATTGACAACCGGCTTGAGAAAGGTGTCTTACCTATTTGCAAGATGTGGATTTGAGGGTGATTCATATTTATCGTGAGGGAAATTCAACTGCAGGTGCTATAGCTTTTTGCTTTATTTCTTTTGTTTGTTCAACTTGGTGGTAGACAACTCTTGCTTTTTTAAGTTTTTTTCTTTCTGATGATTTACTTAGTAAGCGTCATTATCGGTTTCATTAGTTTTGGCTATAGGGGTGGATACTCTTTTTTCCTTGTCATGGTTTGGTTTAACTCCTTTGAGGACTAAACTTTGCTTCTTTTAGGCTTTATGCTTTACTTTTCCTTGTATTTTTATAACTTCTCGCTCTCTTTCTTTTGTTTGTTTAACTGGGTGGTAGACGACTCTTGCTTTTTTAAGTTTTTATTTATTATTATTATTTTTTTCTGATGATGATGATTTACTTAGCAAACACCATTATCTGTTTCATTAGTTTTGGCTATGGGGGGTAAACACTCTTTTTGCCTTGCCATGGTTTGGTTTTACTGTTTTATGGACTGATATTTGCTTCTTTTAGGCTTTATGCCTTACTTTTCATTGTATTTTCTTTTTATTTTTTAATAAAATGTTGGCTTTGACCAATAATTTTATATAAAAAAATAATAAAAAATAAAAACTTTTCACACAAAAAACTTAAGTTTAGTCCTTTTGAAAAAAAAAAAAAAAGAAAAACACAAAAGGTTAGAACCAATTACCAATGCACACATATGCACTGCATTACAAAATTTACTTTTCGATTTTTTTTTTGTAAAAAAATTTCGAGGGCCACATATCCCCTTGACCCAATGGTGGGTCCACTCCTGTACATGTGTGTGTGTATGATGGAAACCAAGATAGCGAGCATGGAGGACAACGAGACAATTGGACAATGAGGCAATTAAAGTCATTCAGACTAATCTTGAAGGCTATTGGGTTTAATCTTAAAGACTTTGAGAGTTAATTGAAGGCAATTGCAAGCAAACTGAAGCTAATTGAGCTTTAGATAATTTGAGCTGAGTATTTTAATTGTAATGGGTTTTTAAATTAAGTTAGTACATTTAATTTTATGTTGAGTCTTAATTTATGTAATGGACTGAGCTGATACATTTAATTAATTTAAACTCATGTTTAATTATTTTAAACTCATGAATATCTTTAGTGAGTCCAATTGTTAGGGGTTAGGGTTTTATTTGTTTATGTAATACTCTCTACCCGATTCTCATTCGGATGGAAACCCGAGTCGAAAGACGTTACCTTAATTGATTTATTCGTTATTATTTTACATATATACACTATAAATATTGTTTTTTAAAAACCCAAATTTATAAAACTTACAGATTTCAAAAGTAAACACTTCTAAAATACATTCATTTTCTCAACTTCCATTTCAAACCCTTCGTCCGAATTTACAATCACTTCGCCACACAAACATTTATATACAACATTAGTAAAAATCATATTAATCGAAATTAAACACTAATTAAATGATAAATAAGAATTTCTTTACAAAATTATTTTACAAATCAAAAACCTTATTTGCTACAATTTATACATATTATTATTTATAAAATCTCGTAAATCTATACACATGTACATGCATTTCCATATACTTATACACCACTATACAATACTAAAAGTAAAACTACCAAAGTTGGAGGGATGTGATTTGTAGAAAACGCGACAGTTATCTTCTCATCTATATTTTTTTACAGCGCCCAAATTTTAACCTACGTGTGAAAATCCAACGCGCTAAATATTTCCATTTAGTGGATGTATACCAAATTTAAATCTTATCATTTCGTAAAAATACAAGATTTCACGTTTCTCCAATTTTTATACTAATTCATAACAAGATCAATTTACTAGCGAATACACGCATAAATTGCATAAAAGTCATTTTTCACTTATGATCTTTACAAATCAAATTTCACCATTTTCAAATATTTGTAATAAAACACAATAAAATTTAATAACTAACAAATACCTACAAGCATTTGTACCATGCCACTTTTTTTTATACTCACATATACAATTTCCTCATAACATTTTCTCAATTACAAGTGGTAAATCATTATTTCACAATTTTCGAACTTTTATTGATAAATTTGCAAAGAAATCAAATTATCATTCACTGCACGCATAAACACATACATTTTCATTTTCAAACATGTCAACTCGATTTTCTTTAATAATATTCAGTGCCCTTCGTAAACACTGATACGATACCATGGACTGAAAAATGGGTTTCTCCGGCATCAGACACTCGGTGACTACCCGCTGGAGCACATTTCACATAATACACAAATTCTGGGACTGGACACTAGGTGCCTCGCAAGGTCCATGAATTAAGTATCAACGTTTATAAGCATATCGGTGCAGTACTGCTATAATCACCCTATTGACATGCCAAGTACTCCGGCATCGAACACTCGGTGATTATCCGCCGGATCACATTTCACATAATGCATGAATTCTAGGATCGGACACTCGGTGCCTCTCAAGGTCCAAAATTCACAATCTTGGTATCAACAATGCGGCGTAGTATTGCTAATATTTTTCTATTGGCATGCCAATTTTCAATCCTCATCTACCAATGTTCAGGTTTATTAGGGCCCTTATAAAAATTTGTGTTTATTCATTTACAAAGATTCCATCTAATAACAAATTTTCATTTCTAAATAAGCTTTCATTGGAAAAGCAACGAACATAACCTCAATTGCAATTGTTTCCGTTTATTCAAAATATCATTTTAACATCACAACACATCATTTTTTACTCCATCTACTCATCAAATTAAATCAAACCTTCGTGCCCTTATAAATTTTATTTATTACCCAAAAATTTAATAATTTCAACAACTTTTATTTCTAATTAAAAATTTCGTTAGAAAAGCTATGAAATAGATTTCAGTCATACTTTTTCATTAAATCGAAGTATCAATTTTAGCATCATAAAACACTATTTTTAGCACTCAATATACTCATTAAATCTATCAATCACACCATACCCTTCATCTAGCATGGTCTCTGTCAAAATACAAAATGATTGAATTCTTTCCAAATTCTTTCTATTTCCATTCAATTATCATTCAAGTCACTAGTCAAAGTCATTTAACAACAATTTATCAAAATAAATCCACAAACCCCTTTGATTTGCACAATTCGGCCAACATCTTTCCGTCACAAAAATTTTCAAAATTTTTCATTGTTCAAAGCTACACCATGATTTATCATGCCAACCATGCTTAGTTATGGTATCAATTTAACAAGAAAAATAAGAAAACATCACATTTTAACAAAATCAACACTTTACTAACAAAGGTGAAAATCTCAAGTAAATGTACACCAACAACATCACAATCACATCATACCACACTTTTTCTTCCTTCATTTTATTTATTTTACTCAAATTCATATAAAAATAATATGTCCATTCTCAATAATTAATTCACTACACATGCACTCCTACACTAGTAAAATTTTCTTTTCATAAATTTCAACCCAATTAAATTCAACACATAAAATGTCAATTAACTACTTAATTCTAACTCAACATCTATATTTAATAAATTCACCACTTTACCCTATTTCCAAAGAATATTCTCACATCCATTTCTTTTAATATCCCTTGCACCAAAACATTCAAGCACACTTAAATATCACTAAAAGCCATCAAAATGATTGACTAACCATTTAGACACCCATTCTTGACCCTAATCCAAATCAACATTCAAACTTTCAAATTCCATTTTTCTTCCATCATTTTGATTCCAACCAACATAATTTAATTCCAAAACCTCATACCAACCATTCAAACATTAAAATCCACATAAATACATACTTAACATAAATGGTCCACATACTAATATAATGCCACTCCTTTTGATTTTCTTGATTTTCTTTCCAACAATTATTTCAATCAACATAAACTTTTATATAACCTCATCCATACATTAAAATAATTCCATTACATCCATATTTCCAATTTGACTACTTACTAACAACAACATCACTAAATTATCCACTTTATTCCAAGCTTAAAAATCATGCTTAAATACATCAATTACATCACAAATCATCCAACAACTTACTCAAACACTAAAAAGAATCACTTTAGCACATACAAAAACACAAAGTGTCCATATACTAGCATAAATATAAATCACTTCATTTCTTTTTCTTTTTCCACCAAAAATCATTTCAAATCAACATAATAGCTCATATAATCATCATCCAAATATTAACATTCATTTAATTACCTAAATTTTTTCTAAGTGACCACTTACTAATATAGGTCACAACCAAGATAATATTTTCATTTGACGCTCAAAATCACATCCATCCATAATCAAATAATCATTCGAAGATCAACTAAAACTTTAACCTTCAAATAATTTGAATTCCATTAAAAATCATTTCAAAACTCTAACCCTTAACTACTAACATCCTTGACCCATAACTTGCTTCATTATTATTCCACTCCCAAGCTTGATTTGATAATGATCAACCTCTAACTAACTCATAAAATTCATCAACCTCTCATTCAATCAACAAATTTTAAAAACCCCATCAAACTAATATGAAACAAATCACTACTTACCTCCACTTCTCTTCAATTTTTCTTGAAAAGCCTTGAGGGATTTGAAAGATAAGCATGGAAGATCACCTCTTCTTCTGCTTCTCTTTCTTCTTCTTCTTCTTCACGGCCTGAAATTTTTTTTTCTTCCTCACGGGTCTGCACTGTCTCGCTTCTGCTCTCCCTCTCGGTTTTCCAGCCCTCTCTCCCGATTTCCTCCCATTTGACCGAATGTCTTCCCCCTTTTTCATCCTCTCATGAACTTATCTTTATATAGTAAGCATTGCTAAAGTCTAATTTGCCCTTCAACTATCTCCAAAATCACATAATTGCCATTATTTATAAATGAAACCTTTTGATTGGTCCATTAATTCCATCACATTATTAACTAAATACAACCATTTTCTTTTAGCCCAAATTCAACTAATGACTTTGCTTTTTGACTTAATTGTGTCACAACATCATTGGTTCCTTCACTTTCACATGGATTGTGCTTCTTGAATGATAATCTTGTCATACATTCTTTAATCATTCATTGAACTTAAATTTAATCCCTCATTTAACACTAATAAATTTAAAAAATATTTCATGGTCATCCTATCATCAAATTAACCATGCAATACTCTAATTGGGTATCTTAACCTTCAATCCCAAGCTTTGAAAAAAATTCAAAGGTTTCGAATTCACTAAATTCGTAACGTTTTCAACGAATGTATTTTTATCGATTGATCTTCGGAATCTTCAAAATTCACTTAAACGCACTCATTTTCGCTCCGTTTTAATTTCATGAGGCTTTATTACTCATTCTAAATATTTTCGATTTTTCGGGGTCAAACTCGAAAGTCACTATTCACGCATCACTATTTACCCAGAAAATCACTATTCATCCGAAAAACACTATTTCTCCTTCAAAAGTGTCATTTGAGTTTCTAAAATACTTTTTGAACATTTTAATACTCATTTTGACACTTTTTTAAATTTTGGAATTTTCCCGGAAATCTTTCCAATTTTCGATCATATCCGGAAACTGTTTCGTTTTACCTCGAACAGGCTCATTTTTTTATCCGTTTCAGTTTCCTTAGATTCCATTACTTATCCCGGAGCTTTTCAATTTTGGGGACCGCTTTCTAAAAAATTTACTATTTATGTGGATATTATTCATCTAAAAACACTATTCATCTCGATATATTTTCATTTCGCTTAGAGAGAGGAAATTCGGGGCATTACAGTTTACCTATAAAAAAGCTTGTAACCTAAAAGATTAAAATGAAGAATGAAGATGCAACCAATTATGGTTAATTGAGAGAGAGAATTTTCTCCTTTGTTCTTCCATGAACATGTAATCTTATCAAGCTATGCTTGTGGCGACCAAATCGTAACTTATCTCTCACATTCTCATCTATGTCTTCAGAGTGGCGTCAATATCATTTTTTTATAATTTTAGTTCTTGATTGAGTTCTAATCATTGGGTCAAAGTTCTTTATAACTTTGGTTCTTGATTGACATATAATCAATGAATCAAAATTCTTTATTTTATAAACCTATGTTAATTTTTCTTGGGGTTGTTGATTCAATTGCTTGTGAGTGTCGTATCGTTATAAACGGGATTCGCATCAGTCTATATATGTGTATATGTATATATTTACATACATACATATATCACCTGAAATCACCATACATAAAAATATGTCATAACATTTTAGCAGACAAAATCCTAAGATATATATATTTTGTTGGTCAAACAATAAAAGAGTTTAATGCATCTTCTAAAGTTTTAAGCTTGCTAGTAGGCTAACTCAAAGGAACCATGCTCACCATTATTTTCTTGAAACAAACCAGCTAATGATCTGGACCAAGCTTCAAGTGATGAACCATGGCATGTGAATCCTTGCAATTAATTTTAGTTTTAGACACCACTTCTCCACCCATTCAATCTAACAACTTGCATTTTACTGGAACCATCGCCTTGACTTGTAAAATCTCAAGATAATGAATACATATACATAAAAATTTAAATAATTAAAATTAAATATCCAATTAAATGCCAACAATAAATAATATCAATTTCAAGAATATTTACCTTTGGAGAAGATTCAACAAATTTGGCACTTTAACGTTTGTTTATGACTTGCCCTTTTGTAATAGGTCTTTAACATTCCTTATCATCTCATTTGGTCATATCATTTCCCTATCTGAGACTGTTATTGATTTGTGGCAAACTGCTATATCTACTCATTTTTATTCTCAACTTCATCATCCATGAAGGTCTAGTATAACTGTAATTTTTTTGGATAATTTGACTTACTCTTAATAATGTTACTTTCGAAGGAAAGTGTCATTCCTTTTATGAGGCTGTCTCCTTTGTTTGGTGTATTATTTGAGAAGTATATTCTCTCAATTTTGGGGTTATACGGAATTCAATGGATGATCTTTTAGCTCTGTACAACCTCCATGTGTTAGCTCGTCCTCTTAAGGCTCCTTGTATTATAAAGGTTGTTTGGGCTCCTCTTTCTTCGGGTTTGATTAA
This sequence comes from Litchi chinensis, assembly GCA_019925255.1. Taxonomy (NCBI): domain Eukaryota; kingdom Viridiplantae; phylum Streptophyta; class Magnoliopsida; order Sapindales; family Sapindaceae; genus Litchi; species Litchi chinensis. The sequence continues at coordinate 20,108,595 of CM034468.1, forward strand.
GGTTCATATTGATGGTTCTATTTTTGGTGCTCCTGGTTTGACTAGTTGTGCTAGAGTTTTTTGAACTTATCGTAGATTTTTTAAAAGTGCTTTTGCTAATCCTTTAGTGATAGAATACGTTTTTGAGACAGAGTTGGCAACTGCTATTCATGTCATTCAGTATACTTGGAACTACCATTGAAGGAAGCTTTGGTTGAAAAGTGATTTTGCTTATATGGTTTCGCTTCTTCTTGCTCATTTTTCTAAGGTCCTCTAACATTGGTATCCAGCTTAGGATAAGTGTCTTTCTTATATACAAGATATGAATTTTATGGTGACTTATATTGTAAGGACTCAATCCAAGTGGACTCATGAGATTAATTGAAATCTATTTTATTGTTATTAATTTGGTCCATCTCGAGTTTTAGAAATGACTGAGTATATGGATAAATATTTCACTTGATGACCATTTTTAGAAGAAATCAAGAAAATTGGGTACAAAAGGAAAAATGTTATAGAAAAAGGTGAGCTGTAAAATGTAAAAAGTCAAGTAAAAAAGTTAAGACAATTTAGTGGCGTGCATGGAAAGATAATTGCTAGTATTTTCTTATGCATGGAGAGATAATTGTCAATATTTTGTTTGAAAAATAGAATAGTGTCATGAGATGGTGTGTGGCAATTAAGATGGTGGCAAAAATTTTTATAAAAAAGACAAGTGTCAATTGGCTATGTGGATAAGTACGATAACGAGACAAAAGAGTGCGTGAATAGAAATAAAAGCAAAGACAGAGATGGTGGAGTGTTATTATATATATATATATATATATATATATAATGAAAGCTTTTGGTGGTAGCAAACACAAAAATGGACAAGCAGAATTAGAAAGAAAAATATAAGAAAGAAGTTTGTGAGAGAAAAGAAAAGAGAAGAAGAAGAAAAAAAAAAAAAGAGAATTTTATATTGGTGATCTGAATATTTGGGTGTTCGATTTGTTTTGATAAGTGATTTTTATTTCAATAAATTTGGAATCCAGGAAATTAGTTAATTTTTCTCATAAGTTCTTAATTGAGTATATTTGATTTTAAGGTAGTTCCAAGCTTATAAGAATTGGATGGGAACCGTTCCGGATCCAAATTTAAGTAAAGGAGTTTTGTGAGTAGATTATTTATTTAAATTGAATTATAGTTATATATTTCATATTTTATTTACTTAATTGTTATTAGAAGAAAATTATTTAATTAATTTATTGATTTATTGATTATGTATTATGATTTAATTATAGAATATTTATTATTGATAATTATATTTATATTCAAAAATTGAGTTATACAATTTGCATATGAAAATGATTTGAGATTTGAAAATGAACAAAATGAGCATTTTTGGAATCCCAAGGTTATATTCCCCTTTAACGATAAGACAGGCTTCACGTGTATAAGTCTTAGAAATTGCCTAGTACGTGTGTGACAGATATCTGAGAGTTATTGAGTCATCCAACACATGTATGACAGATATTATCTTTCGCTCTACATGTGTATTAAGTATCTTCACCATATATGATAGATTTTCCTAAGTACTAGATTGGTGTTGATAAAGTTTTTATTACAAATAGAAGTGATTCGTATAGATATTTATATTTTATCATGATATGAGAGGTAATTTCAATATCATTTTTAGATATGATTGAATATTTATAATTGAAATTTTATTTTTCTTACCATTTTTATGTTATGTTAGTTATTATCGAAAATGATTTATTTAGTTTTTAAAAGTTTTATCCACTCACTGAACATCAGAGCTCACATTTTTATATTTTAAAATCATTTTCCAGATAATCGTCAAGTCTCGAAGGAAATCTCCAAACAAAAACAGATGGACCACTCAATCAAATGAAACAAGAAAATCATATTTTGACGTTGTATATGTATTTTGTATATTCCATGGCATTTAGGCATGCGTGTGTTTACTTATACTTTAATGTTGTAACATATTTGATTTCCCGTTAGTTTCGCTCATGTTTTTGCTTTCAAGTCTACAAATGATACAAACACACTTTATAGTTATATTTTCATATGAAAGTTAATTTACTTTATATATGTTACATGACGCTACTTGTGTTGAAATAAGATTTAGAAAAGGGACCGAAGGTCCTAAGTAGTTGAGGTTTGAAATATTTTAAAAGCTTACATTTCGTTTATTATAGGGTAGAATTATTGAATTAATAGCAGTTATATTACTGAAATTTTTATTAAACCACCCTATGTATTGTTAGATTTTCAAATGATTTCCATAAGAAAGATTAGAACCATATATAGTTTCTTAGCTTATCATAGGGTTCTTTTGGATTCAAATTAGGAATTTGGGAGGGTCCTATCACATATCTATCATGAAGGAAATTTGATTGTAGATGTTTTAGCTTTTTTATCTCCTTCTTTTGTTTGTTTCACTTGGTAGTGGACGACTCTGGGTTTTTTGGGCTCCTTTCTTTTTGATGATTACTTTGGCAAATGCCATTATCGATTTACTTAGTTTGACTATGGGCGATGGATACTCTTTTTTTCTTGTAGGGTTTTTCCTATTGAGTTTTTTCGGTAAAGTTTTTAATAAGATTTACTATAGGGTTTGATTTGCTTTGGTTTGATTTTAGCTGAATGATTTGCTTTGGTTTGGTTTTAGCTAATTCTTATGTTGTCATTCCCTTCCTATAGTCTGATTATAATTTTTTAGAGCTTGTTCTTAGTTTTGTTTGCCTTTTTGCCTTGTTTTTTCTTGTATGTTTCTTTTTTATTTTTAATAAAAGTTAGCTTTGACCAACACCCTTATATCATTTAAAAAAAAAAAAAAAAGTTGGTACTTTTGTTACTTATTACCAAATTTGAGTTACTTGAATATTGTGTTTACGAAAAAAAAATAAATAACAGGTTTTCAACAAACATGGATATGAAAAAAAAAAAATAAGTATCAAAATATGAAAGTAAACAAATTTTAAAATTTTTGAGTTGTTTACTAGTTTGTGGATGGAAAACATGTTACTACTTTATTTGGATCAACTTAAGACATATGATTGATGACTAAATTTTGCAAGTTTGTAAATTCATGCATCATATATTTCCATATGTTGCTGAAGTTATGCATTGGTTTGTTTACCAACCACAGATGTTTATACAATTATAGGTGTTACACTATAATTCATTCCTCGAACTCAACCCCAGTGCTCCCAATCTAAAACTTGAGATGCAATATCATCTCTAACTAATTGATGGGATTCTTGATGAAGTATCTCCATTTGTCTATATATATCATGAAAAATGATATTAATTAAAAAAAAAAATACTAAACACATTAATTAAATTAACACAACAAATTATTAAATCAACTTAGCATACAATTTTTTCACCACCGTCCTTAATCACTAAGGTCCTATCTTTGTGCTTGTGACCGATTAGGATCCCATCTGTGTGCTTGTGACCAACTGTTTATGTTTTGACTCTATCCACTTCATTTGAGTCTTCATATCGAGCTACTTTTTTAGCTCTTTAACATTGAAAACCATAGAAACAACCATATATATTTTTGTATTTAATTATAGAATTCTAAGAAAATAACACATTTAAGATATAAAAATATTCATAGAGCTTGAAGAATGATAACAAGCAATAACCAGTTGAAATTGCAAATTTTAACTCTTACCAAATTCTTCACATAGTCGTGCCAATATTTTATGACTTGTTGTATATGGGTGTGCACTCTTCTTTGCCAACTCAGAATAATAATTACTTACTTTCCAAAATATTGTAAAATTAAATCAAAATCCATTAGAGGCTAACATGCTTGCTTCAGAATATCAATGAACAATTACCTGAAAATGTATTGGATATATTTTCAATGATAGTGAAAATTTTCAACGAGAGTGAAAATTTTCAATGGTTCCCCATGAAAGACCCAATTAGTGTAGGTATGATCCATCTTATTAATGACTAAGTGCTCATATATCATTTTAGTGTGATGATGAATATGGTTAATGCATTTTTTGTAAGGGCAAAGGATGAAGTCAGGATTTCTTGGAGGTTTTTTCGTGGTCTCAACAAAGTTTTTGGCTCTATCTTTATATTCCTTCAACACTCTAAAAATTGACAAAGGACAAAAGATGTTGTTATTAATTGAAAGATTAAATCTTTTATAAATTACATTTAAGATATTGACCTTGAAAATCTTAACCACTCTTTGTCCATTTGAATGCATATAACACTAAAAAAATAAAACATGTAATAACATAGTGTATTAAACTATATTTAAATGATTAAACTTTTAATACTCATATAAAGAAGTAAATAAACAAACATTACATTTCACTTAATCCAACAACTTGATTTTTATTTTTAGTGTACTAACACAATTGAAATTAATTATCAATATGTATGATTGATCTAATATGTATCAAAAACAACTTGATTTTTATTTTTAGTGTACTAACACAATTGAAATTAATTATCAATATGTATGATTGATCTAATATGTATCATAGACACAAGTTAAACTACTTTATGACACTAAGTTTGTTTGGTAGTAGTGATTTAGATTATCTATATATTGAATATTTTGTTTAGCTAAGTTAATCTAAAAAACAAGAATCATTTTGATTCAATTGCTATTTGTAATATAAATGAATCGTATGTTATCTATATATTCAATATCAGAGTATTCCAATTATTATATATATAAAATATGTTATACAAATAACATATATATTTGAATTTGATTTAAATTTAAATTGTTTTCTAACATGTTTCATAAATTATAAGCTAACAAATTTTAATAGGTTTCATATATTATATTAAATTGTTTTTTAACATAATCTCATGAAACTAGTTATATCTCACATCATAAATTTTTCCCTTACGATACCATATGTCATCCAAAATGCGAACTTTTAGCTCAACATTAACACATTCTTAATAATCTAACAAACCAACACATTCTAAAATGTATTCACAACAGATGGTGATTTACATTCAAACAGTATAGTATATTTTCAACCAAAACAAATCAATCCAATCTTATGTCAAATTAATAATAATAATCAAACTTAACCGCAACATTTTATGCATTGAAATAACTCAAAGTAGTTTTTCCGAACATTAAAGGAAGAGTAAAAATAAAAAATTTATTCAACTTGTTATCAACATTTTTCTTAATATTTTTAAAGTCTCATTATCTATCTAACCTATATGGTAAGAAATTCAATTAAATAGATAATTATATTAGAGATTGCTTGCATACAATATAATAAAATCTGAAAAATGAAAAAGGAAAAACTAGTGCGGCTATTGGCCACAACGGACAGACTCCTCTTACGAGGTCTCTGTCTTGGTGAGTGGACTCCTTTATCTATGGAGGAGGCTTGAACACAAGTTAATTCAATTTTATATAGTTTAATTTACTTAAAAAAAAAAATCTTTAATCTTTCTTGTGTCAAGAAAGGACCCATAACACAGTAATGATGGCTCGCCATCTGTAAAGTGAAAAAAGCAAATGCAATGTAATTAAAAACAACTAAAAATTTATTAAACATAATTTTCTAAGACTTTAGATACCTTTGAATTTAATTAAAAAAATGAATCACCAAATTAATTAAAAAAATGTATATACATATATATACACAATAAATGAGGCAAGCTTAATGCCAAATCACTCGTGTTTCAAAAAATACACAAAAAACAAAATTTTCAACTTGTTAACTCCATTAAAAAAATGTGTTGATGTGGTGTGTCATCACAATTATCTATTTGTTTTCGTTTGTAAGGTGATATAGCTAAAAATATATAATTTAACATATAATGTTTTCATAACCTCTTTCCATCATCACACGCTTGAAGAAAAAAACAAAACAAAATTCATTAACCAAATTATGTTTTCATAGTCTAAAACTAATCTCACTTAAAAGTTCTCAAATTAACCACTATGAATAACAATTTAGTCACAAGATCCCTTATAATTGATTCCATACAAAAACCAAACTACGGAAAGACAGACACCTTGTGGCCCATATTGTAGTGTCGATGTGCCCAATGTAAAAGACAGTCACCAACTTCGCAGCATTTGAATGAAATTGGAGCCTCAAAATATTAAGTGTCAGTTGAAGAGTAGCTACAACTTTGAATTTTAAGTGTGTAAGGTCTGAACATCAGCTGAAGAAGAGTAACGGTTTTTGAATTTTAAGTGTCAGTTCAGTTAGTGCCCACCGCCACCAAATGATCATACCCTCCATTCACTCCCTCTGTCTCTGTGATCGCCATTTCCAACATGAGATCTCTCTTCATATATTCCATCTTGCCTCAAACCTAGCAGCTACGTACTCTATTTTCCTGCTTTGATTTCTGTCAGTTTTGGTTTGTTACCCGAGTTCTTTGTTTTGTTCGGTTTCGTTGATGGTTGCTAGCCCGATGATGATGGTTGTGACCAGTTGTGTGCTAAATAGTATTCTGCATTGTGTAGTTGTTGTTTGATTAATCTATTTTCATTCACTTGTCGTTTGCTTTCTATGGTTTGAATTATTTACGTTCAATCAAGACATCTTTTCTTATTTTCCTCCTTCGATTTTTAAAATGTTTCGCTAATGTAATATTGTTTTGTCCTCTATAATCTGTATAGCTCTGTTAGTTATATTCTTTCAATATTTAACTGTCGAGGTTTTTCATCTACAGTGTGTTTCAACTATTTCAGAGGTATTTTGTCTAATAAATTTTCAATTAATGCTCTGCGTTTACTTTTCTAAACTACAGTTGTTGTTGCCGTTTCTAAAGGATAATGTCTTTGATAGGTATTTCCATTTTTCTTGATGGGAATTGTTTTGATGGGTAGTTTTTGGAATCTCTTGACAATGAAATCTCTCAAGAAATATATAGATGGTCTTAAGATGCTAAGTTTGTTGGGATGAGTAAGTTGGCTATGAATGGCTAAATTTCATTGTCGTTATGTACGTAGTAGTTTTTCTTTTGTTTAAATGAAAAATGCATACAATGAAATTTCCTGTGTTAGATTAGAATATTGAATCTTGAAACCTTTGAGTAATTTAGTCATTTTGAGTAACCTTGAAACCTTGATTTGTTTATTTAAATTTTCTATGCACTATTAGTTCAACATTCAAACATAGTTTACAACTATGGTTCTTGCTTTTTCAGAAGTTGATTTTGCTGCTTCTCGCACTCCTACTTAGTGGAGCGGCAACGAAGACCGGGGGACCACTGTGCCCAAATTGTCATCCCAAGGACCCTCTCTGTTGCTGGCCACCCAAGCTGTAAAAGTATCGAGCTATCACCGTCTCTTATCTGTTCTTAGTTTTTGTAGACCAGTGGTTGTCATAACTGGGGTGTGGTTTATATAAGGAGGACAATTTGGTGATTCTCCCCTGATAATTTGGTGTTTGAAGTGGTAGGTTTGAAATGGTTTGACCGCATTTCAGTGGCAAAGCTAAGGGATGTTGATGGGGCTACAACACCCTCAGTTTTTCAGCAAAATTACAACCAACAAATTATATATAATCATGATTTTTAATTAATTTTACTTTGCTCCCCTTTAAATTATTGTGTACCAATTTATTGACCCCCTAAATATATGTATCTAACCCAAACATCAATGATTATATTTAGAAAACTAAAACTACAAGTATATATAACAAAACAAATTTTTTTTTAAAAAAAAAAATCACTTCCACTAAAATATGAGAATAGTAAAAGCAAATAAAAGGATACGTCATAAGCTCGAATATACAAATATATATATATATATATATATGTGTGTGTGTGTGTGTGTGTATATGTGTCTATGTGTATAGAACTTTTATGATCAATGCCTTCTAACTAAAAAAATTACGAAAAACCAATCAAATTCATCTATTGCATTCTGTCTCCTGAGATAAATTTTCTCTCAAATTCAATTCAAATATAATAGATAAATTTGATTAGTTCATCTTAATCTTTTAAAATTAAGAGATACTGATAGTAAAATCATTAATATATATATCTTTATGGTCAATCCTAACTTTTAAATTGTTAGAACCACTAATTTCAACTATTAACTGCATTTGAATTAAAAAGGAAAAAGAAATGTTTTTAGGAGAGATAAAAACATTATTGTATTTATTATGTTATACTATAGTGTCCCTCTCATATAAATTTCGTGGGTGTGGGTGCTAGTGCAATTATTTTTAGTTGTTTATATGCGGGTTTTGATAAACCCACCCGAATCTGATCCCCTATCATTTCTAATCATATATATAAATTGTCGACGTTGAAATCCAGTCGACGAGAATTCAATACCCAATACCTGCAATCAATGTGAGAAAGCACAAAAACCAAAAAAAGATATAGCAAAGAACGCAGAACAAAACAAGAAAACAAAGGATTTTTAACGTGGTTCAACGAGTGCGCCTACGTCCACGGCTGTCTCTCTTAAATTCTACAGAGTGACAGTATGTTATTCAATGTATCGTCTGTGTTATAATGATTTTAACCCCTATTTATAGGGGAAGTAATGTTACAGATTTGGTAGCAATAAAATAGGAAGAGAATCATGAATTAATTACACTTCCTAATCTGTTTGAGTAAAATCAAGAATCTGCTCCACAAAATCCGAGATAACGTTGACTAAGTTTGAATTTGAATTAACTTCCATATCTGGTGAGAGAATCACGATTAGATTGGGTAACTGTCATATCTGAAAGATTTGGTATTAACTGTCCATTAGACGAACTGTTTACTGCCTTGAGCAACCTAGAGCTTGACCTCTCTGAGTAGCAAGCTATATATATAGAGCGAGCTTCATAACGAATTGTAATTAAGTTGTGAAATAAGCTGACTCATGCGAACTGAAGAGCTCGCTGGACCGAGCTGAGTTGTAGAGCTTACTGGGCTTGAATTGATAACTGGGTCTTGTCTGATGGGCCTTTGCATTTGGGCTGACTTGATCGGGCCTTCATAGGCTTTTACCAGCCCATTTAGTGAGTCCAGAAAACACACATAACATCAGCCCCCCAGCTCTCAGTTCGTTCTACGAATTGGGAGCTCAAGCTCGCTGGTAAAAGCTAACTTCTCTGATAAGCTAACTTGGATTACCGTTTCGCGTCTTTTCAAATTCAATCCCATCAACTCTGACACGTGGCGGTCATACAGGAGATAACTGAATCGTCTTTGGCATGTTTCGTGCTACGTGCATTTAATGCGCACGTCTTTCAACTGACGGTTACATGATTACAGAACCGTTACTCGTGCTGCACCGTTAGATCGATGGCAATTACTCAGCACGCAAATCTGATGGCTGGGGTTCGAGCTCGTCCACCTATATAAACTGGTGGAGCCCTTTCATTTTCTTTTTCATCTGTCACTTTCTCTCAAAGCCCCAAGTTTTCTCAGCAATCTCACTGGTTTTTCACGAAATCGACACTTCCAGTCACTGTTTTATATACCTTCATCAAAGATTCACGGTAAGTTTGTTCTTTGATTTCAAGTTTTCCATTCTTGGTTTATTTTTGTTGAGTTGATGCTGCATTGTGTTTGTGTTTTGTCATTGTTGTGTCTGAGATGGTCTAAATACATCATGTTCTTGATGTTTAACTTTTGCTGTTCTGGGTTTCTTGTTGAACACGATTTTTCAACTTCTGTTGATTTGATCCTGTAGCATGTTTGTTTGAGACCTGATTACTGTTTGTGGTCTGTTATGCATGCTAATTGTTGGATTAGACACTTGTAGAATGTTAGCTCGTAGATCGTTTCTTCATAGATTAAGCCCCACCCTGAATAAGCGATCTGCAAAATAGGAAACTTAGAAATTTTTTTTAGCATTTTGGTAATCTGTTCGTTACGACCTGAACATGCTTCCTTTAAACAGATGTCTTCAAGTGGAGCTTGTAATATTAATGAAGCAGCTCGAGGTAGAGAGGCTCATGAGCTGGATGAGACTCGGGCTGCAGAACGACGAGCTCGCAAAGAAAGAAAAAGTCGCGAGACATTTGCACACAATCCCTCTACATTGGGTCTTTTCGATTTGATAGGGCTTGTTCTTCAATTTCACATCCCCAGGGGTTGTCGTGCGTTGTCACCCATTCCCGCGAGCCATGCATGCTATCCTCCATGGGGGTACGTCGCTGTCAGTACCCAACATCTCGAGCAAGGACTAAGGTTCCCTATTCATCCTTACCTGATCGAGTTCCTAAACACAGTCAAGCTCGCGTCATTCCAGTTGATAACGAATTCGTATGCGCAGCTGACCTCGTTGACTCTGGTCTTCCTTAGAAACGGCCTTCCTCCCCCAACTCCAAAAATCGTCCAACACCTCTACAACTTCAAGACTTTGAGCACTAAAAAGGGGGAAAAACCAGATGACATCTATTATCTCACAGCTCGTCCGTCAGACTATAAGAAACTCTTGTCCTAAAGAGGTGCGAAGGGCAAGTCTAACGTTGGGGCAAATAAGACGAGCTGGTTCTTTGTCTCCTGCCCTTCTCTCATGGGTCTTAACAATTTCAGCTTCGTTCTGAAACTAGGTATGTAGAGGGAAATCTTTAGCGAGCTTTTTTTTTTTTTTTTTTTTTTTTTTACATTTTGCTTTTACAGAGCTGAAAAATGACGAGTCTCCTCTCAATGACGAGGAAAAAAGGGCTTTCGAGGTGCTCACGAACTCGAGTGAAGTAAGTATCAATGGTAAATTTGACACTGCCTTTCTCCAGGCTCATGGCCTTGCTCCTCCTAAGGATTCTCTGCTACTAAGACTTGAAGAGGACTTAGGGAGCATGGAGGATGACCCTATACTTCCTTCTGTCCTTGAAGTCCCTGTCGAGGAAGAGGATACACTGCTCCTCGATCATCTCCAAATCCTGTCACCACTTCGCGAGCAGATACAGCAGCTCCTGCCCCTAGCTCGCAGGCAGAAACTACAACTCCTGCTCCAACTCTAGCTCGGATAGCTCTAGCTCAAGAAGCTCCTGTTGTACAGATAGATTCAATTCCTTCCCCTGTTCGAACAACTCCTCCCAGAGTTCCATCTCCATCTTCCCAAGCGAATCCAGTTCCCAGTCCAACAGTTCCAACACCTGTTGAAGAGACACCGGTTCCAGCTCGTACTCTACCAATAGGTGCATCTTAAACGACCATTCCTCGAGCTCCTGCTTCTTCATCTGCGTAAGCTCTAACCAAGAGGAAAAAACTTGCTCTTTTGGAGTGCCCTCCAAAGCGACTTGCCAAAGCTTCATCCTCCTTCATTCCAGCAAAACGAACTGCTGAAACTTTAGCCTCTCCAGCTGCTCCTTCGAAGCGATCTAAGCGACCTGCTAAAGCAAAAGCTCCCCCGGTCGTTGCTCCTAACGAGGTGCCACCTTTTGAAGCAGCAGCGGACCTTCCCCAAGATCCAATTCCCAGCTCGCCGCCCGAAGTACAGGACGCTCCATCCGAGGTCGTTCCCCATGCAACCCGAGCTGGCACCAGCAGGAGAATAAAGAAGAATTGGACTAGGCGTGCCTTTTACATGCGACATCATGTTTACTGGAGTGAAGAGTCTGAGGCCGCAGAGACTATAGGGACTTTATCGCCAACAATGCCAGACGTCGAAATTGGACCTGGGGGGAGATATTTAACTTCCTTCCTTGACAACTGGCCAATAATTATGTTGACTCAAGCGAGGGTCTTAGAGAATAAGTCCCTTACGGGTACGACTTTGAACGAATATACAGCTTGACATGCTATGCTTGTAAGTCATTTTTCCTTTCACCTCCTGGTTTCTTTACTTTATCAAATATTAACTTGTAGAATTTTCAAGCCGCTCTTGCATCAATAAAGCAGAAGAGGGATACTAGATTCGCTAAAGATCGAATTACGGGCTGGAGAGCGAGTTGAAGAAAGCTAAGGAAGAGATGAACTCCTTGGCTGAGGGAGCTCAAGATGGGAGAAGGTTCGTGGAAGGCTACGAGGCCAAGATAGCTGCGGCGAATATTGCTAAGCAGACTGCCGAAGAAGCTCTGGTACGGTTAGAAGGTGATATCGAAACCACCAAGTCGCACCTTACTGCCTTACTACGTAATTGTGAGGATGAACGTGACAAGGCAAAAGGTGAACTGAACAATATGAAGGACGAGCTGAGGCAGTCTGAGCAACGAGCTGAGATCGCGGAGAAACAAGAAGAGGTGTTCAGACAACAAGTTGAGGCTGCAGTACAACAAGCTGAAAGAGCAAAAGCTGCCGCTTAATGGGCTGAAGAGGCCGAACATAGAGCTGAGGTGCTAAGGCAGCAAGTGGGGGATGCAGCAGCGAGCTGAGGCTGCAGAACAGCAAGTAGAGAATGTGCTACAGCGGGCTGAGGCTGCCGAGAAGCTAGTTGAAACAGCCGATCAACTAGCAGGGGCCGCGTATCAAGAAGCCGAGGTTGCTAATCGCTGAGCAAATGAAGCCTTCAAAGAGTTGATGGCTCTCTGAGAAAGATCCATTTAGGAAATGGAGGAGCAGGTTGTTGAAGCCAAAGATGAGGCTGAGGAAAGAATAGGCCGTAATTTCCTTTACACGCTATGGATGTCTCATCCTGACATGGATTTTTCTATCTTTGGTGACAAGGGACTCCGAGCTGTGGATGAGTTCAAGGCTGGGACTACCTCGTCTCCAGCTGATGAAGTTCCTCTAGCAACACAGGCTCCTGGCACAACTCCTCAGGCTGAGCCCGCTGTAGATCTCTAATCTTCCAACACATCTTCGAGCGACAACTCTCTTTTAGGGCCGGATTTTCCAACTCGAAACTAAGAGCTTGTTTGTTGTATTTGTATTCTTTCAACTTCGATTTGTAGAGAATTTTTGAATTTAATAGAATTTATTTTTTTATATCACCTCCGTCGAATGTGTTTATGTCATTGTATTTGTTGTAATACATTGCATGTCTTCATTTTATAATTCATAAGATTTCTTACGAGCTAATTGTTATAACATAAACTTGTTCAAAATCTGATATAATAATTTAAGCAATCGCTTAATTCAATAGTTAATAAAATTTTATAATATAAGCAACTAATCATAACCTCTTTCTGCCGTATTTGGAGTGTTGACAAGCTATGCAAGGGTACGTAACCTTGCCTGCTTTTTAGACTCTTTTTCATTTTAGCGAGCTGTGTAGGGGTACATAACCTCGTTTGCTTTTTAGGCTCTTTTTCATTTTAGCGAGCTATGCAGGGGTACATAACCTCTCCTGCTTTAGGCTCTTTATCATTTTAGCGAGCTATGCAGGGGTACATAACCTCGCCTGCCTTTTAGGCTCTTTATCATTTTAGCGAGCTATGCAGGGATATATAACCTCGCCTGCTTTTTAGGCTCTTTTCTTTTTAGCGAGCTATGCAGGGGTACATAACCTCGCCTGCTTTTTAGGTTCTTTATCATTTTAGCGAGCTATGCAGGGGTATATAACCTTGCCTGCTTTTTAGGCTCTTTTCTTTTTAACGAGATATGCAGGGGTACATAACTTTACCTGCTTTTTAGGCTTTTTATTTTTAGCGAGCTATACAGGGGTACATAACCTCGCCTGCTTTTTAGGCTCTTTTCTTTTTAGCGAGCAGCGAGCTAATCAGCATGGAGCTCGTCAACTCTGTAACTTAGATTGAATTTCGTCATGAAGGAACTGGAGCTTTCATTAGCTATAATAAGATTGAACTACACAACAAAGAGGTTACCGATAATATAGACAGAAATGATTGGCATTCCAAGCTCGAGGAACCTCAGCTCCGTTCATGTTGGTCAAACGATATGCTTTATTCCCCAAGTTTGCTTTGATGACATAAGGTCCTTCCCAATTTGGGCCTAAAGACCCATCACTGGGTTTACGGGCTCCAGGTAGAATGAGGCGTAGTACTAGATTTCCTGCATTGAAACTGCGAATTCGAGCATTCTTGTTATAATACCTCGCAATTCTTTGTTGATAGACAGCTACTTTTAACTTGGCTGTTTCTCTTACTTCTTCAAGCAAGTCTAAGTTTGTAGCAAGTAACTGATCATTGACATTTGGATTGAAGGTCACTCTTCGTTGCGAGGTAACTTCTAACTCTACTGGGATCATGGCCTCATACCCATATACCATCGAAAAGGGGTCTCGCCTGTGGTGCTGCGAGCTGTGGTCCTGTAAGCCCATAATACCTTCTGAAGCTCGTCTACCCACGCTCCTTTCTTCGCTTCCAGTTTCATCTTTAGGGTATGCTTGATAATCTTGTTCACAACTTCAACTTGGCCATTAGCTTGTGGATGGTCCATTGCTGAGAAGCTTTTAACGATCTTGAGGTCGCTGCAGAACCTGAGAAACTGGTCACTAGTGAACTGGGTCCCATTGTCAGTCACAATATGCTGCGGGACTTCGAATCTGCAAATAATATTATTCCACACAAATTTTTCAATCTTTGTAGTGGAAATTTCTGCCAACTCCTTTGCTTCTGCTTACTCAGTGAAGTAATCAACTGCGACCACGACATGCTTGCGTCTTCCACGAGCTATTGGCAGAGGCCCGATCAAATCCATTCCCCAAATTGCGAAGGGCCACGGGCTCACCATTTGTTGAAGATAAGCTGGTGGAGCTTGCGAAACCTGAGCAAACTTCTGACACTTGTCACACTTCTTGACCAGGTCGATGGCATCTTGCTTCATGATGGGCCAATAAAAACCCTGACGAAGTGCTTTTTGGGCTAAAGACAGCCCCCCAACGTGATTCCCACAATGACCTTCATGTATTTGCCTCATCACCGCCTCACAATCTTGGCCATCTATGCATCTCAAAAGTGGAGCTGAAAACCCCTTCTTATACAGCACATCATCGTAGATGCAGTACTTGGCTGCTCTAGCTCGCAAGCGCCGTGCTTCCAGCTTATCACTCAGCAACTTCCCATCTTGCATATAGCTCAAAATCGGACCCATCCAAGAATTGGGCTGCACAGTTATGGCCATCATCACATTCTTCTCTTTTGTACTTGGAGTTGATAGGAACTCTACTGGGATTGCCCTAAGAAAGTCTGCATCTCGTGTGATCACAAGGCGAGCTAACGCATCTGCATGTGCGTTCTGAGCTCGTGGGATATGCTTCACCTTGCATTTCTGGAAAGCACTTAGTATTTCATGAACTTTCTGGAGGTATAAAGCCATTTTTGGTCCCTTGGTCTGATATTCCCCTAGTATATGGCAAACCACGAGCTGCGAATCACTGAAAACCTTTAGCCGTTCAGCTCACATCTCTCTAGCTAGACGTCGACCTGCGAGCGGTGCTTCATATTCAGCTTCATTGTTTGTAGCCTGGAAACCAAACCTTAAAGCACAAAGATCTTATGGCCTTTAGGACTAATCAGTAGAATCCCAACTCCAGCCCTCTGCTCGCTAGATGACCCATCAACATACAATTCCCAAATCGAACCTTTAAAAGTTTCAGCTTCATCGTCCACAGGTCCTGTAAACTCTGCAATGAAGTCTGCCAAAGCTTGGGCCTTAATAGCCGCCCTTGGCTTGAACTGAATGTCGAATTGTGCAAGCTCCACTACCCACTTTAACAAGCGACCTGAGGTGTCTGCTTTCTGTAAAACCTGCTTCAGTGGATACTGAGTGAGGACTTCGATCATATGGGCTTGAAAATAAGGTCGCAGCTTCCTCTATGCGACTACCAGGCAGTAAGCGAGCTTCTCCATCTGAGAGTACCTGGTTTCAGCATCCTGTAGCCTTTTACTCACATAGTACATTGGAAGCTGTGTCTTCTCCTTTTCTCTCACTAAAGCAGCACTTAAAGCTTGCTGAGACACTCTCAAGTATAGAATCAGTTTTTCTCATTCTTTGGGCTTAGAAATGAGTGGAGCTCGCCCAATGTATTCTTTCAACTGTTAGAAGGCTAGTTCACACTGTTCGGTCCACTCGAAGCTTTTTGCCTTCTTCAAGATATCGAAAAATGGAATGCATTTATCCGTAGCTTTCGAGATGAACCTACTTAGTGCCGCGACCTGACCATTGAGGCTCTGTACATCCTTTACCCTAGTCGGCGACCTCATGTCGATTAGTGCTCTAATCTTCTCAGGGTTGGCCTTAATGCCTCTACTGTTCACCATAAAACCCAAAAACTTCCCAGAAGCTACCCCGAACGCGCACTTGTATGGATTCAGTTTCATCTAGTAGCTCCTCAGAATCTAAAACATTTCCCCCAGGTCACGCACATGATCACCCACCTGCTTGAATTTTACTAACATGTCATCCACGTAGACCTCCATGGTCTTTTCAATCTGCTCTTCAAACATCATGTTTACCAATCGTTGGTAGGTCGCTCCTGCGTTTTTCAACCCGAATGGCATCACCTTGCAGCAGTATATTCCGCGGTCTATCACAAACGAGGTGTGCTCTTCGTCCTCAGAATCCATTGAGATCTGATTATAACTCGAGTATGCATCCATAAAACTCAGGAGCTCGTGTCCAGCTGTAGCATCCACGAGCTGGTCTATCCTTGGCAGGGGAAAGCTATCTTTCGGGCATGCCTTATTCAAATCAGTGAAGTCAATACACGTTCTCCATTTCCCGTTCTTTTTCTTCACCAACACAGGATTGGCGACCCAGGTCGGGTAGTAAGCTTCTCGGATAAATTTGTTGGCCAGCAGCTTATCTACCTTTTCTTTCAATGCTAAGTAGCGCTCCCCTGTCATTGTTCTCCTCTTCTGGCGAACTGGTTTGTGGTGAGGATCAATATTCAACCTGTATGACATCACCTTGGGGTCTATCCCCACCGTATTTGTGATTCCACGCGAACACATCCAAGTTCGCCTTCAGGAAGTCAGCGAGCTGGGTTCTTAGTTCTGGAGCTAAACCTCTTCCCAACTTCAGGCATCTTTCTGGATCTGTCTTGCTGACTTGAACATCTTCCAACTCTTCAACCGGCCTAGTAGCTCGGTCTGCATCTACCTCACGAAGGTCCAAGTCGTGACTGACCCCTTTTTCGGTCATAGCTTGTGGTTCGCCCTCTGAAACCATGTTCACTTTCTTTCCTCTCACGCCCATCTTAACAGCATCCTCATAGCAGCGTCTGGCTAAATGTTGCTTTCCCCTAACACAACCGACACAGTTAGTGTTGGAAACTTGATTGTAAGGGTCCTGGTAGAAGTAACTACATCCAGATCGTTCAATAAAAGTCTTCCCAGAACCACATTGTATGCTGATGGACAGTCAATAATCAAGAAATTTGCCAATACAGTTACCTGGCGATCTACCTCCCCGAGCGTAAGTGGCAACTTGATTTGGCCCACTGGTATAACAGCATCTCCAGTGAAACCATAGAGAGGCTCTGGGGACGACCTCAGTTGCTCTGCTCCTAGCCCCATCTAATCATAACAGTTTCTGTACATCACATTCACCGAGCTTCCAGTATCTATCATCATGCGCTGTACTTCCATGTTGCTGATTTTAGCTCGTATAACCAGCGCATCATTGTGTGGCCAGATCACACCTCTAGCATCCTCCTAGGTGAAAACAATCTCATCTAAGGTCGTCTTGGCTTTCTTGGCGGGTCCCTCCGACCCATTGACCTGAAAGGTATAATTTGCTTCTCGGACATACCTCTCGTACAACCTGTTCGAAGCACCTGCAATATGGGGGCCACCATGAATTATAAAAATAGTTCTTACAGTAGGCTCATGCTTTGGCTCGGGAGCTCGTTGGGGCTATTGCTGTGTTGGCTGCTGCTATTGAGGTCGTTGTTATGGAGGTCGCGAGTCTACAGGTCTTGCCACATAATCTCTCAAACGACCTCTCTTGATCAACTTTTCAATGGCGTCCTTCAACGCCCAACAATTTGAAGTATTGTGTCCAACCTCATTATGATAGGCACAAAACTTACTCTGATCTCTATGCTGAACAGGGGCTCTCAAAGGATAAGGCTTTTCAAAATATTCCTTGTTCCTTTCTGCTGCGAAAATCCTGTCTGGTGAATCCGTCAGGACGCTATACCCTTCATGACTATCCAAACGTCGAGGTCGCTCATTTCTTGGCTCTCTCCTCACCCTTTTAGCAATTTGATTATTCGAGCCACTGTTTCTACCTTCTCCTTGTTCCTGCCATTACTTCTCTTTTTCATCTGGTTGGAACTGCCCGCTTCATTCTTCTGGTTGGGCTTCTTCGGGCCGAAGGTTTCCTCCTATCTGATCTCCTTTGTAGCTCGCTCATAGAACTCTCTCAGATCCTTCATTGGGGACTTGTAAATGCTCTCATACAGTTTTCCATCCTAGCACAGCCCAGCTGAAATCGCTATCAGTATACTCTCATTTGATGGATGCTCAACATTCGCGACCTCGCGTCTAAATCTGGTGCTATATTCTTTCAAAGACTCACCCTGATGTTGAAAAATGGTAGCTAGATGGCAGGATGGAGTGAGCTGCCTTCTCAATGCCCTGTATTGGCCAACAAACTTCTGCTGACATTCTTTCCAACTTCCTATGCTGCGAGCTGGGAGATTCTTGAACCATGTCCTTGGAATATCCCCCAAAGTAGCTGGGAATACACGGCACTTCACCATAGGATCATCTGTCTGCAAGTCCATCTGAACGTTAAAGGCATCGAGATGGTCATATGGGTCACTGTCCCCATTGTACTGCTGAATATTCGGCATCTTGAACCTCAGAGGGAGAGGCTGCGTCTCAATTTCCCTTGTAAATGGGGTCCTTTCCCGGTGGTACCCACGCTACTCCGGGGCTCTAGGTCACGCTTCTAACTGCTGGACCTTTTGGAGGAGCTCCTCTACTTGTGGGTCTCGGGGCTCATATATCCTCCTGAGCTCGCGACCTGGGAAAGGATGCTCTGGGTCATATCTCTCGTTCTCTCTAAATGAGCCTTCAAGTCGATGGGATCTCACGTGCTGCTCACCCACTTCGTCTACATGCCAAGCTGCAGCTCGGGGTCTATCGTGCCTAACTTCTACTCGCTGGCCTCCATCCTGGCTCAACCTTACTACCAGGCTTGCTGGGCGAGCGACTTCCTTTTCTTCGCGAACAGGGTGGCCTTCAGCTCTAGAGCGTGCATGAAAGGAACGAACTGAGCCTGCAGGTCGCGGGATTTCCCTTGCTGGCCTTTCGAGCACCTGCATTGCTTCATGCTGCTGGGGCACGTGCCTTGGTGCCTGAACCTCAACCCTAGGTACGTTCTATGCCTGAGACTGCACCAATATATTGACGGCCTTTGTGAGTTGCCTGACCGTGTTCTCCAGTGCCTCTTGCCTCTGATACCACACTTGTTGCCCATCAACTACTGGGGCGATTGAAACTGGTTGACGGGGAGGCAAAGGCGGCATGTTTGCTGCAACACCAGCTACTTGACCATACGATGTTCCTGCTGTATGCATTGGTGCACCTTCCACCTACTGCGCATCATGTTGGTGGTGACTGGGCTGGCTCTCTGCCTGGTCAGCCTGTGAGCCCACATACTTGGTTTGTCTGGTTCTTGTCATGTTATTAGAAATCAATGGATTGAGATGAAAAATATTGCAGTTTGGGCCCTCCTTCTAGCGCCAAAATGTCGACGTTGAAATCCAGTCGATGAGAATTCAATGCCCAATACCTGCAATCAATGTGAGAAAGCATAAAAACCAAGAAAGATACAGCAAAGAACGCAAAACAAAACAAGAAAGCAAAGGATTTTTAACATGGTTCAGCGAGTGCGCCTACGTCCACGACTGTCTCTCTAAAATTCTGCAGAGTGACAATATGTTATTAAATGTATCGTCCGTGTTATAATGATTTTAACCCCTATTTATAAGGGAAGTAATGTTACAGATTTGGTAGCAATAAAATAGGAAGATAATCACGAATTAATTACACTTCCTAATCTGTTTGAGTAAAATCAGGAATCTGCTCCACAAAATCCGAGATAACGTTGACTGAGTTCGAATTTGAATTAACTTCCATAGCTGATGCGAGAATCACGATTAGATTGGATAACTGCCATATCTGGAAGATTTGGTATTAACTGTCCACTGGCCGAACTGTTTACTGCCTTGAGCGACCTCGAGCTTGACCTCGCTGAGTAGCGAGCTATATATATAGAGCGAGCTTCATAGCGAACTGTAATTAAGTTGTGAAATGAGCTGACTCATGCGAACTGAAGAGTTTGTTGGGGCGAGTTGAGCTGTAGAGCTTACTGGGCTTGAATTGATAATTGAGTCTTGTCTTATGGGCCTTATCTGATGGGCTTTTGCATTTGGGCTGACTTGATTGGGCCTTCATGGGCTTTTAACATAAATGTAGGGTGCTTATATTGCACCCCTATATTTACACATCCATTTTCTATGTATACCCAAATCTAAACATTAAAAATTAGACCATCACTATAAGTACCCAATAATATCGTTAGAAATATGAATTTACTTATTTTCATACCATTTTATTTGTTAACCCTCTTAAATTATTATTACACCATTATTGCAGCCCATATCACTCTTATTAATGTAAATTATATGTAACCATTCCCCTACTTCCTTCTTGCCTATGCAATCCTTTCAAGAACTTTCCAAAATAATATTTGTGATAGCATGAAGGCTATTGTTCATCACCCAAATCTCCAGTTGACTTATGGCCATGACTTCTTGTTTGTTCCTATCTTACTAACAAGACCTTTACTAAAGATCACTTCCTGACAAGAGCCTAAATATATCAATATAAATGAAAACAAACTGGACGAAGATATATATGCTTAGTAACGAGCCATCACTTTTTTTATGAGTTTCAGATTGAGGTGTTCTATATCTCAAGCTATGATCTGAGCAATTGTAGTACAAACATATAAAACTTAAGGTGAGAGAGTACTAGCTAGAGAGTGCCAAAGTTCTACTAATCATAGGAAACAAAATATATCAATTCTCTCGTGCTAGTATTCATCAGCATATGTGCAAGAATACTAACATGCAATTAGCACATAATACTGTATATCAATTTTCAGCAAATGCCTTTGTAGCTGCTTCATTATCAAAACATATATAGTCTTGCTTTTCCAACATTGGCATAATGATCTGTTGTGGATATTCAACCCTTTAATAGATTTTCCCAACTGAAAGTTTATACTTGGATAAGTGTCGCAATTCCATCAGTAAAATCGCTATGAACGCCCAATCCCAAAGTGAATTCTGACTCAAAACATGGTTGATAGTAGAGAGAGAGAGAGATTTATTTTTCGTTAAATTACATTGTCCTTGTTAATCATTTTGTGTAGAGATTTGTTGGTAGTTAAATTTTTTAATAAAATATGGGTGTATAAAATATAAATGGATGACAATATCTACATTCGTACATGTAATGATGTATGTCATTTCAATTATTATGATTATTATGATTATTTTTTTTTAGTACAAGAATTATAATTGAGACGGACCCAGAGAACTGTTGGGACCAACCAAAATAAGACACTGATGACACGGTCCAAGAAACTATTCCCAATTAAGAGGGATCTACCCACACGGAGGTGAGGGAGAAGCCCACACGAGAGTGAGAGATCAACTCATACAAATAGTGGGAGATCTATTATTATTATTATTAATTTGAATGTTACAGGTGGGGTGTCGAACCCATGTCTCATATAATGGGAGGCATGGGGGTTGCTAGCGCCAACCAACACTGCCAACAACCAAAGACATCATGTCAGTTATTTATAGGATTGATAAACATCTTAGAATCATATTTCTACAGTCATTTTCAGCTCACCATATAACACAAAATAATCTTAAATACTTGCTTCTCTTTCCATGCAACAGTGATAAGTTTTCAAGGATTTTGTTGTGGTTCTAATTAACACTTATCAGAATTAAAAATAAATAAATGAATAAGAGGTCTCGTTTAGCATACGAAATTTAATTGGATTATTTTTCATGGGATTGGTTTGGATTGAATGTAATTGAATTAGATTAGATAAATTAGTATTGTGATATATTTGATGTAGTATGAGATTAGATAAATTAGTATTGTGAAGTGTTTTGCATAATATGGGATTGGATAAAACCAATTGTAAATAATTGAATTATTTTTTAAAATAAACAAATCTATTTTAATTATTTTTAATTTGAAATACTCTTTGGGGTACACTTGTTCATAGCACTTAGATTCAACTAATTAATACGAAATTCATAACCTATTTCATAAGCGTTTCATTCAAAATTGTGATTTTCTAAGGGAACGGTAAGCTAGCCGAGCTTTACTGCCCACTCCTTGAGTCTTACTTCACTCCAGGCTTGCCTATTGTCCCTTTATTTCTCCATTCTGAAGACTGGCTCATAAAATACAAAATAAATTTCATCCTAATTAATCAAATCTAAATACTACAAACAAATGTGAGAGAATGTTATCTTTGCATGATCAGGATCACGACATACTTGAATGTGCTAGCACTAACTCTAGAGACAAGAGAAGAGTTTTAACTAGAGAGTGTCTCTGAAAACATGTTTATTTTATTTCATATGCTAGGCAAAACTTGCCTTCTGACTACAAGGATCTATTTTTTTATAGGGAAGAGACTGAACAAACAAACATATTACATTATGTCACTGCTTACATCAAACTAGCTAATTGTGTCGGCAGACCGACACAATAATAACACACTTTAATAATTATAAACTTTAATTATTGCAACACTTTTACTTTTGCACGCATGCCTTTGGATGTTGTCGAGGAGTCTTGCATAATTGATCTACTTTCATTGTTTGCTTTTGACTGCTTTCAACTACTTGATTTCTTTGTTCGCCACTTGCTTTATTTTGTGAAAGTGTGATCTGACGTATTCATGTCTGATACATATTCATTTGTTTCTTTGCCTGCTTTTCTTTGTTCATAGATTTGGCTGAGTTAGAGCACCAGGAGAATTGACTCATCAAAATCATCAATATCTTGATACTATGCAGTATCAATGAATTGCTTGTGATTTGGTGAGTTGGCATCCTTATTTGCAGGAGAGGATAAGCTTGCTAGATTGAAAGTTGAGAGACCTACTTATTTATCATGATTTGCACATGATGGTTTTGATATTTGCTTTTTCTATTTGAGCCATGGTTCTTTTGCTTCTACAGCTCTTACTCTTGGACTATGTCTGGCTAAGAATCTGGAAAAAACCATTCTGAATAGCCGAATTGATCAATATTTGAGACCAAGGAAGTAATGTACTGTGCATGGGCTTGCTTAAGTTGCGAGTTGTATTCAATGGGAAGAAATTCCTGTAGAACATCATCTTGTAGGGCTAGCCAAATCGATGGAGGAATTATTTGATTTTTTTAAAACATAATTTTTTGGATGGGTCTGATTCTTGCAGGATAGTTATTTTTTGGGCCAAACATTTAAACCAAATGACTCTGTAAGTGGGAAAAGACTGGAAAAGAGTACCATAACTTATCTAAACGAACATTGAGAGGTCTATAAAACATAAGAATTGACCAATTGTTCTTAGTTGACTCAAATTTGAACCATTGTGACCATTGACGAATAGGCTGAAACCATTATAGAAGTTGAACAAAATGACAAAAAACTGGGTATGGGTTTTGCATGAACATCTCAAGAGTTTTAACTGTTTTGTGAACTGGAAATTCTATGGCTATGTGATGAAGATGAAAAAGATACCAAAAGAACCATAGTAATTAATTGGGAAGTTGAATAATGCATGATAACTATTGCTAGGAAGAGTCAATACCTTAGCAAAAGTGTAATCCGGATGGATTAACAAACTGTTAAGAAAGACATGATCATAGTTAGCAATACATTCATATTGATAAGAAAACATGGTAGTTCAGATAAGATCGGAGGGAAGGTTTAATTAAAGAATTGCATCAAAATCTGAGGGTGTTTCTGGCTGAGAAGAGCCTGATGAATTAGAGGATAAGGAAGACATACTTGTGAACATGTAACAAGGAATGATTATTTGTGGTATGATTGGAACTGAGATTTGAATTGGCCGAGAGAGATAATTTATTAGGACATTTGTTTCCCTTTTTATATGCTTAACTTCAAAGAAATAGTAACTAAACCATTCTGCCTAGTGAAGTAGCTGCTAATGTGGAACTTTTCCTTTATTAAACTTTAACATCTGAGAAAAGGATTGCATATCTGACTCAATAAAGAAGTGATTGCCAATGAGATGAAATTCGAACTTTTCGATGACATATTTCAAAGCTAAGATTTCTTTAAAAGTGGAGTGATAATGCGGTTGTGCATCTTTGAACTACAAACAAAGATATCTGTAATACCCTTCCGATTGTAATATTGTACATGTATTGTGCAAAGTTTGTCTTTATTTATGGAATAATAAAGTAATTTCAAGCACCCAGATGTGTATTTGAATTCTAGTAGGATTTTCGAATATATCGAAGATAAATTCGAATATGAGAAGAGATATGATGATTAATTAAAATTTAACATGAAGCTGGTGTCAAATAAATTACTAAAAAGAGGGAATAGAAATTCCCAGAAAAGTTATGAAAGAAATTATGGAACTTTCAAAGGCAATTAATGGAAATAAAAGAATTTTCTAGAAAGGAGCAAGGATGTAAATAAAATGTGATGGCAAGGGCATTTTGGAAAATGTAAAAATATGGGAGTGTGTAGAGATAAGAATGACATTATGGTAATTTTGGAAACAAGTAAACAAATAGTTAGCATTTGGTTGCATTGAATGAAGTTAGTTAGAATTGAATTGGTTTTTAGTTTTTAACTAATCAAATATCTTCAATTCTAACCAATGGCAAACTTGTAAATATAAAGTTAGTTTAGGGGCAATTGTTAGGGCAATTGAAGACTATATAAAGTGAAACCCAAATGAAAAACAGAAGAGAAAACATTTGAGAGAAGAGAGGAGGTTCGGCCAACAAAAAGAGACCAAAGATAGCATGCTATACTTAAGGATTTGAAGCCATTTTTGAGTGTTTTTAAGGCCATACCAAGGGTGTATAAAAGCCTAGGAGTGAAATCCATCAATATGAAATTATTTTCAAGTGGTAAGGATCACGTTTTGTTGATTTTTATGTGTGAATATTAGGATCAAAGTTCCTAATATGTTGTATGTGATTCTAATGAGATTTTTATGTATGGATTCAAGGATTTGAGGCTTCAATTTGATGGGAAAACCAAGCTAAGGATACAAGAGAAGTTGATAAGTATTCTAGTAAAGATGATTTTTTTATTTAGATTTAAGTTGATGTTGGTTAGAATGTTAGTTTCCTTGCCATGAAAATTGATGTGATTTTTGTGTGATTTCACATGGAAAACTTGAAGAAATCTTGGTGTTATGTGGTAGGAAGTACATGGCTAAGCTAGGGTTTTATGGCTCTAATGGTGTTTGAAGTATTTAAGTAGGTTTTATGCATGTAAATGTATTGAAGGATTGAGATTTGATGT
Organism: Litchi chinensis; assembly: GCA_019925255.1. Lineage (NCBI taxonomy): Eukaryota > Viridiplantae > Streptophyta > Magnoliopsida > Sapindales > Sapindaceae > Litchi > Litchi chinensis. The sequence goes on from CM034468.1 coordinate 20,133,956, forward strand.
TAAAATGAGAAGCAAAAGTTGCTGTAACAACATGGTGTACTAAGCTGCCATGTTTCCACTCTAAGTATATTAAAGTATTAGATAATTGTTTTTAAATTTTTTGGATGATTTCATAGCTTGTGTTAATGATGGAGTTAACATGGAATTGAAAAGAAATCAATTGGATGCTAATTGGGGTATGTTTAGCCAAACCATGTTGTATTACTTAATTGTGAGAATTTTAGGAGTTTGACTTGATTTGGCATTAATTTGAATATGTTTGAGTATGATTACGATAAGAAAATTAAGTGAAATGATTGGTGTAAATGTGTGGTCAAGATTCAGTTGAAAAGGGGTTAGTATGATTTAAAATTCTACTTGATCCATGGATGTGAATTTAGACATCGTTTAAAGTGTTTTATGAGCTTAGATATTATGAATTTTGTATAGGGAACACAAACAAATAAATTCAATTATAATGTCACCTAAATGTAAAATGTGATCGTGTGTAGGTATATTGCAACCGAGGGAACCCTAAAGTGTACGATAACATGAGTTAACAATAAGTAAGTGTCCTATTAAAATGTTTTGAATTAAAATGCTTTGAAATGATTATATATCAATTTATCATGATTTTACATGTTGAAATGAAATTTATGAATTGCATACTTGAAAGTTAGTTTTTATGATAAATAAATCTGTTATGGAAAACCTTCTGCATGAATTTTCGAAACTTTATGTGAGAAATTGATTGTATGATGAAAAATAGCATGATTGGAAATGTTTTATAAGTTTATGGTACCAATCGTTACCCACTGGATTCGTCCCATTCAGAATAGGTATCCCGGATAATTATACCGATCAGAGTACCTTAAGTGTGTATGATAGAGTCAGGGGTGTCTGTCGCTAACAGTGAGAGAGACTGTGTCAGTTAGTCCAGTAGTATGTTGTCCATGTATGAACTGGGTATATAAAATAGCTAGCTTTTATATGAGCGAAAGTAATTCTGCTCTTACCAACTAGAATAGTGTCGAAGCAGGGGCACAAGGCCTAGCTAGCCAAATCCGTGCTAATCCATACTAATGGTACTATATGGTACGAACTGTCAGTGGTTGGCTTATTTCATCCAAAATGAGTTTCCAAAAGTTTATGGCCACCACTATTTATATTTTACAACAGCAGAATAAAATCATGCATATAATGCTATTTCACACAATTTAGATTTGAAAGGCTTTGCAAAATAGTTTTTTTTTTTTTTTTTTTCCGAAACTCGACAAGTTCACTTTTCAAACTATTATAGTATTTTAGTTTCCTGATGCATGGTTTATATTTATACCACACGTTTATTCATGCAATTAAGTTAGATGTGGTTTTTTATGCGACCCCCGTCGATTTGTTTCACAATTGATACCTAAGACTGTTCTAAACTCTGGTTTGAATGGAAACCACGACCCAACACCTATAACGAGATGCGAACCTTGGTATAAGGATGACGCCACAATCAAGGATGGAATGCTCGATTGATAAGTCAAGGAGGAACGCCACAGAGAAATCTGATAAGTTCCAGTTAGTTCTCAAAGAACTAAAGAGAAATTAAACTCTCAATTTTCATTCAATTCAATCTGCCATATTACATATTTTTTTGTTCTTTATAAACTAAAACCCTAAAAGAAAGAGAGGCTACACGCCTTTTCCAAGAAGGAAACAAAATATTCGGCCATTAAATGCCTTACAAAATAGGAAACTAATTAAAACTAAAACAAACAACTAATTGTCTTGATCCTTATTTGGAAGGCTGAAATTAAAGCAAATAAACCTCTTAATTTGGGAAACAAATCAATTCGAAACAACTGAAATTAAATCTTTTCCACACACCCTAGCTTGTGCCACACGCCCAAGCTCAACTCCTATTCAACCCAATCAATTGCCTTGATGATGTTAATTAGGCCTTGGTCTTCATATGGGCTCATCTTGGACTTTATTAATTCGGAATCAGCCCAAGTGTCTTGAATCAGGCCATTTAGTGCTTCCTTGAATCTCTTAGTTCTTGCCCTTGTTATTGGCCCAACCGGAACATGTAATGGATCACTTGGTGCAGCTCCCTTGTTCGTATCAGTCTTCAACATTAAATGCTTTTATGAGACATTTTAAAATTTTAGGGAAGCTATTTTAGAAATATATTTTGAATAAGAAAAACACAACACTTACTGAGCTCGTTTAGCTCACTTTGGTTTATGTTTTATAAATAAAACCTCCCCAGGGATAGGTATAGATACAGAGACTTCAGTAGTAGGGACTCTGACCCAAGAGTAGATGGACTTAATCGTGTGCCTCTGTGATTTTGTATAATTGCCATAAATGATTTTGAAAATCAGTATAAAAACTTTCGTATGTAAATGAATGTATATTTTTGTAAATGTGTAATTATATTGATGCACGACATAGAAATATTTTAAATGACATGTTACATTTCAATTATTTTCATATTGATGGGTTGCCAAATTTATAAGTTTGAGTTGTGTTCAAATTGAAAGTATGTTGTGGTTGGTTATGGAAAGAAAAGAAGGTCTGAGGTTTAGTAGTTGAGAAATTGTTTAACACAAAAGTGTACAACTTTCTTATAAAATTTTTTGTAGATTGGCATTTTTAGTAAAACAACCGGTATGTTGTCGAAACTTTTTATAAAATTTGTTTTGCAAAAATGTATTTAAAAAGAAAAAGTTTCCATCCATTTTCATTTGAAAAGAGATTTTTAGGAAGTTATAGTACAATTTTATTTAAAAGTAAAATGACTTAGCTTCACACGGAAATCTTTCAGTCGGATCGGATACCCACTGGAGGGCCACTGTGGGGTGGCGTGCCATCAATTGTGTGAAAACAGAGATACAGGGACGGGGCCTATCAATATCGGTAGCCTTTATCATCTTATACCAAAAGCACAGCTCCCCAATAGTTTTCACTAGCATCTGTTTGCAAAATCTTCTTTCCATTGGAGGAGATTTTGAGGTTAGAAAGTGTTTAAACCTTTTGCTTGAAAAGGACAACAACATTGGTATGTTCAGGGGACCAAGAAGGAGGTTTCTTTTTGAGGAATTGGGTGAGAGAGTAGTTGTATTGAGTCAAGTGGGGATGAAGTTACGGACATAATTAATTATTCACAAGAATTGTTGAACTTGTTTTTTGCTAGTTAGAATATCTGGGAAGATCATGACTACTTCAGAAATATGAGACTAAGGATAATAGGAATCATTTTTTATTTGCATTCCAAGAAAATTGATTTCTGTTTTCGCAATTTCAATTTTTTTCTCAAAAAACATGATCTCATGGTTTCTAATAATATCCATAAATTGTTGAAGGAGTGCACAGTGAGATTCTTCATCTCTGAAGTAGAGAAGAATATCATCTATATAGACTAAGGCTGAATGAAGGATAGGGTAAAAGATTTAGATCATTTTTTGTTGAAAAATGGAAAGTCCAGTTTTAAGGCTAAAGGGTAAAATTGTCCATTAGTAATGATGATTGGGCATGCAAAATACAGTTTTGTGTCTGTTTATAGGGTCAAGAATTAATTGCTAGAATCCAACTTTTAGGTCAAATTTGGAAAAATTTTGAGTATTTTGGAGTTAAGCAAAAAAGGTAGTTCTGGAAGGGAGAGAGAACTTTATATCTTTGAGGAAGTGATTCAAAGGTTGGAAATTAATTACTAACCTCATTTTTCCTCGTGCTCGTTCTGCTCGTTTATTGACATAAAAAGCTGCACAAGACTATTATGAATCTATGGGTTCAATGAGCTTTTGATTAAGTAGAGTTTTACATTCTTGTTCTATAAAGAGCAGATGTTCAGGGTTCATTCCTGAATTATTGGCTTTAGTGGGGTTAACATCTTCATTAAGTTTAAAGGAAAGCTTAACAAAGTAATTTGGGTTTTACCAAATGGGGTTTTTGCATTTAAGTAGGAAAGCTAAATGTGAATCTACAAGGAATGTTGTTGAAGTTGCTAGAGAATATGGAAGAAATTAGGTTGAAGAATTAGGTATAGTTTAGGGCATGTGATCCATGGTTGGAAACAGGATTTATATCTAATGCCTTCAAGAAGGATTCGAAGTTTTTCAAGTTTAGCATAAATATCATAGCCTAAAATAAAATCTTTGCTAGGAAGAGAAGAGTTTAGAAATCTGTGAACTGTTTGACATCCTGGAAAGACTTCAATAGTTATATGATGACTGATGAGATTGGTAATAAAAACATCATTAGTGGTTGTTTGGAAATGTTCTTGATGTGATTTTTAGAAAGATAAAAGAAGTATATTAGGATTGAGGATGGATTGTATGACACCAGTGTCGAAAAGGCTATGATTTTGATAGGCTTGATAAATTTAGTCTAGAGAAGTTTAATTGGGGCTAAAGGAATTTAGAAAATAGAGGAAATTGATAGGGTGTATGGTTGAAGTTGGCAACATCCATTGTCATTAGAATAGTTTGTTGATGAATAAAGGAAGTTTGAGGAATCAGATTCTTCAATCGTATATTAAAGAACGGTTTCAGGATGAAGTTCATCATCCTGAGAGAAAAGACTTTCAAGTTCATCATCAGAGAAGGTAAACTTGAAATTTGGGAAAGTTGCTGAAGGATCTTTTGAGACTTGTGTTTTTGTTTAGGACATTATTTTGCAAAGTGTCCTTTGCCATGTCATCCTTGCATTTGATTTTCAATTCTAAGTGTTGACATACTTTTATTACTAGTCATGATCGTTGCAAGTAGTCATCGAAGAATTTTCTTCTGTGTATATAACTTTCCAAGAGCTGCAAGTACAAACTAATAGATTTCATCAAGAGTGATTTGATCGAGTGAACGATTGTATGCTTGCATCATTTTGGTCATTTCTTGTGTAAAAGAATCAGGGATGGATGATAGAAATGCCTATTTCATATTTAGATCGTCCATTCAACAAAGGACATGGTAATGCTTGAGCATTGCTTGATAGTGCTTTTCAAGATCTTTTCATCTGAGAGAACAACACTTCATATGAAAATATTCTTCACGCATCTGAACTTCGTAAGATTGTGACATTCCATAAAATTTAGTGTAAAGAATATATATTGCTTGATCAATGGTAGACAATTGCACAAATTGTAGTTGTCAGTACTGACCGAAGGTGTGGATTTTTTATCCTAAAGGGATGCATTGATTTGGATCAGGAGGTTGATGACGCCTGTGTTTAGGGGGCAGGTTCAGCATCTTTAAGATCTAGAATAGAGGTTGTATTTGTATGAGGGGTATCTAAGTCTGATACATGTTCTTCAAGGGTTTCTCTAGGCTGGGTATTCATGAATTGGGTTTAGATGAACATAGAAAATGAAGAACTAGTTGATGAGCTAGATAAGTCATCTTGAAAGGATGGTAATGTGGGTGATTCTGAGGCTGAAGAATCTTGGTCGAGTTTTGAATTTTGATTGGATTCAGAGTTAAATTCTTTGAATTATGGTATTTCAGGGATTTGGTATGAGGCTATGTTTGTAAGGTAATTGGTAAAAGATTTGTTAGTTCGGTAGAAGTTGAAACCATCATCTGTAAAGATTTTGGTAGAGAAGGTTCTTTTTTTTGGAGCTAGAGGCAGATTGTTTACCTTTTCTCTTAGTTTCTCTTTCTTACCGTCATTGCTCTTCAAATTTCTACTTCATGTAATCATAAAATTAGCTTGTCGATCTAAAAGCTGCTTCTGTAACAAATGGTTGATGTAGTGTGGGAAATGATTGGCTCAGTTTAGACAACAAAGGAGTCCATTGAGTTGTTACAAATGGGTTGTAAGGTTGTAAGATTGGATGAAGTGACTGAGAAGATTGTGTTTGCCTGAAATAGTCTCTCTGTAGAGAGGCTAATTGAGTTTGCAAGTTACGCATCTTTGCTTCCTTTTGGAGAAAGGCTTGAGAGAATCTGCTTGTATTTTGTATGATTGTCATTAGCTCATTATGCACTTGCTGAATTTACTTTTGTAGTTGTGTAATAACTTTGGCTATGCTTTGTGTATGAGATGACAGATGAGTTAAGACTTGATCAACCTTTTAAGAGATTTTGAACAATATTTGATTTTGTTGTCTGGCGTTCTCTGATTGCTAGTTGAGAACTGCTTCAACAGAAGAAAGAGGTTTTGGCATACCATCTGATTGTACCACATGTGAATGAATGATTTTGGGGCGTTGATTTGCATATTCTTGAATTGGAGGAAATTCTTGATCATAATCAGCGCGACTGAAAGAGAGTGATAGCCTTTGTATCATCATAACTAGAATGGGTTGAGGAATAGAGAATTGAGGTAAAGTAATTTTAGCAATCCACTTCAAACTTTTTCTTGTAACATGGAAATAGTGTTTTTGGCTTTTGCAGTGAAGGGTTTGGTGGTGTTTTAGGGGAGATTTGGGTGGTAGATTAGGTAAATCTAGCAAATCCCAAGAGAGGTTTTTTACTGATGGATGTTTGGGTGGATCGAAATATCTAATCACAAAGTTAAATTTTCCAAAGGTTCGCCTAATAAACCAACTGAAGGATCTCCATCAAGATAGGCTTGATACAAAGGGTCTTTAGATTTTTTCTTTCTATGAGGATATGGTTTAATAACACCAAGGATATCATTTTGACATCGAGTGCAATTACAATCAATATCAAAAGGACAATGACTAGAAGGAAGTTTGTATTGAAAGATAGGCATACAAGTGTTTGAGAAGGCAGCAATTGGTGGATTATCCTTATGGACTCATTCAATTGGCTTTACTTGTGATATCATGAACTGAAAATTGGCAGATGGTGTGTTGGAACATTTGGCTTACTGAAGTGAATGGTAGCTGTTCCATCATGATTACATTTCATGCAGGCTTCGGTTGTAGTGATTGGCTCGGATGCCTTGAAAGTCTATTCATAGCTTGTGATCCAGCTTTTTAGAGAAGCTGAAGAAGCTTTTTTCTGCTGACTTGCTTTGATACTATTTTGTTGTGTGGAACATGCTGAGAATCCATGGTGAGTACTAGTATATTTGTAGATGTTGGTAAAGCAAGATCTATTGCATGATCCTATAATCGTCATACCATCTGATAATAAAGAGTTGTCATGATAGAACTAGGTTTCATGTCAATACTGTGATTTGGACTTGGACCTTAAGAGCACTGAAGCAATACTCATTATTGAGTGAGATGTTGAAATTGGGATATAGTGTGAGTGTGATTGTTCTAGCATTGAGTGTACCTAGGAGAGTTCCTAGACAAGTATGCTCATATTTTCTATATCGAGTGTCCGGTACTACGAGTCTTGTAGCAACTGAAAGACCTTTTTGACCATGAAAAGTAAGAGCTAGTTTGTTAGTTCCTAAATGAATATGAGTGAATGCTTCTTGTTTTCATATAACAAACAAGCCAGAGAGTTTGAGAGATGGAGTAGAGATAGAGGGAGAAGTCACATGAATCAGAACAATTCAAATGAACTTTTGTTTTCATTTTCTATCCTCCACAAAGAAGACATTTTCATGATCAACATCCTCTTTACAACAAAAATAGAAAATTTATGGATTAATTGGGTAATTAAAGCTAAGTGAGGAAAGTTTTTGTGTTGGATCCGAAGATGAGATTCTTTAGTCAAAATCACATGAGAGCTATTATTTTGTATCATTTTCTTAGATATTATAGCATATTTAATTAATTCAGATTAATCAAATATATTGTGACAAATAATAATCAGATGTTCCAATATAGTATGAATATTGTAACAGGAGAAGGAGAAAAAAAAAGGAGAGCAATATTGTTAGATCGTTTGATTTTTATCTACATCGATGAGACCACGCAAAGAGAATGAAACTGATTAAGAAAAGCTTCAAAAATACAAACACCAATTGACTAACACAATTAAAGACTTCATCTTTATAATTGCAACAATGTGTTGTGTTTTCTCCACAAATCCAATTTACCGAGATCCCCTCGACGTCAATAAACCCTTGCTTCTTGGACTCCCTTTAAAAATTTGAGATTTGCCTTCTCATAAAGACTAACGCCTCTCAAAGAACTCATGTTGCCAAAGATGCTTAAAAAGTCACTTTCTTTCTAAGACTAAAAGACTCTAGAGGCAATCACTTTACTTCTCACAATTTACATAAAGTTCTCCAGTATATATGAGATGTTCTCATTCTATATGCTAAACTCATAAACTCGAACCGATCTCCAATCAATCTTCCTAAAATCTGCATATTAAAAGCTTATTAGAGATAAAAGAATAAAAGTCGAATATGTTGCAACAGCTTAGTTTCCTGTTTGCAACAGATTCCATAATCAGGACACAAAATCGTCTAGATTCATTCACTAAACCAAATCCGAAATTGGTTAACTGCAAATATGCATTTAAAAAGGAAGATCTATGCACAATTGTCTTAGAAAGATCAGGAATATTTCAAAGAAAATTCCTAAATAGTTTATTTCAAAATAATATATTTTCCTAAAATGGAAATTCCATATTTAAAGAGATTTGAGAAAAAGATATTTTCTAACATAACTATCCATGATTTTCTCACTAAAAAATATTCAAATCATACTCAGCAACGGGTTAAATATACAAATAAAGAAACATTTTAAAATTAGATAACAAACGAAAATAGATAAAAAAAAAAAATGAAAATTTTCGTTTTTTCCATAATCGTCTTACAACAGAGATAAACGGGTATTGCAACATGAAACGCAGAAATACAAATATTTGAGTTTGCTAAAAGATTGTCATATGATGTCAACTCTCGAGCACTCATATTTTTGGCAAAACACACAAAGATAGGAAAAACTTAGAGCCAAAGTCAAGTATTCCATTAACCCAACAAAAACAAACCTGCAAAATATAGATGAATTACTGCAACAGAGGTAACACAGAAAATTAATAACTTAACAATTCTTCCTTTTGAAGAACTCACGTTGTTAAAGATGCTTAGAAAGTCATTCTCTTTCTAATCTAAGACTAAAAGACTCTAGAGGTAATCACTTTGTGTCTCACAAAATACATGAAGTTCTCTAATGCATAAAAGGCACTCTCATTCTACATTCTAAACTCATGAACAAGATGGAGTTTTATAAAAGAATAGATCTCTTATCAATGTCTTGGAAATCTGCACATTAAAAGCTTATTCAAGATAAAAGGAAAAAGGTGGAATTTAATGCAATAGTGATGCGAACTCCGTATATAAAAATACGACATCCACGATCAAATTGAAACACAATCCCAAGAAAGATAATTCAGATTATAGACAATCTTTGACCCGTTGATTAGAAAAGTAAGAACCAAAGATATAATGATGCCATTCTCAAGAAAGAGACAAGAATATAGAAGATAAGTCAAGGTTGATAAATCAAGAACAATTCTTGATGTAATTCTCAAAGTTTTCAAAAGAAAAATGGAGAAAAGTTAAACTTTATTCAATAAACATCTATCTGAAATTCTAAGTTTAATAAGTCTTTTATAGGCATACAATTCTAAATCTAATATGAAACTAAGATAAGACATATAATCCTAAATCTAATTGGAAACTAAAATAAATCCTAATTAAATTATCCCTACACAATTACTCTTCTAAACACATCCGCATTGGACATTTAATTTAATTAAATGTCTTAGCCCAATAATTAAAAGCCTAATAAAATTAAATATACTAAACTAATTTTAAAAAACCCAATCCATAATACAAATTAGGCTCAAACTAATACAAACACATAAATAATAGCCCAATTTGCATTAAAATTACTATCCAACTTCAAGAATGATGTTCTTGGACTAGGTCTTGAACTTGAATGATATTTTGAAACCTCGATATCCCTTCCAAGCCGTCCAAGCCATGTTGTGTAAGACTTTTGGCTCTAATCTCTTGAACGAGCCCATTTAAAGCTCCTTTCATCTTTTTAGCTCGAACCCTTATCATAGGTCCTCCATTGATGCTCAATGGATCCATAGGCTCACTTCTTTGGTTTCCATCATTCCCCTTCTCCTCAAAAGGATTTGTCCTCAAATCGGCACCTACATCAAAATCAAAAGAAGAAAGATTAAAAACATAGAAAGTAGCACTAACATTATAATCACCCGGCAAGTCTATCTTGTATGCATTGTCATTGATGTGTTCAAGCACTTGGAATGGACCATCTCCACGCGACTGCAACTTAGATTTGCTTTGATTAAGAAACCTCGCTTTACACATATGTACCCAACACCAATCTCCTCATTCGAACACAATTTTTTTCGCAAATTTATTAGCTTAAGTAGTATATTGCTCAATACGTTGCTCAATATGTTGTCTAACTCTCTCGTGTAGTTGCTTAACAAATTCAGTTTCTTTTTACATTTAATTTAGCTCTTTCCTCCATAGATAAAGGTATCAAATCCAAAGGAGTAAGTGGATTGAACCCATACACAACTTTGAATGGCGAACAACCAGTAGTCGAATGCACACTCCTATTGTAAGCAAACTCTACATATGGCAAACAATCTTTCCAATTCTTTAAGTTCTTTTGGATGATGGAACGCAACAAAGTACCTAAAGTTCTATTAACCATCTCTGTTTGTCCATCAGTTTGCGGATGGCAAACAGTAGAAAAAAATAGCTTTGTTCCTAGCTTCCCCCCCAAAGTCCTCCAAAAATGGCTTAAAAACTTCACATCTCGATCTGAAACAATGTTCTTTGGCACTCTATGAAATCGAACTATCTCCTAGAAGAATAAATTAGAAACCAATGTGGCGTCATTGGTCTTGTGACATGGTATGAGTGGGCCATCTTCAAAAACATGTCAACTACAACAACACCGAATCTCAACCCCTTTTAGACCTAAGTAAACTCAATACAAAATCCATAGAAATATCAATTCAAGGTTCACTAGATATGGGCAAAGGTGTATATAAACTACAGGGTAAAACTTTAGAATTAGACTTTCGACATGCTATGCATTTATCATAAATTCACTCAACATCTCTCTTCATGTGTGGCCAAAAGAAATGCTCATCTAACACATCTGAAGTTTTTTTAACATTAAAATGTCTTATTAAATCACCCCTCATGCACCTCTCTAAAAGTAACTCTCTTATAGACCCATGAGGAATGCACAATCTACTTTTCGTAAACAAATACCCCTCATGTCTATAAAACTTTCAAAAGGCAATCTTCTCACAAGCAATATACATACTAGCAAATTTAGGATCATTCACATACAATTCCTTGATATGTTTAAAACCAACAATCTTGCATTCAAAGTAGAAATCAATATATATCTACGAGATAATACATCAGCTACAATGTTTTCCTTCTCTTGCTTATACTTAATCATATAAGGAAACGTTTTATGAATTCTACCTATTTAGCATGCCTCCTACTCAACTTACCTTATCCTTCCAAATGCTTTAAAGACTAATGATCGGTATGAATTACAAATTCCTTATGCCACAAATAATGTTGCCAAGTTTCTAAAGCCCTAACTAAAGCATATAACTCTTTATCATAAGTAGGATAATTTAATGATGTTCTACTCAATTTCTCACTAAAATAAATTATAGGACGCCTATCTTGCATAAGAACAGCCCCTATACCTATTCTCAAAGCGTCACACTCAATCTCAAATGTTTTAAAGAAGTCAGGTAATGCAAGCAATGGTGCAGAACACAATTTATCTTTAATCAAGTCAAATGCATGTTATTTCTCACTACCCCATTTGAAACTCACACTCTTTTTCATAACCTCAGTTAGTGGTACAACTACGATACTAAAATCTTTAACAAATCTCTTATAAAAACTAGCTAACCTATGAAAGTTGTACACTTTACTAACATTTCTAAGTTTAGGTCACTCCCTAATAGCCTTAACCTTCTCCTCATCTATTTCTATGCCTTTTGACGTAACAATATAGCCCAAAAACACAACCTTATTCGTGCAAAAGGAATGTTTTCTCAAATTAGCATACAACTTTTCTTTCCTTAACACATCAAGCACATAATGTAAATGCCTAACATGTTCATCTATGCTCTTACTGTACACTAATATGTCATCAAAGTAGACTACAACAAATTTTTCAATGAAAGAATACAAAACATAATTCATTAATCTCATGAAAGTACAAGGTGCGTTAGTTAAACCAAAAAGCATGACTAACCACTTATACAAACCATGTTTCATTTTAAATGCAGCTTCTCATTCATCTCTTTCTTTTATTCTAATTTGATGATATCCACTTTTAAGATCAATTTTAGAAAACACACAATATTCATGTAAATCATCCAACATGTCATCTAATCTTGGTATAGGATGTCAATATTTAATTGTAATTTTGTTGACAGCTTTACAATCAATGCACATACGCTAAGTCTTATCCTACTTAGGCACAAGTAAAACTAGTACGGCACATGGACTCATACTCTTCCTTATATACCCTTTCTTTATCAACCCCTTTACCTGCTTTTGAAGCTCTTTTGTCTTCTCAAGATTACTTCTATATGCAGGTTGATTTGGAATTGCAGCTCCAAATATAAAATCAATATGATGCTCTATTCCTCTGTTCGATAGTAATCCATTTAGCATCTCCTCAAGGAATTCATCCTTAAAATCTTGCAAAAGAGTTGTAATAGCACTAGACAAAGAAACATTAAGGTTAGAGTTTGGAACATAAGTTTCTTTGTACAAAGATACAAACATTTATTGTTTAGCTAAAAAAGCAACACTCACATTGCTCCTTTTTGCATAAACACTCATTTTCTTTTTCTCACTTTTCTTCCTCTTATTCTCTCTTTTACACTCGACCTCCCCACTTTTCTTTTACACACTCTAGTGTTTTGTCACTCTTTTTCTCACACTTAGCTCCTTTTCTCTCGGCCTCACTAGTGTTTGAATTCTCGGCTCTCTTTTTCTCACACTCTCTTTTATCCTCACTTGATCTTTATATACTTATCTAGGTGTTAAAGGCACAAGAGTGATTGTTCACCCATTCATAGTAAAAGAACATCTATTCTTAAACCCATCATACATTACCCTCCTATCATATTATCATAGACGACCCAAAAGCAAGTGACCAACATGTATAAGTACAACATCACACAACACCTCATTTTGTACCTAGCAATAGAAAAAAGAACTAGCACTTGTTTTGTTATCTTAACCTCTCTACAGTCGTTTAACCCTTGCAACTTATATAGTCTAAAATGTTTTGAAATGGGTAAACCCAATTTCTCCACTAATTCTGTACTAGCAACATTGGTGCAACTACCCCCATCGGTAATCACACTACACTTCCTATCCTTGATGTGACATCTAGTATGAAAAATATTATCACGTTGCACCTCATCATCTTCCTTCACTTGCACACTTAAAGCATGTCTTGCCACTAACAACTTTCCATTTGTGGGATACTCAATTTCAACATCACTAGCTTCTTTCAAGGTGGCATCTCATCGTCATCACTATTTTCTTTAGTCTTTATATCTCTATCCTCCCTCGGGATCATAGTTCGCTTATTAGGATATTAAGAAACTATGTGACCTCTTCCCAAACATCTAAAACATTTGATATCCTTATATCCCCCTTGAGTTGTAAAACCTAAAACTTATGGAATAGTATTTTCAGATGAATAGTATTTTTATGTGAATAGTATTTTTGAGTGAATAATGATTTTTAAGAAACGAAAATTTCCTCAAATTTTGTGAGATAAATTTTTTGATGAATAGTATTTTTGGATTAATAGTATCTATGGGAATAGTGATTTTCAAAAAATGGATCCTAGACATCAGAAGTCCCAGAATAGGAATTAAAGTTATTAAAAACTGAAACAGATCAAAATAAGTTCATTCGAATAAGTTTTAAGCGATCCGAGCGTAATTGACGAAAATGCCCTTTTAAGAGAATAATAAGAAACAATGATTTTACAACCATTAAATTTTTTTTTAAAGCATGAGATTGAGAGTTAAGATATCTAATTAGAGTATTACATGATTAAATTGAAGATAGGATGATCATAGAATATTTTTTGAATTTATTAGAGTGTGAATGAGAATTAATTATATTAAAGGGCAAAATGGACATTTCATTTAAGTATACATAGATTTGGTGTGAGTGACCACATGTAATGAAATTGAGCAAGAAACACAATCCATAGCTTATGAAATGAACCAATGGAAGAATTACACATCAAATTAAATTATGGAATTAATGAAAATTGAAACGGAGCGAAGATAAGTCTATTTGAAGAGATTTTAAGTGATTCGAAGTATATGAGACGAAAGAACTCTATTCGATTAATGTTTCGTAGACAATATTTAGAGAGAAATGAAATAATTTTCAATACCGGATATGTAAATTAGATTATAGTATAATTCTCAAATAGGATCGGGAATGATTTTAGTTGTAAAATAATGAAATAATTTTTAAAATGACCATAGGTATAAATTGAATTTTAGTAGAATTTCTGGATGTATTAATTTAACTTTCATATAATTTTCAGATGAATCGAAAATGGTTTCGAGTACGAAAACGTAAACAAATGAAATGAATACATTGAATGGTGATAAAAGGGGACACTTGGCATTCAAAGAGAGGAAGAATGAATAATATAGTGACAAGTGGCAAGGAGGAGGTGTAGATGCTTGACAAGTGGCATGATTTTGTGGTTAATAGATATAATTAAATTAAAAAATAAAATTGAAGAGATAAAGAATAGGATTCATGGTCAAACAAGAGAAGCAAAAGAGAATTGGTCATAAAGGGGTGTGTTGGATCAAGAGCAACATGAGAGAACAAGAGTAAAATCGATCAAACAAGAAACAAAAAAAGGGCAACAACAAGAAACAATTACACAATCAGTCAAAAAAGGGGTGTGGAACCGAGAGAAAAAAATTGAGAAAGAGAACTATCATTTTTTATTTTTTTTTTTTTGTGGACGTGAATCAACCAAGAAGAAGTGAAAGTTGTTTGTTTTGTCGAGAGGTTTCATGGGTGAACGACAGCAACTTCACTTGAGGTTTGAGCTTTTTCTGAAGTGATTCAACAAACATAGAAGAGAGGAACAAGAAGTAAGTGCAAGCTCGATTTGGAGAGAAAGGAAAAGCTATGTTCTGCCATGAGAAAGAGGGAGAAGTGCAACATGCTATCTTGAGATTTTAAGAGCTTATTCAAGTGGTTTTTAAGTCCATCAAGCTTGTAGGAAAGTCTTGGAGCAAAACCCCTCCATTTGAAATTGATTTGAGAAGGTAATAAACTAGTTTTCATGGTTTAAATTGTGTAATAGATTAATTATGTGAGATTATGTTAAGCTTGAATGATTAAAGTCTGAAAGTGATGAATGATGGATTTCATGTGATTTTGATGCAAGAATTGATGAAAAAAATGATGATGGATGATTGTAATAGTTAGGCAAAAGTGAGGTGTTTGTGGTTGAAATATTGTTTGATGACTTTACCATGAAAGATGATGAGTTAGGATGGATTTTAATGGTTTAAATTGAAGTAAAAGTTGGGTATAGTAAGCTACCATGTTCGGCTATAGATAATGAAAATATGTTGGACAATTGTTTGTATATGATTTGAATGATTTTATGAGATTAAATGGTGATGGATGTAATTTCAAATTGAAAGGAATGCATTGGATGATGAATTGTTACCTTACGGTTAAACTTTTCGAAAATTCGAAAGCGTAGTGTTTTATGAATTTTAATGGAAATTACACCATATTGTATATGTTCAAATGTAAATTCAATAAGGAAAATTGGATTGAATGAATGGTGTAAAGATTAGTTTAAATTTGGTCAAAGTGATTAGAATAATTTGATTAATCATTTGTCGCATTAGTATGATAATTACGCTTAAAGCGAAGTAAATTTCATGTGTTGTTATTAAAGAATTCGAATGGAATTTTGGATGGGTTTGATGTGTTAATACATGTAATTAAGTTCTAAATGGGGATTTTGTTATAATAAGCATAGGAGGAGTTCGAATTCAAAGGAAAGCTAAAGAAATGCTCGGAGAAGTGGTGTATGATTCGAAAAGTTGTGAGTGGGTTGTTTTCAAAGTTTTTATGAATTTTATCAGTTAATAATTTATATTTGCAAGTGTTCTGTTTACTTAGTTGAATTATTTAAATTTGTAGCATGTTAGTAATTTTTATGATGCTAGTAAGTTTTACATTTATGTTATAAATATATATTTTATTTAGGAGTAAAGCGAAGTAAATGTGTTGAACTAAATACGAGCTAGAAGAAATTTAGAATATTTAGGCTTTCGCCTAAAAAAAATTAGCATCTCGAATGAGAATTTAATGCTAAAGAGAAAAGGTTTTCTAGTGAAATTAAATTATTTTTATGCCTAATGAGGCTAAGAATTATTTAGTAAAGTAAAAGAATTTATAAATGCAAGGTTTACCTTAATCCTCAGTATACCCGGCCGAAATACCCCAACGTGTATAGCAAGATGGTTGGGAGAGTCACTAACTATATGATTGAGTCAGTGAGTCGCCCTCTGCACGTGTGGGGTAGTGTAGATCTGCCTGATGTTGGGAGGGGATCATGACCCCAAGGTTTCCCACATTTGCGACTACACATAGTAGCATTCCCGAGCTCTAGTGGCGATGAGAAATTCCGTCACGATAGAGCTAAGCTTTCCTAGGTTGCCTTAGCTAGTTTTCGAAAAAAAAAAGTACATCCATAAACGCGAAGTTTAGAAATAAAAGAAGTTTATGAAGCAAAACATTTTACTCTTTACTAAGCTATTATTATATATTCAGCATAAAGTTATAAGTAGTAGTTATGTTAGTTTTCAGTTTTATAAAGTTTAATGACAAATTATTAATTTTTGAAAACTATTTTGGGAGGATATTATTATATTTAAAAAAGTAAATTATTATTTGAAAAGTTTGTCCACTCACTGAGTTATATACTCACCACTCTAGTTTTATGTTTTTTGAAAAATCATCCTCAGGTGCAGGAATGAGTCAATAGTCAGACGCCTCTCCATCAGACGTGTAGGTGGACCGTGACACAATACTACTGCACTTGCTCAATTTCCTTCAATGTCTGTGCATGCATCACGTTTCATGATTTTTAAATGTTATTTTTGAATGTTATAAACTTTTTGAGAATTATGTTTTATAAATGAAATTTTGGTAAAGTACGAGTTACGTAAATAATTTTATTTTCCAATTTATCTTAAACTGAAAACATGTTTAGGTTTGATTGTGAGAATGAGGGTTTGAGGCCTAGTAGTTGAGGAAGATGCATGTCATAGAAGTGTTTTTCTTAAAATTTGCAGGGTGGCATTTTCAAAAAACAGTCGTTATGCTGTCAAAATTTTTATAACCTTGTTTTGCAATTTACTCAAAAAGAAAATGTTTTTATTTATTTCCAACAAAAAAGAGTGTTAAAGTGAGTTCAGCACCTCTACGGGACCCTTTCGAGTCAAAGTGAGGGTTCGATTGAGTTCCGTCGGGGTGCTCCGTAGGGGCCCCGTCGGGTTCAGTAGAGGGATCTGGGGCGGGTCTTTACATGAGTTGCTTTGGCCTTGCCCTTATCATGACTTTTATCTCTACCCTTTTTAGGCTTAAAAGTTTTGACCTTAAGCTTTTGAGATGTCTTATCTTCTTTTCTACTCTAATTCCACTTCCAAATGGATGTGGAACCCGAATTGCTGTCATATCGTGACATTGAACCCTTTCTTTTTAGTTGCCTCTCCACCTTCATAGCCATATGGACCAAGTCCTCAAGCTCCACAGAATGCTACAACTCAACAACATTAGTAATAAAGACCAAGTCCTCAAGCTCCACAGAGTGCTGCAACTCAACAACATTAGCAATATTTTAATTCAATCCTTACAGAAATCGTGTCATAGTAGCCATTCTATCTTCCTCTATATTAGCTTTAACCATGACTATCTCCATCTACTTATAATAGTCATCTACACTCTTAGAACCTTGTGTTAGGCTTTGTAATCGCCGGTATAGTTCCCTATATTATGATCAAGGAACAAACCGCTTCCTCGTAATAGTATTCATCTCACCCCAAGTGTTTATAGGACGTTCTTCATTTCTCCTTCTATCTAGCACTATTTGCCCCCACCAAACCACAGCATAATCCACAAACTCAACTGTGGCTAACTTCACCTTTTTCTCCTCAATAAAGGTATGGCACTCAATAACTAACTCCACTTGTTTCTCCCATTATAGGTACACATCAGGATCGATCTTTCCTTGGAAAGAAAGTATCTTCATCTTAATGCTACCAAGATCCCTATCCGATCTATCAAGTCTATTGTTGACGTTGAAATTCAGTCGACGAGTAATCAATGCCCAATACCTGCAATCAATGTGAGAAAACACAAAAATCGAGAAGAAAATAAATAAGAACCAAGAACCAAACACGAAGGCCAAGGATTTTTAGCGTGGTTCAGCAAGTGCACCTACGTCCATGGCTATCTCTCTTAAATTCTGCAGAGTAACAATATAATATTCAATGTGTCGTTTACAATGGTTTTAACCTCTATTTATAGGGGAAGTATCGTTACAATTTAGGAAGCAACAAAATAGGAAGAGAATCATGAATTAATTACACTTCCTAATATGTTTGAATAAAATCAGGAAACTGCTCCTTAAAATCCAAGATGATGTTGACTGAATTTTTAATTTGAATTAACTTCCGTTTCTGGAGAGAGAATCACTATTTGATTAGGTAACTGCCTGTTTTGGAAGATATTGCATTAATTATGCTTCTGGACGAACGGCTGTTTTTGGCGACCTCGAGCTTGAGCTCGTTGAGAAGCGAACAGCGAGCTGTGCTTATGGTGAATGGTGGAACGAGCTACAATCTGACTGTGAAATGAGCTCGTTACTACGAGCTAAGGAGATTGCTGGGCCGGACTGTGGAGCCCACAAGGCTTGGAGTTGATATCTAGGCCTCATCTGATGGGCCTTGATTGGGTTGACTTTATTGGGCCTAAGTTGGGCTTTTACCAGCCCATTTAATGAATCCAGAAAATACATATAACATTTATCATCCTAGCTTCCTCTCTTACTCCCATCTTCCTCTCTTACTCCTAACCTCATTGTACCTATGAGCTTACTACCATTACTTCATCCTCTACCTCTACAACCACCTCTACCACCTCTAATTCAGCCCCTATTAACATTAGTGGCATTGTCATCTCCTTCCAAATCTTCTCCACAAAACACCCTATAATTAGCATCAAAAGCATTATTGCCACTATGCTCTTTCAAAGCTCTCTTTTGTTGCCCCCTTTACAAAGTAGCTATTGCCTCATCTTGTCTATCCATTCGATCCCTAATCTTTTCAAACATCATGTTCATTCTCTCAAATTGTTGTTGCATTGCTTTGAGAATGAATAACTCATTACCTTTTTCTCCTCCTTCAACATCCCTATTATTGTCTGTAGACATGATTGATACTTGCAAGAATGTTAGTAAAAGGAACCTCACAACACTCCCTCACGTGTTTTACTCCAATCACTCACATGTTTATTATTTAATAATTTTGATTTAACTCAACACTCCCTGTCCACACTCACACTTTTCTCATTAAGTTCTTTATAGAACTAATCGATCACAACAAGGTCACCCTTGAAATAATCACCTTGACAAATCTCAACAAAGAAAAATGCAACACAAAGAACACAAAGGAAATAAAGACTAACAATGACACACAAATAATAGAATAATGGAAAGTAATCTAATTTTAAGAAAAGGTTTCAAAAAACACAAAGAACTTGAATTACAAATAAGGTGAATTAATATCAATTCACTTCAATCCAAACAAATTTATGGCGTTCAATTTTTTTTTACACCTTTTTTATACTTTTTTTCCTTTTTTGATACTTTTTTTACACTTTTTTTTTTTAATCAAACTAGAATGCACACAAACTAAATATAATGCAAATTGCGGATTGAACTCAATAAAATTCTTGATGATACTTGCAAATCAAGACATTATTATTATTCAAATCTGGCAATCAAGAACCTTAATTGATGAACCAAGAAACAAGAAGAAGCAAATATATAATGGATTACTGATATAAAATATATATCTTAGTGTAGTGCATAAATAAATCAGACCTGGAATACGTGTGTGATTTGCGGTAATATGAATCAAGAATGGTGATATTAGTCAAGAAAAAGGATGGTGCGACAATAGGATGAATAACAGATGGTTGATGCGGCAAAAGAAAATACTCAAACAAGAAAAAAAAATTATAAAGAATTGATGGTGATGTTAAGCAAGAGGTTGGTCAACAATAAGATAATGTAAACAAAACAAAACCAACAAAACATAGTGACTTGATGATGAATGATGACTCTGGCCAGAAAGCAAATTCAAACTTCATATTGATTAACCAGTATGTTGCAAATTCAAAACATATATTGTTGGTGCGAATCAATATGCGACTAGAAAAATTAAAATAGAAATAAGAAAATAAATTGAAAAATCAAACTTGAATTAAAACCCAAAGCTCTAATACCAACTGATGTGAACCTCGTATATAAAGATATGACACCCATGATTAAATTGAAACACAATCCCAAGAAAAATAATTCAAATTATAGAAAATCTTTGACCTATTAATTAGAGAACCAAGTATCAAAGATATAACGACGTCACTCCCAAGAAAGAGATGAGAATGTGGGAGATAAGTCAAGGTTGATAAATCAATAACAATTTTTGATACAATTCTCAAAGTTCTCAAAAGAACAATGGAGAAAAGTAAAACTTTATTCAATCAACATTTGCCTGAAATTTTAGGTTTAATAAGCTTTTTATAGGCATATAATTCTAAATCTAATAGGAATCTAAAATAAGGTATAAAATTCTAAATCTAATTGGAAACTAAAATAAATCCTAATCAAATTATCCCTACACAATTACTCTTCTAAACATACCTACATTGGGCTTTTAATTTAATTAAATGTCTCACCCAATTATTAAAAGCCTAATAAAATTAAACTTGCTAAACTAATTTAAAAAAAAAAAAAAAAACCCAACCCGTAATCAAATTAGGCCCAAACTAATATAAACACATAATTAATAGCCCAATTTGCATTAAAATTATTGTCTAAGCTTCAAGAATGATATTCGTGAACTGGGTCTTGAACTTGAATGATATTTTGAAACCTTGATGTCCCCTCCAAGACGTCCAAGTCATGTTATGGAAGACTCTTGGTCCAAATCTCTTGAGCCCATTTAAAGCTTCCTTCATTCTTTTAGCTCTAGCCCTTGTCATAGGTCCTCCATTGATGCTCAAAGGATCATAGGCTTACTTCCTTGGTTTCCATCAAATAGCTTAGTTTACTATTTGCGACAAATTCCATAATTTGGACACAAAACTATTTAGATTTATTCACTAGACAAAATTCGAAATTGGTTAACTACAAATCTGCACTTAAAGAAGAAGATCTGTGTACAGTTGTCTTAGAAAAAGACCAGGAATATTTCAAAGAAACTTCCTAAAAAGTGTGTTCCAAAATGTTATCATTTTCTAGAACAAAAATTCCATATTTAAAGAGATTTGAGAAAAATATATTTTAAAAATAAATATCAACAATTTTCTCACTAAAAAAAATCAAATCATGCTCAACAACTGGTCAAAAATACAAATAAGGAATGATATTTAAATGAAATAAAAAACAGAAATAGATCAAAAATGGAAATATTTCTTTTTCCATAATCAGGTGACAACATTGACAAGTTCCTGTTGCAACATGAATCCAAACTCTATTGCAACCCAAAAGCACAAATACTCGAGTTTGCTAAAAGATTGTCATATGATGCCAACTTTTGAGCACGTGCACAATTAAACTTTTGGCACTTGAAGGTCTACTTTACAATTACATTGCAGTCATGAATTTAGCATTAAATTTTCAAAATTAAATGTCCTTATTGATTTGACCAAAATAATGGTTGAGCAAAAAAATGATAAGATGTTTTCGTTAGTTTATTTACTCTTAACTTTGGTATTACTATTACCCATTTCAATTGCTACTATAGAAAGGGTGTATATATTTTGCTATAAATATTTTGAAGATAGAACTACATAATCGGATGAGAGATGCATGGTTGAATGATAGCTTATTTACGTATGTAGAGAAAGATATTTTCGACTAAATTGATAAACTGACTTTAATAAATGATGTCAAAATATGAAGTCTCATCAAGGGTAATTGTAACCCTGCATAGTTTATATTAAGTTTCTTATTTTTATTTTCATTATGCTTGAGTTAGAACTTTTTGAGAGTACACCTTAATTAGATGTGCTGTATGCTTTATTTTATCTAAACTTCATCAAGTCATCATATTTGTTTATCAAAAATTCATTTTTACAGTGTTTTTTAATTTTTCAATGTCATCATTATTATTATCAATTGCCTCCACTCACAAAACTTTCTAGATCTGCCAATGAGTCTAACCAATTAATTATTTTTTTTAAAATATGTATAAACGCTCTTGTACTAGTTTAAATGTGAAAATAAGTTATCGATATTATTATAAAAATTACTTTAAAAAAATATTATTCTGGAAATAAGGAACAAGATAAGTTTTTAGTTTTTCTAATAACTCATAAGGCAGGCTTTTGTGAACTTTTTGTTTCTGATTATATTATAATTTAATTTATATATAGAACTGTACATTGCGGTTTTTTTAAAAAAATATTTATTAATGTAAATGGAAATCTTACCATCTACTTGGCATATGACATGCATGCCAATTCAACAATGAAAAGTGGACAGCAATAATTATTTTTAGGGAAACTTTATTTTGGTCTCTAAGTTTTTGTGATATCTCTCTTTCTTTAAATGGGGATAATCCCAAAAAACCTTGTGTAGTTTGAAAAAATATCTATTTTACCACTTATGATTTCATTTTAATCAAAATTCTCCCGACCTTAATAAAAACACTCAAAATACCTCCTGAAAATGTATAAAATGACGAAAATACCCTTAACGGTTATAGATTCTGTTAGATTGACTTGGTTAATTATTTAATTCTAGGGACAAAAAGGGAAATGCACTTAATATTCATTTGGCTGTAAAGGCATTGAGGTAATTGGGGATGGAAAATAAAAAAAGGAAAAAAAATGAAAATGATGAATGGTAGGGGAGGCGTCACGTCATGAATTAGTGGACCAAATGTTAAAATATCAAACTCACTAAGTAAGGAGTATCATATCATCATCCACTTGCTTTTACTCCAAAAAAAAAAAAAAGACTATTCACTTGCTTTTACTCCATTAAAAAAGGAAAAAAAAAAAAAAAAAAAAAGGATCGTTCATTTGCTTCTCGACTTCACACCATAAGAATTTTGGAGGTTTTCGATTTAAGCCTGGTGAAGTTTTAATTGGTAGTGTGAAAATGCATATTATGTGTTGAAATAGGTTTAAATGTGATGAATTGTTTGAAAAATCATATATGTTGATGTTTTACATTTTTTCAATATAAATTGTTTTAGTTTGTTTTTTCTTTGAATAAGTAGTTGTTATTGTTCTCAAATTAGCTACTGTTCCTAAATAAGTAGTTGAATTAACTTTAGCTGCTATTGAATAAGTAGTTGTCATTGTTTTTGACAGAGAGTTTGGTGAGAGAAAGGGTGGTGTTGTGTTGCTGCATGCTCAAAGAAGGCTGAGTTTTTGTTTGTGTTTGTTGTTTTTGAATTAGTTAGGCTTTTATTTTTAATTGTTGTTGTTGAATCAATTGGGTTTTTTATTAATGTGGGTTGCTGGATTTTTTGTTAATGTGAGTTGTTTTTGAATCAGCTAAGTTTTTATATTTTTAGGAATTTTGACAGAGTTTGGTGATAGAAATTTGAAAAAAGTGAGAGAGCTTTGACAGAATTTTGTGATGGATTTGAAAATAGTGACGAAGATTTGAGTTTTTGCTTTGTTTTTTTGGATTTTCGTAGAGTTTGGTGACACAAAGGCTAGTGTTGTGTTGCTGCATAGATAGGTTTTTATTTGTGTGCAAAGAGTCGTTGCTACCATAGTCATCTTAGGGGGTAATTCCGTCATTACAGTTAAAATATCATAACCAAGGGCAATTTCATCTTTTTTCAATCTGCACATGTCTAGTCAGTGTAAATTGCATTTAAAATATCAATACCAAGGGCAATTACGTCTTTTTCTCCTCTGCACATGTCAAGCTCAAACTTTCTGTTAGCTTGTAACTACAAAGAGGATATTAGACAATAATAAAATTAGTATGGTAAAATGGATATGATGGGACCTGATCCGAATTCCCTCTAATGGGATCTAGTGATCCCACTAGGCACCCCATGGAAATCTTCTGGATTATAGTTAGCATCACCAAAAGGACATCGAGGAGTGAACCCTTAAAATTTGACTAATACTAAACATATAAATTGTAATTCTTAAACTCTCTCTTTCTAAAATTAATGTTTTCCCAAAAGAAAATTCGGCAGTATAACGGCTGTTTGCTGAGCTATGCCACCCTGTAACAAGGAAAATAAACACTTCTAAAATTTCATCCATATTCTCCACTTCCAATTTGGACCTCAAGTCCATTTCAAAGCATAACCTATGTAACACCCTCCACCCGATTCTCATTCGGATGGGAACCCGAGTCGAATGATGCTACCTTAATCGGTTTATTCGTTATTATTTTACATATATACACTATAATTTTTTTTTTTCTGGAAATCCGGCAGAATTTCCTCTGTTTTTCTAAAAAATTTAAAATTATAAAAACTTGCAAATTTCAAAAGAAACACTTTTAAAATACATTCATTTTCTTAACTTTCATTTCAGACCCTCCGTCTAACTCCAAAATCACTTCACCACACAAACATTTATAAATACAACATTTAATAAAGGTCATATTAATCGAAATTAAACACTAATTAAAAGATAAGTAAGAATTTCTTTACAAAATCATTTTACAAACCAAAAACTTTTTCTACGTTTTATATACATTATCATCTATAAAATCTTGTGTAAACAAATACATATGCATTTTTTTTTCTCGTTGATGTACTTAAACAAAAATGTACAATAACAAAAGAATGATTACCCAAAATGTGGATAGATGTGATTCACAGAAAACGCGCGGCAAATGTCTTATTGTCAATCCTTATCTATAATACCCAAATCTCAACCTATGCGTGGAACGCTAAGTATTTCTATTTAGTAGGTGTACATAAACTTTACATTTATCATTTCATCAAAAATTCTATATTATAGAACAAAATTTCCAAAATTCTCAAGTTTTTATCAAAATTCACAAATAAATCAATTTACCAATGATTGCACATATAAAACAAATAGTTTAACTTCCTCATTTCACAAAAATGTCATAGGGTAATGCAAACTTTTTACGCTTTCTCAAAATACTATAATAATTCGTAAGAAATCACTTTATTAATAAAAACACATATAAAACACATAAAAGATGTTTCCACACGTATCAACATGATTTCTTTGGATTTTTATAATAGATCACAACGAAAGAACATTACTAACAAATACATATACAAAACATATAAAAATCATTTTTCAAACATAACTACACGATTTTCAATTAAGATTTTTTTTTTTTTCAAGGCCCTTCGTAAACTCTGACACGATACCATGGACTAGAAAATGAGTTTCTCTAGCATCGGACACTCGATGACTACCCGTCGGATCTCATTTCACATATCACATAAATTATGGGACGGAACACTCGGTGCCTCACAAGGTCCATGAATCTAGTATCAATGCATATAAGCGAATCGGTGCAGTATTGCTATAATTATCTATTGGCATGCCAACTACCAATCCCCACCTATCAATGTTCAGGTTTACTTCGAACCCTTATAATTTTTCATATTTTACTAAAAAATTTTATGTTTAACAAATTTTCGTTTCTCACTAAATATTTCGTTTGGAAAGTCATAAACAAAATTTCATTTACAAATTTTTTTTTCTCATTTGTTCGTAGTATCAATTTCAATATCACAAAATTATTTTTCATGACATTAACTCATCAAAATTTTATTGAAACTTTCGTGCCCTTCTCTTGATATACATTCAGTCAAGGCCTTAACTTGTCCGTTTTTTTCCCCTTTTTTTTCCATTTTCATTCGAAAATCATTAAAATCATATTCAAACAACTTTTTATTACAATTTATCAAAATAATTTCACAATACACCAAATTTCCATTTTTTTGGCCAAACATGCATATCTCACAAACTTTTCAAATTTTGCATTTCAAAATATCATAAAATCATTAATACTAAGATTTACACATAATCATAAAATCAACTCAGTTAAATATGAACGAAATCACACATTTTCATAAACCACACTTTTACTAGTAAAAGTGAAAAATTGAAAGTGAGTGTACACCAACCTTTTTGGGCATGATTTATGGTTCCTCCACACCTTCAAGTTGAGCTCACACTTCTCTTTTTCTTTCTCTTGGGTTCTTTGAGCTAGTTCCACACCTAGGTTTCAAGAATGAAAAATTCATCCATTTCTTTAATTCGTTTTCCATCAACTAACCTAATTTCAATTAATTCTCATACAATTATATCAAACTAAAAAAAAAACAACATTTCATTATCTTCTTCTTTTTGGCCGTTCACCCCATCTAGATAGTCAAATCCATTTTCTTCATTTCATTGACTTATATTCATTCAAACTCATCCAAAAACATTACATACTCACATCAAACATCAACAAATCAATTCAATACACAATTACACCCTATTTTAGCAAAAATCCGCTTTCATGAACCACGCCCGAATTTTTATTTTCTCTACATCAATTAGCTCAAAATCTACCCAAAACTCATACCATTTTTATCAAACACAAAATCAAGCATCAGATATCCATTCACACACCCATTTTTCACTTTAAACCACCTTAACACTAAAACTTTCTATTTTAAATTTTTCTTTCATTCACTTGCTATCAAATCAACTCAAATGCATTTCAAATCTCATACAAACCATTCAAACCTTTAAAATCACTTCAATACATGCAAAAACATAAATTGTCCACATACTAATATAATTACTTATCTATTTATCCATTTACATTTTCATTCCAAATATCATTTCAACTCAACATAAATCATCATATAATATCATTCAATCCTCAAATTTATTCAACTACCTAAACTTTTCAAATTGACCACTTACTAATCTTAATTACAACCACGCTATTTTTTCATTTCAAGCTCAAAATCACATCCAAATGCATCCATTAATCATAATATCAACTAAAACCTTAAACAAAAAAATTCATTAAATTCCATTAAAATTATAACATAAACCCTAACTCATACCTACTAATTTCTTGACCCAAACTTGCTTGATGCTTTCTTTCCCTTCCAAGCTTGATTTGATGATGATTAACCTCTAATCAACCCATAAACTTCATCAAAAACTCATTTACTTAACAAACTTTAAAAACTCATCAACTAAACATAAATCTAACTCAACTTACCTTCACTTTTTCTTCACCAATTCTTGAGAAATCCTTGATGGGTTTGAGAGGTTATGGACGAGGAACTAACCTCTTTTTTTTTTTCTTCTTCTTCTTCTTCTTCTTCTTCTTCTTCTTCTTCTTCATCCTTCTCCTCCTCTTTAATGGCTA
This sequence comes from Litchi chinensis, assembly GCA_019925255.1. Classification (NCBI taxonomy): domain Eukaryota; kingdom Viridiplantae; phylum Streptophyta; class Magnoliopsida; order Sapindales; family Sapindaceae; genus Litchi; species Litchi chinensis. Next base: position 20,161,554 of record CM034468.1, read on the forward strand.
ATTTTCTTCTTCTCTCTCGGTTTTTCTTTCCCTCTCACGGTTGCTCTCTTTTTCTTCACTTGCTCCTCTCATTTTGACCAACTTACACCTCTTTTTTCATCATTCATGCATTTCACTTTATATATTATCTACCAAATGACCATTATGCCCTTAAAACTTACTAAAAATCATAAAAATGTCATTCATAAGAGCTTGACAAGTGTCCTCATCCTTATCTCTTATGCCACGTGTCACATTCTTGTGGTGGCTTGCCCTATATGTCTATCATTTTTCATTTCTTTTTATTTGACTTATCTGGGATGCCAGATTCGGCTTTTTTGGACTTTTTCGAAATCCTTTCAAAATTCATCGAAGCCTATATTCGGACTTCCTACATACTCCTAATAACCTTTGTGACTCTTAAAATTCATTTCATGCCCCTTTTTAGCTCTCTGTAAATTCACTAAATGCCTCCGACGATTTTCGGATTGATTCCAATTCCATCCGAATCTCCTTCAAAAATGTCGTTTGAGTTTCTAAAATACTTCTTGAGCATTATAATATTCATTTTGATACTTTTCTAAATTTTTGAATTTTTTCGAAAATCCTTCTGAATTTCTAGTCGGATCCGAAAACTGTTTCATTTTACCTCAAATTGACTCACTTTTGATCCGTTTAAGTTCCTTAGACTTTATAATTTATTCCGAAGTTTTGATTTCGGGATCCGTTTTTCGAAAAATTTACTATTCACACAGACATTATTCATCTGAAAATACTATTCATTTCGAGAATACTATTCATCCAGATATATTTTCATTTCTCTTAAATAGATAAAATTTGGGGCGTTACAACCTAGCCACAATTGATCTATTTTAATGGAAATCATTTCAAAGTTTGAAAATACATTTTCAAGCATGCAACTAAAAATATTTATACATGGTTTAAAAGTTTACATTATGTTTGGAAGATAATCATCAAATACTTCGTTTACTTTGACACAACACATCACTATAAATGTGGTAATTTTACAAACTCATTTACAATCTAAAACATAAACATGCTTATGATTTGCCTTAAACGAAATATGCATAAATATGATTTTACAAAAGCATTGATCATCTTTCGCCCACCTAATCTGAAGTAGGAGAACAAGCACCCTGATCACTCGTCCCTGCACCTGGGGAGATTTTTAGAACATAAAACTAGAGAAAAAGTGAGCCAAAGAAGCTCAGTGAGTGTTAAGAGCTTTTTATTTAAACTATTTTTGATAAAATCTATCTCCCAAAAATATTTTAAAGAAATATTATTTCTTAACATTTTCATTTCTAAAATTATACATTTTACAAAATTTGCGAAGCTATTTCGAAAACCAGTAATCGTGTGTGAAATATGATAAAGTTTCGTACTAAAGTCGAATCATGACATGCTAAAAATATTTCATAAGCTTTCAAGGAATGGCTAAAACATTTTCTTTCAAAAATCCACATCTAGTAGTATACTTTACTTTCTAAAATCGTACTAATGGAAACACAAATGAGCGATAAGGCTATAATCACATGACGACGGTTCTATCATCACACAATGTGAGATACTAGTCACATGGCGTAATCTACTAGTGGCACACATCATGACAATACTATAAAAGCACGAGACATCTAACTAATACGCAGTGGAGATCTATGTCTCATATGTTGCATACGTAGAGCAAGATAATACCCCACACATGTAGAGGATGACACGACTGACTCAACCCCCACACACAGATGTTAGTAACATGCAATCCCAACACTTGTCATACACTGCGAGGTATACCGACCGGGTCTGAAGCTATAAAGCTATAAATTTCATTAGTTTGGGTAAGCCATTAGCCTTTGAAAACTTTCTTTACATATTTTTCAAAGTTGCATATTTAATTCTATAAGCATGAATTTATTAAAAATAATTCGAAAAATCTCGTAAAAGCATAAAAGTTCAATAATTTTACAATCTCGTGCATAAAACGTTTTCTTTTAGAGTAATACATAAAATATTCATAATTTAATATGCTTAATTGAAAACTAAATTTTTTTGCTTTGCAAGTAAACTAATAAAACATTTATCATTTAAAAGATATGGTTATATTCACATTAAAAACATACGAAAATGCATTTATTATTTCAAAAAAATAATTTACACTAACTTGGCTTCCAATCCTTCAACAACTCTTCTTTGATCCTTTTGCTTCCTTTTCATCTATAATACACATTCTAACCTAGAATCCATCATCAAGTCATTTGAAATCAACATCAATTCACCCAAATTGGCATTCAAACTAGTATGCCCTTTATCTTTACCAATTTCACTATCTTTCACTTATGTATTAGTCTTTTGATTTTTCATGCATTAATCATCTAAATTTCATCTCAATATCATCTTAAATTCATTCACATAACATGATCATAAAATACACCCCAAGCTTCCCTCATGGCCGAATTCACCTAGTACCCATGTCCGAACTTTTCTTTTCATTTTCTTGATGCAAACTAACTTAAAATCATGCAAAACCTTAGACAAACACATAAAAGCAATGAAATCAACACATATTCATCAAACTCTAGTCTTGGCCAAATATGTACACATCCCACTTCCATGCTTGTTCTTTTCATTTTCTTGATACACATCTCTTTAAAATCATGTGAAACTTCATTCAATTATATCAAAACATCAAAAATCAATTCATGTAGTTCCAAACCCTAATTGGCTGAATACTAACCCCATGCATCCAACATCATTCTTTCACTTCTATGACAATCAAATATATCAAAATCATTCAAATATTCATCTAATGCACTAAAATCAACTCAATTTCAAGTTTTCTTGAAAAATTCCATAAAACCCTAGAATATTAGAATGCTTACCTTGAATCACTTGCTTGTCTAATGGCTTCCTTTGAATCTCTCTTCAATCTCACACTTGAATACAAGTTAATCTACCTTTAAACATGTCAATAATTCCATAAATCCATCAAGTTATCATCTATCCATGAAACCATCACAACACTATGAAAAATCAAGTTACTTATTACTTGAAATTAACTTGTAATGGATGAGTTTTACTCCTAAGCTTGTATACATCCTTAACGGACTTGAAAACCACTCAAAAATCACCTCAAAACCTTCAAATTAGCATGCTGTCTTTTGGTTTCTTTCTTTGGCCAAACCTAGCTCTCCTTCTCTCAATTTTTGCTTTCAATTTTCTACACCTCCCGTGCACACCATCACTTTATATAGGCCTTGATTAAGTTTAACATTTTTCCTTAAACTAACTTCAATTTTACAAGATTGTCATTAGTTAGAAATGAAAGTATTTGATTGGTTGAAATCTAACCACTCATTCCATTCTAACTAATTATTAACTAACTAGTTCACTTGTCTTCAAAATTACCCATATGTCATCCTTATCTCTACATACTAAGGTTTTCCCAAAATGTCTTGTCGTATTACTTTATTTACATTATTGCCCCTTTCTAGAGAATTCTTCAATTTTCCAAAATACTCTTGACATAACACTTTATTTACATCTTTGCCATTTTCTAGAAAATTCTTCTATTTTTATTAATTGCCCTTCAAATTTCCATAATTCCATCCATAACTCTTCTAGAGAATTCCACTCCCCTTTTAACATATCTAACCTTTGATAGGTGTAATTGGGAATCCAATTGAATGTGTTTAGAAAACAATTTACTATACCAATTCTTATATTCGATTTTATCCCTGGTCCATTCGAAATTTCTACTGGAATTTAGTTACATATTCAAGTACTTTCATATTACTTTATTATTCCATAAATGAGTGCATATTTATACAATACTTAGTACAGTGCATATACAGTACTAAAAATCGGGAGGGTATATTACAAATATTTTTTCAAACTACACGATTTTTTGGGATTATCCCTTTTTAAATATGTTTGCACAAATAACTCTCATGGTCCCTAAATATAAAAAATAAAAAAATAAAAAAAAAGTCATCAAATTAATTTCTACCGTCGATCAAATGTTAGTTAAACTTAATTAGAGGGGTGGTTTCATCATTCCAATACAAAATTCTGATTTTAAAAATGAAGAAAACCAAAAAGTATAAATTAGAAAAAAAAAATATAGATCACCACTATTCATGTCTAATAAATTAAAAATCAAAATAATAAATAAAATAAAATATAAAAATAATAATTTAGCAAAATAAAGTAATTTGGTCAATAATTTGAGACATTAAAAATTAAAAAGGATTTTTTTGTAAAAAAATAATGATTAAAAAAAAAAAAAAAAAAAAAAAAAAACTAGTTAGATCTCTACTTGATGAAAGTTCAATCTCAAACTTACCAGATAAAGATCGATCTAGTAAGAACAAGATCAAACTTCATCTTAATATTCTGCCCCCCAAACTCTCCATCTCTATCCAAGCCGATTTCTCCATGTCTCTCCTCCCCTCACTTCCCTCTCCACTTAAACCTAGATATTCAAGTTTGGGTTTAAATTCAAACCCAAATCGTGAGGACGATCTAGGTTCCAAACCCCTTATCATCACCATCTACAGCACCAAAAATTCAGTGGAGATAGTCTCCATCTATGCCATCACAAACACAAAATATAACAAAAAATATATCTAGTCTCCATCTCTACCATAAACACCAAATCTATCACCACTATTTTACTAAACACCAAATCAGTCATGAACAAAACCATTGTTTCTCCTCAACCCTCTTTTTAAATCTGGTTATTCGCTTAATTTGTGTTATTCCCACTCCATTTGGTGGACCAGATTTTTTTTTTTTAATTGAATAATTTTTTTATTATAAATTTTTCTTTAATTTTTAAATTCTATAAAAAAAAATAAATTACAAATTAACTGCTAACAAATTACAAATTAACTGTCCAATTCAAAAAAAATTTCATGTTGAGTTAACTTTATATGTTTATTACAAATTATTTACATGTTGTTAGTTTAGGTTAGTTAACAGTAAGTCAATTTCAACACATCTAAAAGTATTTTTGTCTTATGACTGAGTTTTAATTTTTTATAATTTAGACAAATTATAATTTTTTTATAATTAAAAAAATCAAAAAACTAAAAAAAAAAATTAATCAAGCCAACATTTCCAAATATTTATCTACATTCTATTGGAACCCAAATGCATTTGCAAACAAAGAAAAATAAAACAAATCTTCTCATCTTCCTCCTTCTAACCCACTCATCTCTTCCCTTACTTTAAATTCTTCTTCTTCAACAACCACCACGACCAACAACAACAAACAAATCCAATCTCTTTGCAAACAAGGCAACCTCAAACCATAACAAACAACCAACATCAATGCTACCAAATTTTTGGATTAAAAAATAATAATAATAGATGTTCTTGACGAACCCAGATGAAGAAACACCTTAATTTGAAACCCAGATTGGCAATGGGATCATGTTTCTCACAGGCATTTCTTCAAACAGTTTGTATGCACTACATACCTGCCAGCATTTACTATAAAAACTAATCAAACAACTCCCAACATAAACATTGGCAAACTTACATCTATCGCCAAGCAATGGTATTGAATATCACCACTGAAGTCTTGACTAGACCCACATGAACTCATGGCGATTGATAAAACACTAGCATCTAGTCTTGGTCCTTTGTCATGTATATAAAATCCGTAAAGACTTCTAAAAACAAAAGATTTCAGTATTTCATTAAACACATTGGACAACCTAAGAGTTGAATCCGAAGAAGCAAAATCATGGGTACAATGTTTTGCATTGTTTAAATCTGTTTGTCGAAAGTCATGAATGAGATGGAGATGGAGTTGGCTGCTTGTATAGGATTGTCTTTTAGGGAATATGTTGGATGTGGAACAAGAAGAGGGGCAGGTCAGTGATGGGAAGAAAAAGAAGTGGATAGGGAAAATAAAATTATGTTATTGTATTTTATTTGATCTCCATTGTCCAGATGGACGATGGAGATCAATCTTCCTTTTTCAAGTTTTAAAAAAAAAAATTTATTTATTTATTTAATTTTATTTATATGTTAAGAGTCTGGTAGTTTTTTGTCATTTAACTAAGGTAGCTGTTAAAATTAACTGTGTTTTATTAATAGTGGATAATCAAATTGTAATAAATTGATAAAGTTTACTGTGCTTGAAAAATAGTTTAAACCAAGTAATTAATTTGTAATTTGCTCTTCTAAAAATAACTAATGTTTAATAAATTTATGGTTACATGAGTAAAACTTCAACTGGTTTAAGGTTATTTTTTTTATTTTAAACTTACGGTAACATATGTTAAATCTCTATGGTGAGTTAAATGGTTAATTTTAAATGTTAAGAGGGTAAACTATCAGGGGCAATAATGCCTTTTTATAATTTTATTACGGTCAAATGTTAAAAAATTGATTAGAGGGATTAAATTGATGGGATTTTTCATACTTTAGGGACAACATGATTCATTTATGCAAATAGACATAAAAAAGAGGGACATCACAAAACTTAGGGGCCAAAATGAAGTTTCCCCTTCTTTTCAATTAGTTGGAGGCTCAGCATGATAAAAGTTAAAAAAGTTGGATAATCTAAAAATTAAAACAAACAAAACAAAACAATAGAGTAATTCATGTCAATAAAATTAATGACACTGGTCATTGTGCTAGTTCATGATATGAAATATTGAAAGCTCCAGTGTACCAACAATGTTCTTTTTTTATAGCAACTATAACCAACTGTTGCCAGCAAGAGTTATACAATTTTTATTTATGTATTTTTGGTCCGTTAGATTGCTTTCAAATCTGAAAAATTGAAAGAGAAAATCTTATACACTACGTTTTATTTAAAACAATTCAACGGTTGCATACACTCCAATAACATTGTGACCCTTGATATTATAAAATAATTCATACTAAAATTGACTAATATGTTTCAATGTGACAAACCCATCTATCATGACATCCATAAGCCCTCTATAAATCATTGTTTTTAGTCTTTTACAAAACCTATGAATTGTTGCATTAGAATTGCTATTTATGTATATACAAAATGATTTTAGTGATCGCCAGTAGGCCGCAGTACTGTTGGTTAAGAGCTGCTGCTCTCCCTGGTCTCATTATGGTTCTGACACCTCTTGGCAACAGTTAATTGTTAGCTGTTCTCCTATCTATATATGAATTACTCCCTCCCCATATGGAAGCCGCTCTTTGGGCTATGTTGTCAGTGTTCAATTCCGTTTGGTTCTGATTGTTTCATGAGTCAATCCCAATAATGTCATGTAATAAAAACCAAAGAAAATTATTTTAGTGAACAGCCACAAATAAGATGACATAGCCACCCATGGCACTGAAACACTTTTTCAAAAAGGAAAGAATTTCAGTTGGCCTAACAAGCCTCCGAAGAACCCTTACTTATTTTCAACATCTGAACCTCTATATCTAATGAATTCTTTAGTCAATTCCACAACCTACTCAACATTAAAGTCCCATATTTGTACCTCTACAGTGTACATTGTGAAGAAAACATAGATATTTTATAATTTCCATGACAAACAATTACATTCTCATTGCTACAAAACAAAGAATAACTTTGTTGTCAAATCCAATCATGTTCAATTCCAATCAGATGCAAGAACTGCCAAGAAGTAAATAAATAAAACAAAAGTTCTGCATTGAAGAATATTCCTCTCTACTAAACTACAATTGCAATGCCTTTTCTTGTTTGTCCCCGGAGTTATTACTGTTGTCCCAAAAGCCTTTTTGTCTTCTGGGAAAGCAAACTTTAGAATTAAGAAACAGCTGGAAATTCATATCACCTCACACTTGATTGCTCAAACATTTCTTCTTATCCATCAATCGATGGCTTTGTATTATTGGGGAGCCTCCGGCCATGAACAAATGAACTGAAAAGATGCAAAGCTCTTGATGGCTGTGCATAGGGTACCATATGAGCAGCACCCCTTACTGTAATAAAACTCAATAAATTTCCATATTCAGTCGCCCAACCGCCCACCTATACCAAAAACGATAAGACAAGACAAAGATGAGAAAGAACTAATAATGAAAGACGTGAAATGAATCGAAAAATGAATGGATGTCAATTGGCATGTACCTGGCCTTTGTGAAACCAAGCTCCATAAGGGACAGTAATTTTGAAGTTTAGATCTTGTGCTAGTTCACGGATGAGTGTCCGGGAGCCCAGCAGAGGTACAACAGAATCTTGATCACCGCTACAGTTGTTTAAATTTAACAATCATAACATACACTATAACCATAACATCGTTAACTATCATTGGAAACGGCAACTTGATGTGTTTATAGAGTAGATCTTACCTAAACACCCAAACAGGTATCTTGTTTTGGACTATTCTTTTGAGTAAGGGAAGTATGTTTATGTTACCATCAGTGTCACTGTAATTTAAAACACTGCCCATTGCGTTGCACCAAATTGAAAAGGTAAGTAAACATGTTATCATGGATTGAAATTTGACATACAATGTGATTATAACAATCTAAAGAGGAGTTGTTAAGATGACCAAGATTACCAACGAAAGGTGCAAGAACAACTTATTGAAGGAATTCGAGAAAAGTGTTAGATAAAAAGTACAAGTTATCGAAAGAATTGGAGAAGAAAATTCTTGTCACTAGAACAGGGAATATCTTACCGACTGCACATGGACCACTGATATGGTAAATTAGTCCGATTGGCATGAAGAGCCTTCTGAACCTCAGGAAGGTTGAAATAGAACAATCTTTCTGAGGTCATGCACACATCAACTCCAACACTTATCTTAGTAGCCTGCATATATAATATGAGGATTTAAGAAACAATATAACATAAGAATGAGTAAGGCACAGAGAAGGCAAGTGAAAGAGAAGACTGCATACCATTTTCTTCAACCGGAGCTCTTGTTCTACTATAGAGGGATAACAGACATCAAGTATCACATCGTAATTGTTTATGTAATCACCAACAATGCTGTTTGCTTGAGCTATGGCACTGTTGCATGATTCCGACACATTGTGAGGAGTCGCATAGGTATAATCATCAAAATCGCAATCATTCATGATGGCAAGACCAACTTCATCAGAAATCATTCCATGAGACCAAAAGAATTCATATGCTGCTGGAGCATCCTTGTCGAGTCTGAGAAGCGGGTTTCCAATCTGTTGAGAGTAAAAACAATTGAAAGGATTAAATCAAGCAAAAAAGCAACCATGAAATACCAAGAGCATACTAGCAAGATGAATTTCTTACAGCAACTCCTTTAATATTGAACTTGAAACCCCTTGAACGTGCATTATGGTCGAGTAGAACATCTGCCAACTGTGGTATGTAATGACCTGGTAAATACATTCACAAAGCAAACATGATAAACCAAGGGAATTATGACCAGAAAAGATTATTACAGGAAGAAATAATTCACTGTTGTGTTAATCACAATAAGAACAAATTCAATATTTTAAATCATATTTCCCTACTTCAACCCAGAAGAAAAGGCATTTTAAGCGTAAATTTGATTTTTACAGTGTGATTGGAACTCTAAATGTCATAATTTAAACTATCAAATGATTATAGGGTATAGAGTTGAGACACTTGCAAATTTTGCCTTGAACAATTAGTTTTAAACTAGGATGTAAACTATATTACTATTTGTCACACACACCTGCATAGCTTTCCCCTGTAAGAAACAATTCTCTTGATTTGAGCTCCGGGAACTTCTCAAACCATTTCAACATGAACATATACATATCATTGGCTGCCACAAAAGGGGAATTTAGCTTCAATCAGTCCAAATTCGACAGTAATGTTCAGTTGAGTAAATTTAACAGCCGGTGATAATTTAGTTGTATGTTTCATTTACCTGTGGAGGCATCCCCACAAGTATAATCAGAAGTCGTATTCGAGTATGACCATCCAACTCCGGCAGGAGATTCAACGAAGAGAAGATTTGATGCTAATAAACAATGAAGCATAAACTGAGATATCTTAATGACAAAATACTTACTATACATCCTCATAACCAGAAGCAGAAGCTACTGTTATACCTTTATTCCACGACATTTTGTTTCTTCGAAGGCCTCGACCATCGCCTCTAGGATAAAACGGACCCAACTCCGTAAAAGCACCTCCGCCAAGGGATGAACAACCAGGGCCTGAATGTCAAATTAATTTGAATTTTTATGACTTTCCAGTTAAGAAAACTACACAACCTACATATGAATCTTGGCCATTGAAACATCCCCTAGGTGTAATGTATTACAAAGGAGAACACTCTTCTAGGACAAATGAATTACTTAGAAGATTAAACTAGTTTTGATAGTCCTAAATCAACTAGATACAAATCCTATAATCTGAATATTTCATGTAGCAGGTAAATTATGAAGAGGGCTATATTCAGCATGGAAATGGAAAAAGAATCAATATTTTATAAATACAAACAATAGATGGAACCCATCAAAGTGGCTAGACAAGAACAGTCCAAACATAAAATGAGCAGATTCAAAATGAAAAGGCAACCAACCTCCATTGAGCCAGAGAGTGAGGGGCTTTTTGTGAGGGTCTACCTCGGCCTCAACAAAGTAGTAAAACAAGCTCCTCCCATTCTTGACATCCACGTCAACATACCCAGCAAACTGCTTGAAACCAACCTTGGGTTGACCAGGCAACCCAGTCACTAGATCTTCAACTGGGTATCCTACTACAGCAACCACCATCACCAACCACAATACCTGCACTGCAATGAATGCCCCACCAAACCACCGCCTACCCATCTCAAGATTCCTCCCAACAAAAGTGATCACAAACAATGAATACCCCACTCGTTTCCTCTATCCATTCACTTCACACACAATTATAATGATCACAAACAACGAAAGTGACGCAGAAATAATGTTAATATCAATTATAATGATTAATATACCATATTTATATATCTTTATCAAACAAATTTTGTTACACCAGTCACGTGAATTCTGGGGTTCCTTTAACAAAGAGATTGCGTTACATATAACCATACACACATTATTTAATATTTAATACAAGATTTACATATATAGAATTCCCATATGAGCCTAAAATAGACAGACACGAGATTGACGTTTGAGAAGGAGTCTACAGCTAAGGGAGTCAACTTTTGGTCTTATTATAGCTGGTTAAGAGCGTCCACTGGTTCTCACCAAACTTCGAGAAAACGAATGAATATTATGGCAAATCAAGAATTACAAGATAATATATATATATATATATATTTGTTAAAATAAAATAAGAATACCTAACATTGTTATTGTCTATATTGCTTTTGTATTGAAGTCATATCTCAATCATAGATATAATTTTGTTATTTTGTTAAATATTGACATACGGGATTAGAGTAAATAGGAATGACTTAGATTAAAAAAAATTACTATTTTATGTTTGGTTTAACTTAGGATTGGATTAAACTTATATCATATTATATTTGGTGTAGATTAGAATTAGATTGGAATAAAATTAATTAAAATACTTTATTATATTAAAATTAATTTTATAAAAAAATCTAAAAAAAAAAGAGATAAAATATTTTATTAATTTAAATATAGGGATTAATTTTAAATACCAAAATATGAGTTGGGATTGGATTGGGATAAATTTAATTAAATATTTTATTATATAACCTAACTTATAAATCATTTTTCTAAAATTTTTATTTTTTTAATAATAATTATATTATTTTCAAGTATGAGTAAATAATGATTAATTTTGGAGATGGGGAGTAGAAGAAAGAGAAAGAAAAGTGTAGTGCAATTAATGAGGAAAAAAAAATAATTAATGAGTCTTAAATCCATTCTCATTCAATGTCATGATGGAGCTTGAGAATGGACATTTCTATGACAATGGGATTGGAATGAATATAAGATTGAGTTTTCATTCTCAAGTTGGTTTCTCCAAACGCAGGATTTTGAGAGTTTGGATATTTTGAATTTCAAACTCATCTTAAATTCAACGTTTTAAACATAGCCAAATAGTTATGGGATAGTAAAAAAAAAGTAATACAAATTATTAAAGATTTGTCGAGATTAATATTCTAGGTAGCTTGAACATTTATTCTCATATTAGAAGATATTTTCTTTCAAAATAAGAAGAAAAAGCTCTTTACATATATTGGTAAATGAAATGTGAGATACTAATAACTTGGGCTTATATGCAATATAATTTTATTGTTAATATTGAGAACATGTGAGACAACTCATGCAGACATCCCCTCTTAACATGATAGAGCTAGTTATGCTTCTTTTCATCAACTTTAATGATGAAAGTTTAAGTTCCACTAAACGTATTTTATAAGTTTTGAGGAAGTATCCATAAAGGGTTGAATTCTTCATGCTAGCATTGAGGATCAACTCTACAATTAGCTTTAATAGACCTAGCAACCTACAAAATAGTCGAATGAAAGGAGTGTGTTACTTTGACATCAAGGTGGTACCAGCTAAAGACATTCTGATGCTCGAGTTGGAATACAAAATGAAATAGATAAAGAAAAGAAGTCAAAAAGGATACGACTTTCGATAGTAATGTTGGCATGCAATAGGTATAGAATATATGATTTGTTAATATCAAAATGGGACTACTATCTATTGTCATGCGATAGTGTAGATTGATTTTAACTAAGAGCATCAGTAGATATTTTGACAAAGTAACATTTGTGGTGAAAGTTTCCCTCAATCTCTCTGGCTGCTCCCTTATTATAAGTAGGGAGAGAGTCATGGAAGGGGAATAATAGCAGTTGGTATCAAAAGATGCGTTCCTTTTATCCCTGCCTTTGTATTTAATAGAAGAATCTGCTCATCAAATCGGCCGCCCCTCCTTTATTGCAAGGTTAACTGTCTGAGATTCCCTCTTTAAGGTGGCCAAACCTCATTAAAGAGGCTTGAGTTGTCTGACTGCTACCTTAGATCGTCGACTCTTGGGTTCTATGCTCCAATTGAATTAGATTGAGCATAGGCCCAATACTTAGGTTACTATATTGGGCTTTCCCAACCATCCATCAATTAGGCATGTACAAGGCTATTTTTTTTACCATTATAGTTTGTCTTTCCACTCATTCGATTGACATTATCGACCAAAGGAGTGCATAATGGTTAAACACTGACATTTTATGTAGTGATTATTAGTTACCACAATGGTCATTTGTCCATTTGGAGCTTTGACCTTGCATTTAAAAAGGTGTGGTAAAGATGAGGTATCGTTATATCCTCCTTGAACCATAAGTCTGAGTGTGATGACGGCGAGTTGCCTCAGTGGTACCAAATTTGCAATCAAAACACCTATGAGGTTACTAATTCAAATATTAAGAATACTACCTTATTCATTTGTAGTTCAATGAGAGTATGATAGCACTTTATGTCCATCACACTTAGACCTATGATTTAAGGATGACATAATAGCATGTTGCCTTCATCACACTCGCCCAGAGCCTTACATAGACAAAATGGCCACTATGATGACTAGCAGTCATTAAAATAGCTAAATTGCATAAGTAGTAGTCATTTTCGATATATCTCGATAAACTTATGAATAAGATATTTGGATCATAAGAGTACATGAACTATATAAGTAATAATTAATATTGGTATGTTATAGATTCTAATAAACTTACATGAATAAATATTTAGTAGTAATTGATCATAACATATTGAATCTTATAAAATGTCATTGCATGAGTTTTCAAAGAGATCATTAAAAACTCATGCAATGACATTTTTGATGAGAAAAATCTACTTGCTTAAAAGAGTTTAAAGATACGTTGGCATCTTCCGAAGTCCATAATAAATACAAGAAGCAAACAGTCAACATATTAGTTGGGGGAGTTATAATTTAGTCGCTTCATTCAAGTATGATATTAGATAAATAAATGGCAGTCGCAAATAGAGAGGGTGACGTGCACAAACCTACCAATCAGCGATGAGACAAGTTTTTTTTTTATTTCTTTTTGAATTACGAGCGAATAGAAAAGTTACAGGAGCATGAATTGATGGAATCTAGGCAAAAGAAAGCCGCCTCTAGTCTGAAATCTGAATCGACAACACGCGCCTGATCGAAAGTGTGGAACCCACATGCACGCGCTGTTGTGTTGAACCAGACTACACGTGAAAAAGTTGCCGTTGACTGGTTGTAGTCTGTCTTTGTATTCAAAACATCTTCCCTCCCGTTGTAGCGGTAGGACACCATTAATTAAGGCGCAGACCACTTTGTCACCTCCCAATATTATAACATTTTCGACATCCACAATTTTTTTTTTTTTTAAATAAAGTCAAACGGATTATAATTCTATTGAATATAATTATTATTCATATAATATAATTGAACCATCTACTCTTATTATCGTCAATTGTGAGCAAATCGAAAAGGGCAAAAAAATATTACCGACTCTTATCCATAAGAGTTTTAGTATCACTTGTGTCAAAATTTTATAATGAAAATTTCACGTATTCCTTTAAATTCATGGCACCTTTGCTCTCATTAAAGTGGTTGAACAAGTCCTACTACATTCACGGTGGGAGTTCACTTTTATCAATTAAATAATAAAATATACAAAAATACATCCCTATAATGGGAGTTAATTATAATTTGACTATACTTATAATGATTGACTTTGACATATCTTAGCAATCACTCGGACTCCATAGGCGTCGGATTTCTTCAAATATATATGTATATATTGTGAGCGGTTAGCTTGGCTTGGGAGTGACAGAGTAATCCAAAACTTTTATCGTGTAACGGAATGGTATACCTCAAAAATGGATTAGCTGACCGCCAGTGCATGCTTGTACAACAGCAACAATCACACCAGTTATTTCAACGTCCCACATGTTGTCATCACTACGTGAACAACAAAGCTAATACATCAGAGGGAAGGATACCACCCCAAGAGTTTTTCGAAAAAGGGATTTTATAAATTTTCCATGAAAAAAAAAAGTATACTTCAGTCACTTAAGCAACAACTAAAGTAGAATAACATTAGGCTTTGGTCGCCGGCGCCTTTATTAACTACCATTTAATGTAAATTGACCTCCCACTTTATGTGAATCTCTTCTTCATATCCATATGGATGGATTACTCCCAATTGAGAGTTATTTTTCAGACTGTGTCACAATGTTCCTATCTTAACTAATTTCGATAATTTTCTGGATCAATTCCAGATCTCAAAAAAAAAAGTAGAATAACATTAAACCAATTTATGTCATCAACTAAATGATGCATATTTTGAACAGCATAAATAATTGTCCAATATTGCATAGATTTGGTCCATTTGGATAAGAATCCAAGGAAGTTCTTGGTTGGCTACCACATAGGACATATTATAATAATAGTGAACACTTTGTTTTTATTTATTTATTTATTTTACTGTTGCTTGTAGGGCTTCTTTCATATTATTTTCAAATATTTAATGTTGTACAAACGTAATTAGGGGAAAGAAGAATATAGAATGCAAGACAAACGACAGAAAAAGTGAAATAAGATGATGGTTATATAGTCAAACTCAAGTGCTAAATATCATAATTTTTGAGCTTAAAGAACCTGCTTAATCATCTCACAAAGTGCAACTAAAAAATATGTTACATGTGACCTTTCATGTTCACCACTTTATAAACAAGCTAGTTTTTTTTTTTTTTTTTCCCTTTAAAAGGAAAAAAGTTAAATAAAGTACATGCTTATGATACATATTACAAGCTATATAGCTTATCATAGCGTTGGTTGTCATACACCTTTAATTTCCTTGCTTCTCAGCATTATATTGTGCACCAAAGGAATCCTTGCTCTTGGCTATGCTTTGAAAAAAACAAAAAAAATCATTTGAAATCTAAGGCAATCTCTCTTTCAAATTTCAATTCTTTATTGAAAGAGATTTTACATTTTTAAGTTAAAAGAGGAAAAGGCAGAAGTGCTGAAGTATCATTACAATTTGTAGGCTGTAGCATGGTACTAATAAAAATATTATGAAGATAGCAATAGCCATCGAGTAACGAGAATGTCAGGTGTACGTGATGTATTGAATCAACACTAGGAATGATGCAGGCCGTGAATGCTACAAGAATGATATAAGGATGATCTCTTCCTCCACAAAGTATGATTACATCTGAGACTCATAGGGCAAAACAAAGACATGTACCTAGATAGATGGCTTCAATGACTTCTAAAGTCTAATCATTACTTCTACCCAATTTTGTACTATAATTAATCACCTCTACCTTGGATTCAAATCTTCTTAATTTCACCCTTTAGTTAATATTTATAAAAATATAGATAAATCTCTCATAAAATTTAAGAGCAATTATCCAAATTATGTTATTAAAATCTCATCAAGATTGATCTTGATAGTTATCCAACTCAAAAAATGACTTCAAAAAGTGGTGATAAATATGAATTCAATGATGAATGAATCTCTCAAGTTCACCCTTCAAGCAATTATGTCTGCTTAATTTGCCAATACTCAATGCGGTATATAAAAATCCAAATCATAATGTTGAACTCTAAAAATTCCTCTCGGATGCAAGACCAAGTCAATCTAAATGGAAAATTAATTGAAAAACAAAACACACGTACAACCACATTGAGGATTCAAACCAAAAACATTCCGGTAAAAAAACACTAGCTATAATATTATGTTGAGTTGCTACTTTAACTTTGAGCTCTATACATCTTAGAACGAACAAATCTTTTCATTATGTAGGATATGCTCTCTATCTAGGCAATGAAGTCATGTGGTTAACAAGTAAAACTGCTGCTAATATTAGCACGACTGAATTGACTGAAGGAAACTTTGCCCAATCATAATCCACTAGAGTGCAGCTGCATCTCAAGACAATG
The DNA here is from genome assembly GCA_019925255.1 of Litchi chinensis. Classification (NCBI taxonomy): domain Eukaryota; kingdom Viridiplantae; phylum Streptophyta; class Magnoliopsida; order Sapindales; family Sapindaceae; genus Litchi; species Litchi chinensis. The sequence goes on from CM034468.1 coordinate 20,178,385, forward strand.
AATTCATAATAACAAACCTGAGCGAGAAAAAGGTTGAACATTAAGTCACCTTGATTCTCCAGCTAGAACAAAGGACACTGATAGGCATGAAATTGATCTATCTAGCACCTTTCACATAGAATTGCAAAATATTAATGCTCATATTCAATGTCACTGCATTAAAACACAACATCTTTGGTTGCCTTTCCAGCTGAATTGTCTCGCGACATTTTGAACCCAACTCATGTATTGCTTTAATGGGGCTAACAACCTAAATAAACTAGAAAAAAGAAATCGTATGAACTTGTAACTGATGTAGGGAGACGCAATTGTTCCTCCCAAAAGCTGTAACTGATGGAAGAATCGCAATCTAACCCTATATCACCAAGGACCAGGCTCAAAAATCCACATTGAACTCAACTTGTTTGGACCTTACTTCAAGAATCCTTTACGAGAGCGGCCCACCCTCGTGTTTCATGATGCCCCTGCATCACCAACTTTCTTAACGAATAATTTATGATATATCTCTCTCTTCTTTTGTTATACCTTGGACAAGTCAAGGAGTGAGAATACGTTCCAAGAAGTCCAAGTATAAGATCGACCTAGGTCCAGGTTCCAAATTTTTCCTGCTAAGCTAAGCTGCATCTTAATCTTTTTCTTCTCTTCCTCCTCCTCTCATAAGATCTTCTTATCCTTCTTAATAAAGATATCTTTGCAACACTTTCGCATCTCTATTACTTTTGTCCTAATCCCTTCTTTTCTCTATACAAAAAACATATTGAAAAAAAAGAAGTGAATTTTACGAAAATATATACAGGAAATAAAATCTCACAACTCTTACTCAGATGACATACTGTTCCGTCAAAGATAGCAAATTGAAAATTCACTATGCTAATAATACCCCCTGCTGTAACGTTAATGTCTATTTAACAAACACATGACCTTAGGGATGACAAAATTATGAAAACAATCATTTTCAACAATCAGAATACAATCGAACCAACCGTAAGGATTCAAAGGTTGTGGTCAAGCGCCATTCTCGTTGCTTTTTGCTGAGTGGTCTGCCTTTCCCTGCTTTTTCTCTATTAATCCTCACATCTGCTAAACCCCAGGTACAACATTCTGTTTCAGTGTCAAAAGAGATGAGCCTAAAAACACCATCACTTTCTGTGGATGACCCTGCTGTAGCCAATTCGCTGACATATTTCACATACATACTGCGATCTTTAAACCGATCTAGCTCCTGTGGTATCCGTACTACCCGTTCAACACCAGGAGATGACACCTGAAGTGAGAAACACCCTTTTAATCCCAAAAAGTCGGAAAAGATTCCATGCATTATTCAACCATCGACATCAAAACATTAGCCACCACAATTTAGTGGCCAATCTACCAAATCGAATTAGCTCCTTAAGTTGAAAAAAAGCTGACCACGTACCTACATTGCTTGTCTAGAGAGGAATGCCTCCTCTAAACAAGCAGAGTAAAAGATTAATAAAAAGAGACAATAATAGAGTAGTTACAAAGAACTAAATACCTCCAAGGATATGTTTTCAGGTATGGATTTCGCATTCTCTGCTTCATCTAATTTTGCTCTATAGGCTGCAGTAAAGGCTTCGATATCTTTCAAACTGGGAGAACCAGACCTGTTATCAATTACCACCAAACAACCCCAATAAGCATGTATCATCATAAAATAAAAGAAAAAATCGTATAGGAACCTTAGAAATGAAATATTCACATTCGACAGAACGTTTCCTCATCGTGGCATATTTGCATTTCATTTTTATTTAAGTTAAAAATTATTTAAAATGCTTTTCGTTTAAATCCTAGCAAGTTACAACTTCCTGACTAAATAGACATGACTAAGGCAGATGTCCTAGTGCAAGTCAATATATCATCCATGGCATTAGAAGCTTACTTATTTGACATCTTCTCAATGCGCAGTTGAATGGTGGAATTCATTAATGTCTTAAAGGCATAGATTTTGAAGTCATCGTCAAATGACAAACAGACATCTTGTGCAATTGCCAAGGCATCTTTATCCCACAAAGTTCCAGCAAGGGCTATTCCACCTCCTGCACCCCCATCCCCAACCTTCAAATGGGCAACCATCAAATTCAATTTACAAAATCAGAACATTAACTTGAATAACAAAACTTACATAGACTTCACTACTCTCTTCCTCCACATATTCATCTTCAAAATCTTCATCCATGGATTCCTCTACAACACAATCCATAAAATATAATAATAATAACGAAAAGAAGACAAAAGAGGAAATGGGATTATCAGAATAGTACCAACCATCTTCAAAGTCTTGAAAAGGAAGGTCCTCCTCCTCTTCATCTTCTTCCATTAATATTTCTTCAACCAAGTCTTTGTTGAGACGAGACTTTGAGTTGTTGTATTTCTTGGCATCAACTGTGAAGGATGATTTTTTTGGGAATTTATTGAAGCTGTGGGTGGTTGTGTGAGGTGGTCTGATGTTACTCATTCGTGGAATCAAAAGTTCGGTTACTCCAACATTCAAAGATGATATCAACTCCATTTCCTTCCCTTTTCACTCACTCGACTGCGCTTTCTGATTTCTCACCCAGTTAGGGGCTTGGTTTGTTTATGTGCTTGTGGAAAATGATTGCGTTACACAAAAACGATGTCGTTTGCAGCCATTCCTTACCCCCTACATACACACACATATATATATATATAATTTCGGTTAAAGGTCTGAGGTTTGGAGACCTAGAATGGAACATAAACCAACTTTGGTAAGTTTTTCAAACAAAGAAACATGAACAGATCCGAACACTCAAAATTGGGTCATATTTATTTAGTTGGTTTTGTTCTGTTCGGTTTTGTTTTGTTCTATTCACGTTTTTGTGCCCAACCCTAGTTGGGTTGTGTCGACGTTGGATTTCAGTCGACGAGTATTCAATGTCCAATACCTGCAATCAATGTGAGAAAGCGCAAATACCAAGAAAGAACACAGACAAAAACCGAGAATAAAACGAGGAACACAAAACTTTTACGTGGTTCAACAATAATAGACATACGTCCACGACTGTCTATCTCTTAAATTCTGTAGAGTGACAGTATATTATTAATTATTTTCTGATCATGTTACAATGATTTTAACCTCCTATTTATAGGGAAAGAGACGTTACAATTCTGGTTGCAGCAAAACAGGAAAAGAATCCCGAATTAATTACATTTTCCAAATGATTTAAATAAAATCAGAAAAATCATGAAGGGAATCATAAATTAATTACAATTCCGATTCGGTTGGAATAATATCAGAAAATTGTCATAATTATCTTGAGATAAGGTTGATTTGAATTTGAATTTCAATAAATTTTCATATCTGATGAAGGAATCACGGTTTGATTGGGTTACTGCCATATTTAGTGAGAGAATCATGATCGGATTAGGCAATTGCCCATTTCTGGAAGATACTACATTTATTACGCTCTTGAGCGAGCTGCCGTCTATGACGGTTCGCGAGCTGGAGCTCGCATAGCGAGCTACGCATGAGGCAGTTTGTAGAACGAGCTATGATCTGGTTGTGAGACGAGCTTGTTACTGCGAGCTGAGAAAATTACTGGGCGAGCTGTGGAGCTCGCTGGGTTTAAGATTGAAATATGGGCTTTGTTTGATGAGCCTTTGATTGAGTTGATTTTATCGGGCCTTCTATTGGGCCTAAACTGTGCTTTTACCAGCCCATTTAATGAGTTCGAAAAATACATACAACAGGTTGATATCTAAGGTTCAAGGCTTTTCCCCCCCTTTTATATATATACTCAGAACCTAGATTATTGGAACTTGTTGGTTAAACATGTTATGTTCTTATTTCTTATTTGCTGATTTCACTCATGATATTATTATTATTATTATTATTATTAAATTTGGGATACGTTGAGGTGGAATTGTATGAAACTCAGAGTCTCTAAAATGAAGGACATTATGAAATCAGTTTCATATTATGGATTTCAAGTTGCATATTAGTAATTTGATAACATCATATATTTCATTTCTTGTATAATATTTACATTTCAACTGATAATGTGCTTGATAAATTAATAAAATAATTAATTAAGAGTATTTTGATCATTTCGTACTTAATAGTTTGTTAGTAATTATAATAAACTAATGGCGCAGGATGTTTGTTTAAATTTTGGACAAAAGTTCCGTGCACGGTTATCACAAAGATTTGGATATGTTCAAAAAAATTTATTTGAAAATTTGAAAAATATACTAACCATCCCTACCTGGAAAGCCCAAATGAACACGAATCACCCAAAAGCCCAAGAAAACAAGCAGCTAGGATGCAACCAAAAGAACGCACCATGAAACCCTAATGCGCCGCTACTATATAGTCTCTGAAACTGACTTGGAGAACCCTCCCACAGAGAGAGAGAGAGAGAGAGAGCTCCATCAGTCGAACCTAACTCCGGCACGCTTGTTTTCCCAGCGATGGCTACTGCTAGGACTGTCAAGGACGTCTCTCCTCACGAGTTCGTCAAGGCCTACTCTGCCCATCTCAAGCGATCTGGCAAGGTACCACTTTCTTCCTTCTATTTGTTTTCTTTCAACTGATATATCCTTAAGTGTAGAATTTATAATTGCAAAGTCTGTTATGTTGAAGACATCTTGTGCAATTGGTCCCTATTCTTGAATCTGAAATGTTTTGTTTTTTGTTTTTTTTTGGATTTGTTTCCAAGTATTTTGACATATTGATGAAAACACTTGTGCTATTATACGTGTTGTTGTTATATTCGTATAATCGATGTATTGATTGCATATCACTCCTTAATAGAAGTGTTTGAACGCTTCCCTTGATCCTGGAAGTTCAATAGTTCTAGTCTCGTCCTCTTAGTATTTTTTGAATTTAATCCCCCTCTCCCAATATTAAAAAAAGAAAAAATCGATGTATTGATTTCATATTATTACGTTGTTGATGAATAGATGGAGCTTCCCCCATGGACTGATATTGTGAAGACAGGTCAATTTAAGGAGCTTGCTCCTTATGACTCTGACTGGTACTACATCCGAGCTGGTAAGTTTTTTAGGATGGCTTTCGAGTTTAATTTTGTCAGTTAGACTTTATGCTTATGATTTATTTGTGCTAAACCTTGATTGCAGCATCAATGGCTAGGAAAATATACTTGAGGGGAGGTCTTGGTGTTGGTGCTTTCCGTAGGATCTATGGTGGGAGCAAGAGGAATGGAAGCCGTCCGCCCCATTTCTGCAAAAGCAGTGGTGCTGTTGCCCGTCACATTCTTCAACAGCTGCAGAACATGAACATTATCGATATCGACCCAAAGGGGTAAGCTCTAGATTCTCCATTCGTTACCTAATGTTGTTAAATAAGATGATGTTTTGAACTTATTGACAGTTGTTTATTTTTCGACCAGTGGAAGGAGAATCACATCCAGTGGCCAACGGGATCTTGACCAAGTTGCTGGGAGGATCGTGGTTGCTCCCTGAATTGGTGATGGTTGATTAAGATGTTGACAAGGCAGATGAGTGTAATTTGATACATTTTGCAGGTTTCTGTTGGTTGATGAAAAAGATGTTACTGCATTGTTAAGCAAGTTTTGGTTTAAACAGTTGTCATTTGATGATGAACACGGTTTTAGTTTTGTTTCTTCTAGCTATTTGACATTTATAGGTCACTATGAATTCAATTCCTCTATGTCAGCTGATATTATGGTTTTGAAGTGTTGGGATCTTTTTATTTTATTTAATTTGTATGAATAGGTGTTCTTGATTTCATTTATCAATTGTTGCATAATTCTTGATTTCATTTATCAAGGCTGGGGGCCTGGGAGGCATGAGTCTTGGAATTCTTGCGTCATTGCAAGAGTTGTGTTAAAAGAGATCATCACTCGTTCGTGAGTTTAGTTTCTTCTGTGTGTATTGAGGAATGGTGAAGTGCTGCTGTATTTTAGAAATTTGCTAAGGTGTTTTGTCCAAATAATAGGACAAGGTAACACAAAACAAAGGTAATTGAAAGTTAATCAATTATCAAAAAACCCCTTTGTAGGGGGTCTGTAATAAAACCTGTAGCATTCTTTGATGGTTCATTAATTGTACCAGATGAAACAATCCAAAAGCAGTGGAAGAACTAATAGAAAATCATATGTAAAAAATCAAGGGTGTTTTTAGAATCTCCTAAGAAATTATGTCGTAATTATAGTGAATTTGTCAACTATCAATTAAAATGAAACTAAGAGGGATGAAGGGGTTCTTCTCAAACTTTTGGTTAATCACGAAAGTCAAATTTAAAAAAGAAAAAAAGAAGTAATTAGAAAATAAGTTAAGACGGAGATAACCACGAGTAAATTTAGGTGTAATATTTAACGATAAAAAAGTCATGAGAATTAGAGATTGTTTGTTTTTTGTACTTTAACACTTAATGGTGTTGAAGAGATTTTTGTTTGTTTTTTGAAGTGGTTAAATTACTTAAAATAACCCAAAAATCATTTAAAAAAAAGTTACATTTTTTATTTTTCACTTAATATAAAATCATTTTATAAATATATTATTTCAAGTTTATTCTTACCAAATAACATATTTTTAAGTTTATCCTAGTTTTATATTATACAAATTTCTTTTAATATTTTAACAAACAATATTAAAAAAATAAAAACTCTAAACATCTCAACATCAAATTTTCCTATAGTTGGATTATTATATTTCTCAATCAAATTCCGGTAAGAATCGTTATTGATTTTTTTTTATTAATTTACTTGTGAAGTAGATCATATTATGTTTGACATGTAGAGAAATATTGTGATAGCATACATGACATTGCACAATTTTGTTTATTTTTATTTGAATATATAAATTTAATTGACTCTACTATGATAATTAATCTTATTTTAATTATGAATAAAATATATATATAAGTGTTTTAATATTTGTTAAATAATTTATTGTAATTATTTGTATCATATTAAATAAAGTTATTTAACAACTAATAGTAAAAAGATATAAATATCAAATTTCTAATATTCAGACAATTTTTACTTTAAAAAACAAACAAAATTATTATACATTCAAAGGTAAAGGGAAAAAAAAAAAAACATGTTATTCAAATTTCAGATTTCAATAACTATTCAGCCTTCAACAGCACTATTCAATTTTCAAACGAAAAAACAAACGATCCCTTAGTCTCTTTGCCATAAAATTCACTTGTGATAGTACAAACAGGTTCTTGAGTTGATCCACCCGATCATACTTCTCTTGGATTATATTCTATCATATTTATTTACAACCGTTTTTCTAGTGATCCATCATTTTGATCATCCGTTCCGTCTTTATCAAACAAACAATTATTCAACTCGGTCTTTTAGGACTCCCTTCAAAAGGTAAATTCTCAACTTATCTCTATTTATGTTATTTTGTAAAAATGAACATAAAATGTATGACCTAAACACTCTATGTGAAATATAAAAAATAAAATAAATAAATAACACGAAAGAAAAACACAAACAACCAAAAGAATCTTATCGAAAAGCAATCAAAATAAGAAGGAACATGACAGCTTTTTAAGTCTATGAAATGTCCCAAAAATCCCATTGAGATATATAAAAGCACTCTCTAAGCCACTCTACTAGGTCGGAAACAAAGCCATATATTTATACTGTTGAAAAATAAATCATTGTAAAGAAGAGGAAATCAAGTTCCAGTAGGATCAAGAGATGTGTCCTGAAAAACATTAGAAATTGCAAACCCTTATCCTCTTTCTGATAAATCGTAAGTTACCATCAATTTGAATGTATAGCTCAAGGTATGGTCGAAATACATAACATGCAAAAAATAGGAAAGTTAACCAACTATGGCGCAGTCTGTCAAGAGTCACAAACCGGTGAGTGTGCCAACATGCACTAGGGCATGACTCTCGTTCTTGTGTAAAAACAACTTTAATATGACCTTTCAACACTAAACAATCATAAACTTTACGGACCTCAGATTCACTGAGTTGTGAAATTCGATGGAAAACTAACTTTCGCGGCTTTCAATTCATTTATGACTCATGAATATAATCACTCTAAATTAGTCCTGTTTAAACCTCCAACAAGTGATGTTTATGCAAATAATTCCTCTTAAGATATCTAAGTGCATTCAACACAACTTAAATGCATTCAAATACGAAGGATATCTAAATGCAATTTACACCATCCTAAATGCATTTTAAGACAAATACACATGTAAATGACAAAATAAAATAATCAAAATTGTACCGCATGAACATGTTTGTGTGTGCACATTTCTAAAACTTTTCAAGAGATTAAGAACTTGAACAAAACACTTGGCTTTTGATCTCTTTCCTGCTTTTTCCTCATCCTTCCTGCTTTTTATTATTTTTTTCTTTTTCTAAAAATAAAAATGATTCCATTGTCCATACTAAAATGGACAATAAGATCCATCATTTTTCAAAATAACATATATATTTTTAATTTATGATTTTATCAAGTTGAGGGTAGTATGACAATTTAATTCCTTTTACTTTTCAACACGCTCAAGTATAAAAGTCAACAGTGAGTCACTAACAACGAACTAATTCAATACTCAGTATTCATAAATTGCATATATATATATATATATATATATCAATGGCAACCTTCAAAAACAATACCAAATCAATCCAGCCTTAACTCCACAATTATCCCAGAATTTAATTAAATGGGTGAAACCAACTTCCTCTAAAGTCAGGCAGTACATTTTCTTATAAAGCTGGGGTATGTATGTATTGTACAAGGAAAATGTGAGAATGATAAAATATATAATGAATCACAAAGAAGAGAGAGATTTAGTGGTGGTAGCAAGTGGGGAAGGAGTATTACTAGTAGTTGCATTGTCTGTCCAATTTTTCTCACCCCAATGCCACAACATGCTTTCCCAGAAGCAAAAATCCTCAAAGCAAGTTTTCAAACGAGGGTCTTTAATTTTAATCTTCCAATGACCATCCGTGTAATTACCTTTCTCAGCTTGCCTCCGATCCCACTCCAGCGCCGCCTTCTGCTTGGACCGAAGTAAGCAGAATTTTTGCAAATTTTTGGGCATGGCATCGTGCACCTTCCACCATGTTTTATGAGCTACATTGCTAGCAAACTCCTGCAGGATGTCAACATTCCAGTTGCAGTCGTAGTCGCGGAAGCATAACCACGGTTTGTTACCCAAATAGTGGAGTACATAAAGGATTGGAGGGTCAGCTCCAAAGAGACGAGTTTTCATCCGTTTCTTCTCTTCTTCATCACCTTCCCAAAAATGCTTCAAGAAGTTCATGTGTTTCGGAATTCGGTGCCACCATGTGAAGATTTCGTTCAGATAGCCCTGGTCGCCGCCATTGTATGACTCGATCTCATTGATGTGATCCATTAACAGTTGGAATGTACAGTTTGATGGCTCTACGACCATAACACCTGAGTTAAACAAGGTAGCGTTATTTCCTGTGGCTGTTATTTCTGGCATCTCAAATAAAAAATCAATATTCCTGAGAATAAGTAGGTCTGCATCGATGAAAATGATCTTGTCGTAATCTGTCAACTGCCAAAGACGGAATTTACTGTAGTTCCATTCATTGTATGCTTCTGGTTCTGCTTTCGGGTTCCTGATTCTTTGGATTATATGAATTTTCCAACCTGCAGCTTCCAACCCACCTCTGTGATACTCGCTAATTGTTTCATCGACAAGGATCACAAGATCTCTTGTTGAACCTGCCATGCGGATACTCTGAGCAGCAGCTATGGCCCCACAAACATATACATGGGCAGAATGAAGAATTGTTGCATATGCTTCTCGGTGTGCCCTTTCTGAGTAGAAATTCTCTGCTCAACAATATTGTGTTAGTATCTTCCATTCATGAGGCATAGATTCACAGATGCGGTACTTACCAAGTACTACTATGTTGTTTTCACATGTTATCATCACAAAACAACAGATAGAAAGCCATTTATGTCAATTAATTAATATTTTGAATGCTCTTTGTTGTCTGCCTCACAAGTGGAACAGAATTTGATTAGTTGTAAAGATCATCATACCAGACTGTCATAAAATAACTGCTTTAACTAATGGCATACTTAGTAGACTCCATACTAAAATTCTGCTGCTACACCCGCCTGTCACTCTTTGATCTGGATGGCTTAATGGACCAAAGTAAATAGTTGAAAACAACTCCTTAAAGTTTATATTCTACTAAACAAAAAGGTTTTCCAGAGAGAGGATACAACTAGCTTCATTGGAATAGAATTTCGAGAAAACAGCAGAAACAGAGAGAATTAACAAACCAATTTCAAACTGACCTTTAGCCTTGAGAGGAACTGCAAGTTCACATGATCCAACAGGGAGCTGTAGCTTTTCTCTCAACCTATTCAGGTTTGGTTTATACAGCCATGCATTCCCTTCATGTACAACAATATCCTTGCAAGTAAAGAGATTTGGGATCGGAAAGCAGTCAGTCACTAACAGCACATGTACTGAATGAAGGCCCTTAGAAGATGCAGCAAGCCTGGCTGCTTCAAGCTGCAAGTGCAAACGGGCCACATCTCTTGACCACCTCCCTGCCTTGTTGCAAGGAAGCTTGACAGCTATAAGATCTATCCGTGGCTTACCAGGAATTTGTAGCTTGGGCAGAGAAGGACAAGTGGGAACTTCGAATTCTTCTTCTTCATCTATCCATTCAGGATACAGCAATTCCCAAGTTATGTTCTTCGATGCATGGTCCAAGTGCAGGGTAACATGCTCGGCATCTGGTATTAGATCTTTCCAATGATCAATCTCGTCGTCATTGAAGTTTAACAAGCCAATCCCTTGATATTCATTTGTGTCAGTCAGTTTATCAACAACATTTGATATTTGATCCCAGTTGATTTCTAAAGTTGATAGATATCGTGGATCTCCATTACCACTCTCTCTTACCCATCTGTCCACAAAACTGGACCTGCATGCAATGAACCTTCTTGGTCAGGAACAATGAAAAATCACAACTCTTTGTTCAATCAACAAAAGTTTAGGATACTCCTAAAAATTTCAGGAAAGTTTGAAATTCAGCCCTAAAGGAGTAAAACAAAGTTATAATCTACGAAAGTCAACTTCAGAACAAGCACTACGACAAAAGCAAGAAACTAATGAAAATCAAACAAACGTATCATTAACAAGTGTAATTGACAGCAAAACATACCGAGATGCAGAATGAGATGGATGATCTGCAATATAAACCACTGGAGAGCGGAAGAGTGTAAACAATGATCCCAACAAAATAATAATCAGTATAACTTTCAAGGTTGGTATCTTGAAGTTCAAATTCCTATATTGGATCGGCACATGGAGAGCCTTTTCAACATCTTTGAAAACCTTGTTTCTTTGGGACTTTCTTTTGTTTGTCTCTTCACTGTAACAAACAGCAATCCATATGAGCATATTTATATCCTGTTTATACATCAAGAGGATGCAAATCTAATACAAGATAAATCATATATTAGCAGTAAAAACCGACTTCCCAATATTATCTATAAAACAACCCTTAAGATCGCCTGTTTATTAGGTTCTAGCCTTAAATTGCAAAATAGTTAAGGATACCTGGCACGTCTAAATAACATTTTAATTTCTTTGGCTAAACTTCCACTTGCAACCAGACCTATATCTTATAAACTACATACCACACCATTTCATAGCCACAAAAACACCATAATTTCTTGTCAACAGACTCAAAAGCATAAAATGTCAGACAAAAAATCAAATCTCAATTATTTATAAAAAAAAAAAAAAAAAAAAAAAATCTTAATGGATGCTCAATTTATACATTGTATAGTCTTAGTGTTTATATCAAAGAGTCAAAACGTAGCAACATCAATACCTCAACTATAACTACCTTTACAAAAGCCTAATCAAACAAGTATCACAAACCCAATTCAGTAACTTTCATCAAGTTCATATAACAATAAAGAGAAAATATTAAACAAGCACTACAACCCCAGAAAAAATAAATGAAAAACTTGTACAAGTAGATAGATCTGAATGAGAGTTTCCATTAAAAGAAGTAGTAGTGTATGGGAATGAAGAGGGAAGAACTGACCTAGAAAAGGAGAGACGATGCCTGGCCTCTATGTGACTGGGGGAGGTGTTGGGACCTCTCATCGTCTGCTATGATTCAGGTTTCGTTGCAGCATGAGGAAGGCAGCATCTGATTCCATCAAACAAGCAAACATAAACAAGACCCTCTGAAGTCAAATTGTATAAATTAAGGAAAAAACAACCAAAAAAAATAAAAGTTTTTATGTTGAGAGTAGAGAGTAGAGACTAGAAAGAGACATTTTACCAACTTACCGAGGTTTGTTAATGGGGAAATGGAAACATTTTAAATTTAACTAATCAGAGGCGGTCGGTTAACAACTAGTTGGTATACAACAATGCGATGCCTTGCTCTCCTTCGGACAAAGTCAAGTCAATCTTTCTATTTTGGTTTTTCCCTCACCAAAATTCTTGATTTATGACTATTTTTTATTTGGGTACATTGCACAAACTACTTATCTGTCCTCCTCTGTTTTTTTATTTTTTTATTTTTTTATATATAATAAAGAAAAATAACACGTTGCACAAACAACCTATTATTAGGTGTAATGGTAGGTGTATGAAACTTCTATTAAAAGTAGAAAGACAAAAATACTCAATCTAATCCAAAATCATTCAAACCCGATCTATTTAGGACAGATTTGGGATGAAAAGTAACGACTCATTTAGAGTACGAGGCGAGTTGGGGCAATCCTAAAAAATTCTAGATTGGGTATAGGGCAAGCTTTCTTGCCTCGACCCGACCCTAGTAACCTGATTTATATTTAAATATATATAACCCTAAATTTGTGATTATGTATTAAAAGGAGTTATTATATGGTGTCTAAGTCTTATACTGTTAACTGTTAAAGTTTTTATATGAATTTGGAATTCTTTTAAAATGATCATGAATGTCATAACCAAATTGTCTCCTTTTTTGTTTGTATGTTTGTTTGTTTTTTTTTTTTTATATTAATTATATTATTAGTTAAAAACTAAATCGAGTTAATATGTCAGATTCAGGGCAAGCCCCTCCAATCGCGTTTGGATTTGGGGGAAAAAGTAACGACTCGCTTAGAGCACGAGTCGAGTTTGGAGCACCCTTCAAAAATTTCAAGTCGGGTTTGGTAAAGATCAAACCCGTCCAATCTGATCCATTGTCATCCCTAGTTGAAAGTGGTACAAATCATCCCTAGGATGTGTATGGTATGAATTTTCAAATAAAGCTTTTATAAGTAGATCATTTGAGTAGAACTTTGACAAAATAAAATTTATTTCTAGAAAAAAGGTTAATGTTGTTTGGTTGTGTATCTTTAAAATGATAGACGGATTGAGAAATCACACGAAAGTGTGTAAGTTCCCTAAATTTTGTAATTGGCTTTTTCATATCAAAATACTTTATATATATATATATTCATTAGTTTTATAAGTTTTGGGTTAGAGATTGAAATCAAAAGAAAGTAGATTCAAGCTCAACGAGTCAAGATGTTAAAGTTGATGGTTAGTATGGCTAAAAAATGGCTCGAAGATGCATGCTCTTGTTTGATAAGGATTGATCATGATTTGATATGTATTCATGTCATAGTTAGTGTTATTGATGTTCCAAGATCATAAGCACATAGTTTTATGATCTATAAGTGTGCATTCATTACATATGTTGTGAGTTTATATGTTTTTCATAATGTTCAAATCTAATGGTTTGAAAGATGGAACATTTTTGTCCTAATATATATATATATATATATTTTGTTTTTAATAAAAAAAATGGTTTCTTCTTAACAAATGTAGCTCTAGATGTTAGCTAATCATAAATAAAAAAAAAAAAAAAAAAACAACCACCCATGAGTCAAACAGAGATTGGATGAAGAAGCTATAACCAAAATTGTTAGAGCACATGAAGTTGGAAAAGATGGTCGATGGGTGAGCTCAAGCAATTGCCCTGGTCCTTCCACAAGCAATTTTTTTTTTTTTTTTTTTTTTTTCATTTGAAAATCTGTTCTTTTTCTTATTCTTCATTAACATGTCTCATGCTTGGTATTGTTTCAACTTAGAATCTTTAGATCTTTCTGTATGCGATTAGGATTTCATGCATGAAATAAATTAAGAATCTTAATAGTTGATAGGTTTCAAGTTGGGATGCAATCAAACTTTTCTATTTCTAATTCCTAGTTGGATTTATTTCCTACAATAAATTTATTTAGGACTTTTAAATTAGGAAGGATTTTAATTGGTTTCTAATTCACAGACTATACTATAGATAAATATCTTTAGTTTTTAAAATTTGTTGCAACTTTTGATGTTTAGTTTGAGATGTGTTTTAAGGATTTTTGAGAGTTAGAAATATTAAGTTTGTATGTAGAGTGCTTGGGTATACATTGTATCTAAGCTTACATAGAGTGTCATAATTGGACATTTTATTTTTGTTGCATACATTATTCATTAAGTCTCTATGTGTGTATCGAACAATTGGTTCAAGATCATCTTGTGGACTTAATTCTTAGAGAGAAGAAGTTGGGGATGATTCATCAAGTTTGCATAATGAATCAAGAAGGTGAGTTCCTGGTGACCGTAATAGATTTAGAAGACAAACATAGTTATCTTTCTAAGTTTTTGAATAGTGAGACTTAACGACAATTATTAGTTAGATAGGGATTAGGTTTCTAAGTTAAATGGGTTGCAAAAAAAATTTGTAATCCGTTTTTTAATAGTGGGGTTTCATTCGAAAGTGCCTAGAAGGATTCTCTAATCCCGTGGTATTTTTAATTTGGTTTTCATGTAAAAATTATCATGCATCACTCCTTTCTCTCTCCTACTTTTCTTTTCTTTTATTTTTTAATTTTCTGCTACGCATTGAAATAAGATAAAAGAAACTTAATTTACAAACCAACCCCCTCCTCTCCCCCCTTGCTTGTCTTTCAATGTGTTTAAGAAACAAAATAGAGTTTTATATTTAGAAGAGGTATCTTAAATTTTATTAAATAAAATAAAGGTATTTAAGATAATTTATGCTTATTAAAAAAAAAAAAAACTCAAAATTAGTTTATTAACGAAACTCAAAATTTTTAACTTCCAATTCCAATAGACATAAAATAGTTTTTTTTTTTTTTTAATATTAAAAGAGCTCCTCTCAAGTTGATGTCAATTAAAAAACGTAGAAAAACCATATCAAATACACTCTTAATGGATGGTCACTAGAAGTTAAACAATCTCCACATTTGAAGACTATGAAAAACCAAAATTAAAAAAAAAAAAAAATCAAAGTAATTAAAAGTATATTTATGAACACAAGACAACAAAATTAAAACAAAAATCAATGATTAAGGTATTATGTAAAAAATATGATTAAATTATATAACAATTTAGTAAGACAAGAAAGAACTATTGTTCCCTTCCGTAAGTGTAGGAAAGAACTATTGTTCCCTTCTATAAGTGTAGGTCCTTCTACATGCGCGGTTCACAGGTCTTCCATCTTAGGATTTGGATATATATCGTCTAAATGGTTGGAAGGTGAATTAGTTGATGGTAGGTGAAGAGCCAGTAACTGTCAGGACCATAGAGATAACTACGGCAAATTGACACTAAAAAATATAACATCCAATTAACTAATTCTTTGTTTTCATAGATTTTAAACAGCCATGACAATTGCTTATAACCAAATCTCACATCAATACTCACATCAATACACATAATTTAATTATATATGCTTAACAACTCACCTTTTAAGTACATATGCGAAAAAAGAGAAATTATTTGTGGGACTAGACAGTCACATCATGAGACTTACGCTAAAAAGATATACATAACACTGTCATCTAATTATATATCTTCTTATGGTATGTGTCACTTTTTTGAGATGGTAATTTCATGATAAGAGCCATTGAAGATTTTTGGAAATTTAAGGCTGATGACAAGTAGTAATTTACAACCTAATATGAAAACAAAAAAAGATTAATATGTTTTCATTTTGGCAAACATAGTACTTGAGTTGCTACTTCAAATAAATTTGAGCACAACCATTAACCATTTTGAAGTGGGTGTAGATATTATCACTCATAAATCCGATTTCTATACCCAAATTAATATATCCATTGATTAAATTTAAAAATCTAGAACTTATTATATGCATCCAAAAATATGTTGGTAATAATCCTCTACAAACAAGTAACAATATTAATTATATTCCTTTAAAGCAAACTTTTTTATACTAACAAAATTCATTATTCTTTTCTTGATGTCTCTATCTCTCTTGTCTCCCTCTCTCTACTTTCTCTCTCCTCCCTTTTTTTCTACCCTATCTCTTTCTCCCTTCTAATTTTTTCTCTACTTTTTGTGGGTTGTATTGATTTGGATTTTTTTTTTGCAAGTTGTGCTAGATTAAAAATGGCGTTGGGGATGTTTAGATTGTTGGGGTGGTGTGGTTAGGGGCTGGTGTGGTTTTGGAGCATTGTTTAGAATATTTGGGAGTGGTGTATGTCCATTAGGAAACTTCTCTTGGTGGGTGTTGAAAATTATGCCGTTGGATCTATAATTATTTTCCCACTTCAATTTTTTCTTTCTTTTGTATTGATTTTGACTTTGGGCTTCTAGATGTTTGGTTAGTTTTATTCTTTTCTAGGTTTGATATTTCTTATTCTTTTTATGGTTTTTAAATTTTTTTATAGATATTTTTATGATTTTAATTTTTTAAAATATTAATATATTTTATTAATATTTTAGGGGTGGAAGGGTCATATTGTCTTTGTTTGGAGGGTAAACTAGACTTTTAATTTAAATTTTAACAGAAGATAACATGAGAGGGGTTTTGGATAAATATTAAAATAGTTAGGTGGAGAATGAAGAATACCTAAAAGTTAAGAGAATTTTGATAATTTCCCGATCGTACATTTTTGCAATGTCAAAATTAGGGGTGGCAATTCGGGTTGGCGGGTCGGGTTGGACATGACACGAACACGACCCAATTATTTTTTACACGACACGATTAATAAACGAGTCAAACCCTTCAACACAAACACGACACGATTATTAATAGGTTGACACGAAAACGACACGATTATTCGGGAGCACTGTTGGCTATTTTCCATGTTCGACCTATTCCAGAGGATTGCATTAGGGAGTTGCAATTACAGGACCCTCATTTAGTCAAGCTGAAAAGTGAAGTGGAATCTAAACAACGAGAGGATTTCTTGTTTAGGGATGATGGTACATTGATGTTGGGTTGAAAATTATGTGTGGACCGAATATTAATGAATTGAAGAAAGAGATGATGAATGAGACATTTTATGGAAGGAAATGCAGGACTCTGTATGTTGAAATGAGGTAGGTAAGAGGAAACTGATAAGTCCCAACCTTGTCCAGAGTACTTCGAATGAGGTTTAAGTTATCAAAAACAGGTCTTGCATAATTAAGTCATTCCCTTGGTAAAGGTCCTATGGAGAAATCATGATGTGGAGAGGCCACCTGGGAGCATAAGGGCCAAATACGCCATCGATACCTCAACTTTTTCTGATAGATAGGTCTTTTAAAATTTCGAGGACGAAATTTTTATAAGAAAAAGTAAATTGTAAAGCTAGGGATTTTCTCTATTTAGGAAAAATAAAATTTTTTCGATGAATAGTAATTTCATATGAATAACATTTTCGAGTGAATAGTGATTTTCAGATTTGTAAAATCCAGAATTTTCTCTTCATAGGAGAAATAAAATTTTTCGATTAATAGTATTCGTGTGAATAGTAATTTTCAAAAAGCAGAACACACGAATCAAAAGTTCCAGAATTAGTACTAAAGTTAAACAAAATTGAGACGAATCAAAGATAAGTCCATTTGAAGTGTTTGTAAGTGATCCAAAGTTTATTAGATGAAAGTGTTCTATTCGATTTTAGTCTCGTATACAGTATTTATGGAACAATAAAATAATTTTAAGTACTTGAATGTGCAATTGAATTTTAATAGAATTTTTGGATAGGATCAGAGATGATTTTATTTACAAGACAATAAAAATAAATTAAAGCAGTTGGATCCGAATGAGTAATCGAATACTAATAAAATTTCCGAATATGAAATTGGGTTATAATAAAATTTCCAGATAGACCTGAAATGATTTCGAATACGGAAATTAGAAAGCATGAATGAATGCATGATAATGGAATTACAAGTGGTATGTAAGTGGAGGAAGAACCAATGAATGAAAGGCATGTGTAAGTTATCCAAAAGAAATGATGACAAGTGGATGGTGATTATGGAAGAACTTGTGACAAGTGTTTGGTCATTTTTAAACATATATAAGTGAAGATAAATAAACAAATGAAACAAAGAGACCACTTACAAAGCTCGGTCAACATTTATCAAAAAGAGAAAAGTGACATTGTGGCCGAGAGAAAGCTTCGGTTTTGAGAGGAAAAGGTGAAGGTTGTTTTGCGTTGTGAAAGAAGATCGAATCATGCAACATTTTGAATGACTTTAGCAGCTAATTTTGAAGTTTTTTTTTTTCCACACATGCATCAAACTATTCAGCAAGAGAAAGAAGACAGCAATTCTGCCAAGAAAAGAGAATAGATCTACCATGAGAAGACAAGGAGGACAGCTTGCATTTGGTAAGATTTGAAAGCCATTTTTGAAAGTTTATCACACATGCAAGAAGTGTACACCAATCTAGAAGTGAAATCCATCCATTTGAGGTTAGTTTGAAAGATAAAATTTGAGTTTTATATGAGTTAGTTTGTGTTATGGTCTTGGATGATTTTAGGATGAAAAATTGTATGAGTTTGAGGTGTTGTAACCTAGAGAGAAGGAGTATGAACTTGCATGTAGTTTTGGTGTAAAAATAGAAGAGGAAATTCGTGTTGCATGCTTGATTTCTCTCGGCCTAATAGGAGTGTGAATGGTTTAAATATAGTTTGCCTGTGTTGTTATGAGTTTTGGTGTGGTATTGGTGTGTAAAACTTTGATGGAAAAGTTGAAAATATGTTAGAATGCATTTGGCCAAAGTAGGGAGTAGTAGACCCAAATTTGAGTATGAATGTTTGAGTGATTTTATGTTTGAAGATATGTTGAAATGATGGATTTTGATGTTATAATTTAAAGCAAAAATATTGAGTCTTAGAATGTTATGTTTCGGCCATAATGTGATTAGTGTGATAGAAAATTGTTTTGAATGTTTTGAATGATGTTAGGGGCTGTTTTGATGATAAAAAATAGCTTGAAAATTCAAAGAAATGCATTAGAATATAAATAGTGACTTTGTTTATGAAAGTGTTACACACTGTAAATTGAGCTTGCTATTACACCCCTAACCATATGTTTAAATGTAATTACGATGGAAACTATGCGAATAAGTTAGTTTAAACGTTGCCTAAAAATAGAATGCTCAAATATATAGGTAATGTGGAAACGAAGCTACCCGAAGTCGAAAATTCTCGCAAACTAAGAAATCACGAACGTTTTGTGAGCTAGAAAACAGTGAGTGTAAATTTATTTATGAACGTCAATTGCATTATTAGCTTATTATTTTTAAAGCATTATTATTTCTAAATGAAAATTTTATTAAACATGTTGAATTATAAAGTGTTTTATGTATTAGTTTAAAAGATAGTATTTTAAGCATGAAATTGTAGAAATATTGAATTATTATGTTTTAGTGAGATCCCAAGAAATATATTTCAGTATTTTCATGCTTATAGATCGAAAGAATACAAGTTTGAAATATATATATTCATGAGTTTTAAATGGCTAATAGCTTACCTAACTTTATAGATTATTTATAGATTCAGACCCGGCCGGAATACCTTATATGTGTATGGCTAGTGTTGGGAGGGCGTATTACTAACATTTACATGTGGGGGTTGAGTCAGTTGTGCTGTCCTCTACATGTGTGGGGTATTATCTTACTCTATGTATGTGATGATAAAATTCCACTACATGATAGTTGAGATGTCTTTGGAGTTTTGTCACGGTGAGCGCCACTAGCAATTTCGCCATGTGACCTCACATTGAATGGTGCTAGTCTAGTCGTCATGTAATTATAGCTTCTCAGGTTTCTGTTAGTACGTTTTAGCAAGAAAAGCAAATTTATCATATATGAGACTAGAAAAATAGTTTTATAATCGATTTTCGAAAGATTATGAAATATACATTAGAACATTAAAATTTATTTAAGTATGAACTTTTATAGTTGTTTATCAAATTTACTAAAGCATATGGTTTCAAAAATAAAAACGTTTTAGAAATAAAGATTTCTTTAAAATAAATTTTTGGGAGGTTATTTTAGAAAAAAAAGTTCAAATAGAAATGCATAACACTCACGATCTCCATTAGCTCACTCTTTCTTTGTTTTTATTATGAAAAACCTCCTTAGGTGTAGGTATAGGTGCATAGAGTGAGTGAATTTACGATGTGAAGATAGACGAGCCCTTCAAACGACGCATCAGTGAAATCCATGTATATATTTTTGATGCTTCATAAACATGCATAAAGTGAATAATTGTTTTTGATCTTATGTAAATATTTAAGATTTTTGTACTATGAGTTATTTTGAAATTTGACGTGGTTTCTAATTTAATGATTTTGTTTTATGATTGAGTTATTTGATTTTATGATTGAGTTTGATTGTGAAGAGGACCTGAGGTCCCTATTGGAAGTAGGGAAATGAATAAATGGTTTTAAAAGTGTTTATATATTGATTTACAGGTATTTTGGAAAGGTTAGAGAGTTCAGGAAACAGCTGTTATGCTGCCAAAATTTTTTCACCCTAATTTTTAGATGTTTATGAAATAGAAATTTATCACAGGTTCGCTCCACAGAGTCCTTTTAAGTCAGTCATCGTTAGAAGATTGCAAGACTTCCGTTGGAGTGCTGGGAGAGTTTCGCTCAGGTTCCAATAGGGAAAATCCGGATTGGGTCTTCACAAAGTTTTCTGATTAAATCATATATATCGTTTCGTTAATGTTATTATTGAGAAACATAGTCTTTACATTCATCTGATATAGCTTCACATCAAAATGAACCACAAGTGTCATTATGATCCTAAAAAGTCTTTTGTTGAAACTAAAGAGAAAATCCTTTTGTAATCAACGACTTCCTTCTGAGTGAAACTTTTGGCAACCAAACAAGCCTTATATCTCTCAATATTGTCATTTAAATCACTTTTAGTCTTAAATATTCATTTGCAACCAATGAGTTTCCGCACTTTTAAGCAATTTAACGAGATATCAAACGTCATTATCCTTCATGGATTTCATCTCATCATCTATGACATCAATCCACTTTTGACAATTAGAACTTTGTTTGGTTTAATAGAAGCAAGCTTATTGGATCATCTTTCACTACTTCTATGTCAATTTCATGTTCTTTGAGAAAAACAGCATAGTCATCTGGAATTGTGCTTCCCATTTCTCAAGTGTATCTTCTCAATGACATAACCTTTTGAGATTGTTGAGTTTGCACTTCAGGTATAATTTTTTTTTTTTTTTCATTTTGTATAGGGAGTTCTTTTACATCTTGATATTCCAGATTTGCATTTTGAACAATATCAGAAATAAAAGTCTGATAATTAGCAATAGTGATAACAGGAAGAGAAACGAATTTCCCTTCAAAGACAATGTTTTTAATCTTATCTGTCCCCACAAACTCAATTTTCTTAAGAAATCTCATATTTTCCGTCTTGAAAAATGTTTTAGTAATTGGGTCGTAAAACTTAGAATCCATTGACCATTCAGATTACCAACAAAGTAGCAGTTTACAATTCTTGAATTCAGTTTCTTTTCATTTAACTCGTAAGGCCTTACCTCAGCTGAACAGCCCTAAATGTGTAAATGCTTAATACTACACTTTTTAGCTATCCATAGTTCATAAAGGGTTTTAGTTACCATTTTGCTCGGAACCTTATTGAGGATATATGTTGCAATCTTTAATGCTTCTCCCCAGAGAGATTTTAGTAAAGAAGAATGATTGATCATACTTCTTACCATATTCTTAAAAGTTCAATTTCATCTTTCATCAACACCATTCATGTTAGGTTTGTCTGACATGGTGTATTGTAGGACAATATCGTATTCCTCTAGGAATTTTAGCTAAAGGTCCTGGACATTATTCGTCGGATCCATCATATCTACCATAGTATTCACTATCATGGTCAATGATAGTTTTAATTTTCTTGCAAAGTTTATTTTCAACTTTAGTTTTGAAGGCTTTAAATTCATCCAGGGATTGAGACTTCTCATGTATCAAATATAGGTACTCATATCTTGAATAGTCATTTATGAATGTAATAAAATATTGTTGAACATTCCAAGAGGCTATAGGAAATGGTCCGTAAATATAAATATGAATTAGTTCTAAGACATCAAAACATCTGTTGGCACCTAATATCCTCATGTCTGTTTATTTCCCTTTTATACATTCAATATAGACTTAGAAATCTATTAAATCAAAAGGATTAAGAATCCTATCAAACATAAGTATTTGAATGATCTATTTAAAGACATGGCCTAAACGCTTATGCTATAGTGTAGTGGAATCCTATCAATTAATTTTTTTTGGTACCTTGTGAACTATGCAATGTGTCATTAGTTGAGGCAATTGTATCCAACAAATATAGGTTATCATACAAAGATAAAGAAATGGAATCAATAAGATTCGAATATTGAAAAAGACTAAATTTATTATTTCCAAATAAACAAGAACAATCAAATTTGTTAGACGATACTATATGAGTCTCTTCTAAATTCAAAAATTGATCAATCTTTAATAATAACCTACAAATTTCAATAGCTACTGTTGCAACTGTTTTGTTATCGCCCATATAGATGAATCTTTCAGTATCACTTTACTTTCGGCTCTATAGGTAACCCCATATAAACACACTTATGTGAGTAATATCATCAGAATCTATCCACTAATTGTGTTTAGGTACAGAAGCTAAATTAACTTCAAAATAAACCAAATTGAAAAGCATATCTTTTTTAACACGCTAGTTGGCATACTCTTTCTACATGTGTCCAACTTTTTTACAAAAGTAACAAGTAAACTCTTCATTTTTTTTTTTTTTTTATTCTACACCTTATGTTGTGATGTTCCAAATGCAGTTTCTTTTCATTTTTTCCTTTTCTTTTAGAATATAGAGCCTTTAAAAGTTTTCGAAATGGAACCTTTCGTAATCATAAGACTCATGCGATTAAAACAGTCTCACTTTTCCATGCTCACTTTTTCATCAACGAAACTATGCTCATTAAGGGATGCAAGTTGTTTTTCCTGAAGCACAAGGTCAAGATCTATGCAACAAAAAACAATTATAACATTCTCTTTTCAATTTTTAAAGTTTGTGTCATTAAACACATAAATGAAATTAATATTGGCAGGTATTGTTGAAATAGAAGTAGTAGCTGAATTGAGAATAAAAACAAATAAAAACTCACAATTAACAATCATATCACAAGACAAAAATACTTAATTAATAAATTCATACATAACATAATTAAACAATTCACATAATGGTGAGCCTTAAAACAAGATATATAGCACATCATTGATATCTAGTATTTGAATAGAAATATTAACTGTAAATGATATTATCTGTGCAGTAATAAAATATTGACAATTAATCTCGTCAAACAATAAGTCTTTCTTTGGACCAATTTATTGTTCACATGAAAAACTAATAATCATCATACATTTATTACCACATATATATCCATTATTTGGCCAAACAACAACCTTTGTTAAGATGATCATTATTCATATAAATAATAGATATATGTATCTTAATATTCCAAAATAAATAAATTTTCATTATAGAGGGTACTTTGACAACATATAATTTTAATCAATTTATTTTGAAGTATAAGACTATTTAAAAAAAAAAAAGAAAA
The DNA here is from genome assembly GCA_019925255.1 of Litchi chinensis. NCBI lineage: Eukaryota > Viridiplantae > Streptophyta > Magnoliopsida > Sapindales > Sapindaceae > Litchi > Litchi chinensis. Next base: position 20,202,279 of record CM034468.1, read on the forward strand.
AAGAAAAAAAAAGAACTGAACGTGTTTTAAAGGGAAAAGAAAAATAAGTATTTTGTCATTGAAAACCTTTTATCCACTAAATCCTTATTCAACAAAGTGAATTCATATATATATATATATATATATATATATATATATATATCACAGACTTAGTTGAATTTCAATCCACAAGCCAAAAATACATAACTAATATAACTAATATGCAAGCAAAACAACGTAATCTGGTGACCACCAAATATTTCTAAATACAAAAATTAAGAGGAGCCACGAATCACATATCTGAAAAGTTGATTGTGATTAATGAACAGATAATGAAATAAAATAAAAAAATATCAAAAGTTAATGGTCATGTGTTATGTATATTTTCTGGACTCATCAAATGGGCTGGTAAAAGCTTAATAAAAGCCCGTTAAGTCCATTCAATCCAAAGGCCCAGCAGATAAAACTCAGTTATCAACTCCAGGCCCAGCGAGCTCTACAGCTCGCCCCAGCGAGCTCTTCAGCTCGCATTTGTCAGCTCGTTTCACAATCTGGTTACAGCTCGGTATGAAGCTCGTTCTATACATAGCTCGTTACTCAGCGAGGCCTAGTTCGAGATCGCTCAAGACAGTGAATAGCTCGCCCAGTGGATAATTAATACAAAATCTTCCAGATACAGCAGTTACCCAATTTGATCATGATTCTCTTACTAGAAACGTAAGTTAATTCAAATTCAGTAAACATGATCTCGAGATTAGCAGGGCAGTTTCCTGATTCAGCTCCAACTAATTAGAAAATGTATTTATTATGAAATTTTTTACCTATTTTATCTCTTCCCAATCTGTAACAACTCTTCCTCTATAAATAGAGGTTGAAATCATTGTAAAAGAATAGATATAAGTAATAATATACTGTCACTCTGCAGAATTATAGAGAGACAGTCGTGGACGTAGACGCACTCGTTGAACCACGTAAAATATGCGTGTTGTTTTTGTTCTTGACCATCTGTTTTTTGTTTTGTTCTTGGTTTTCGTGCTGTTTCACATTGATTGCAGATATTGGGCATTGAATTCTCGTCGACCAGAAAATCACGTCGATATTTTGATGCTAGAAGAAAGGCCCTAGACTGCAATCTATCCAGATGCAATCTCTCAGTTTTCAGCAATGACAAGAACTAAACAAACCAAGTATGTGGGCTCACAGGTTGATCAAGCAGATAGCCAGACCAGTCAGCATCAGCGCAATGCGTAGCAGATGGACGATGCACCCATGCATGCAGCAGGCCCGTCATATGGTCAAACAGTAGGTGCCGCGGCGGGCATGCCACCCTTGCCCCCCTGCCAATCTATTCCTGGGGCTCCAGTTGATGGGCAACAGGTGTGGTACCAGAGGCAAGAAGCCTTGGAGCTCGCAGTTCGGCAACTTGCAGATGCTGTCAATTTGCTGGTGCAGGCTCAAGCACATAACGCGCCTAAGATTGGAATTGAGGCTCCAAGGCAGGTACTTCCGTAGCATGAAGTGCAAGGGTCAGAGAGGCCAGTTAGAGAGGTGCAGCGACCTACAGACTCAACTCGTTCCTCCAATGCGCGCTCTAGAGCTGGAGGTTGCCCTGTTCGTGATGAAAGAGAGGTTGCACGTCCTGCGAGTCTGGTGATAAGGGTAAATCAGGATGGAAGCAGGCAGGTAGAAGCTGGTTATGACGAAGTACGAGTTGTACCTCAGCATGAGAACGAGAGGGATAAGAGACATGCAAGGTCGTATCGAGGTGGTAGCTCATACAGAGAAGACCAGAGGTATGAACTAGAGTACCGCTCTCCTGGTCGCGATCACGTGAGGAGATATGGGCCCCGAGACCCGTAGATGGAGGAATTTCTTCAGAGGGTCCAATAGCTTGAGGTGCGACCTGATGCCCAGGGCCAACGTGGGCACTACGAAGAGAGGACTCCGTTTACAAGGGAGATCAAGACGTAACTTCTCCCTCCAAGGTTCAAGATGCCGAATATTCAGCAGTACAATGGGGACAGTGACCCCTATGACCACCTTAACGCCTTTAATGTCCAGATTGACCTATAGACAGACAACCCGATGGTGAAGTGCCGTGTATTCCCAGCTACTTTAGGGGATATACCGCAGGCTTATTTAAGAATCTCTCAGCTTGCAGCGTAGGAAGTTGGGAAGAGTGTCAGCAGAAGTTTGTTGGTCAGTATAGGGCATTGAGGAGGTAGCTCGCACCATCCTGCCACTTGACTACCATTTTTCAACGTCAGGGTGAGTCGTTGAAAGATTATATCACCAGGTTTAGACATGAGGTCATAAATGCTGAGAATCCATCAGACGAGAGTATATTGACTGTGATCTTAGCTGGATTGCGCAAGAATGGGAAACTGTATGGGAGCATCTACAAGTCCCTAGTGAAGGACTTTGGAGAGTTTTACGAGTGAGCTACAAAGGAGATCAGGTGGGAAGAAACATTCGGCCTGAAGAAGTCCAACCAGAAGAATGAAGCGGCCAGTTCCAGTCAGACGAAAAAGAGAAACAATGGCAGGAACGAAGGAGGAGGTAGAAATAGTGGCTCAAGCAATCAGATTGCTAAAAAGGCAAGGACAGAACCTAGGAATGAGCGACCTCAGTGTCAAGGTTGCTATGAGGATTATAACATCTTGTCAGACTCACAAGACAGGATCTTTGCAGCGGAGAGAAATAGGGAAGATTTTAGGAAGCCCTACCTTTGAGAGCCTCTGTTCAACACAGAGACAAGAGTAAGTTTTGTGTCTATCATAATGAGGTCGGGCACAACACCTCAGATTGTTGGGCGTTGAAGGACGCCATTGAAAAATTAATCAGGAGAGGTCACCTGAGGAATTATGTGATGAGACCTACAGACTCGCGACCTCTACAACAACAACCTCAGCAGGAACAGATAATACAACAGCAGCCCCAGCGAGCTCCCGAGCCAGAATATGAGCCTGCAATAAGGACTATTTTTACAATTTATGGTGGCCCCCATATCGCAGGTGCTTCAAACAAGTCGCACGAGAGGTATATCTAAGAAGCAAATCATACCTTTTAGGTCAATGGGTTGGAGGGACCTACAAAAAAGGCGAGGAAGACCTCAGACGAAATTGTATTCACCGATGAAGATGCTAGAGGTGTGATCTGGCCTCACAATGATGTACTGGTCATTCGAGCTAAGATCAGTAACATGGAAGTGCGATGCATCATGATTGACATTGGGAGCTCGGTGAATGTGATGTACAGAAGCTGTTTTGAACAGATGAAGCTTGGAGCAGAGTAATTGAGATTGTCCCCGGAGCCTCTTTATGGTTTCACTGGGGATGCTGTTGTACCAGTGGGCCAGATTAAGCTGCCATTAATGCTCGGGGAGGCAGGTTGCCAGGCAACTGTGTTGGCAGATTTCTTGATTATTGACTACCTATCGGCATACAATGTGGTCCTAGGAAGACCTTTATTGAACGACCTGGACGCTGTTACTTTAACCAGGACCCTCACAGTCAAGTTTCCAACTCCCAACGGCATCGGGTGTGTTCGGGGAGAGCAGCACTTAGCTAGACGCTGCTATGAGGATGTTGTGAAGATGAGTATAAGAGGAAAGAAAGCGAACATGGTTTCGGGGGGCGAACCACCAGCTATAACTGAAAAGGGGGTTAGTCATGATCTTGACCCTCGAGAAGTAGATGCGGAGCGAACTATTGGACCAGTTGAGGAACTGAAAGACGTTCAGGTCAGCAAGGTGGATTCTGAAAGATGTTTGAAGCTGGGGTGAGGTTTGACTCCAGAACTAAGAGCCCAGCTCGCTGACTTCCTAAAGGCGAACTTAGACGTGTTTGCATGGAATCATGAAGATATAGTGGAGATAGATACAAAGATGATGTCACATAGATTAAATATTGATCCTCATCATAAGCCAGTTTGCCAGAAGAGAAGGGCAATGACAGGGGAGCGCTACTTAGCACTGAAAGAAGAGGTAGATAAGCTACTGGCAAACAAGTTCATCCGAGAAGCTTACTACCCGACCTGGGTCGCCAATCCCGTGTTGGTGAAGAAGAAAAACAGGAAGTGGAGAACTTGCATCGACTTCACTGATTTAAACAAGACGTACCCCAAATATAGCTTCCCCTTGCCAAGGATAGACCAGCTCGTGGATGCTACAGCTGGCCACGAACTCCTGAGCTTCATGGATGCATACTCGGGTTACAATTAGATCCCAATGAATCCCGAGGACGAAGAGCACACCTCGTTTGTGATAGATCGCGGTCTATATTGCTACAAGGTGATGCCCTTTGAGCTGAAGAATGCAGGAACGACCTACCAACGCTTGGTAAACATGATATTTGAAGAGCAGATTGGGAAGACTATGGAGGTCTACGTGGATGATATGTTAGTAAAATTCAAGCAGGTGGGTGATCATGTGCGCGACCTGGAGGAGATGTTTCAGATTTTGAGGAGCTACCAGATGAAACTAAATCCACACAAGTGCACGTTTGAGGTAGCTTCTGGGAAGTTTCTGGGCTTCTTGGTGAATAGCAGAGGAATTGAAGCCAATCCGAAGAAGATCAAAGCATTAATCGACATGAGGTCGCCTACCAGGGTAAAGGATGTGCAAAGCCTTAATAGTCAGGTTGCAGCATTAAGCAGGTTAATCTCGAAGGCTACGGATAAATGCATGCAATTTTTTGATATTTTGAAGAAAGCAAAAAGCTTAGAGTGGACCGAGCAGTGCGAGTTAGCTTTCCAACAGCTGAAGGAATATATGGGGCGAGCTCCACTCCTCTCTAAGTCAAGAGAAGGGGAAAGACTCATTTTGTACTTGGGAGTGTCTTAACAGACCTTAAGTGCTACTTTGGTGAGGGAAGAGGAGAAAACGCAGCTTCTAGTGTACTATGTAAGTAAGAGATTGTAGGATGCTGAAACCAGGTACTCGCAGATAAAGAAGCTCGCTTACTGCTTGGTGATCGCATCGAGGAAACTGCGACCTTATTTTCAAGCTCATACGATCGAAGTCCTCACCCAATATCCACTTAAGCAGGTTTTACAGAAAGTGGACACCTCAGGTCGCTTATTAAAGTGGGCAGTGGAGCTCGCACAATTTGACATTCAGTTCAAGCCAAGGATGACTATTAAGGCCCAAGCTCTAGCAGACTTTATTGCAGAATTTACAGGGCCTGCGGATAGGGGTGGGCACAAAAACATGGAATCGATCCGAACACCCTGATCCGGTTCGATCCGTGGGTGTTCAGATCGGATCACATTTTAAAAGTAAGGTGTTCGGATCATCACTTGTGAAAACACCATGTTTCACGGATCGGATCGGATCGGGGTATCCAAAACCAATCCGATCCGTGAACTCGTGAACAGTGATACATACGTAATTTCATATGCCCCTATATAAAGTCCACTTAAGCTAACCCTAACATCCATCTCTCACTTCCTTTCACTCTTATCTCAACAGCTTGGTGAGTCTATTTGCAGTTTTAGCTTGGTATTTACATGATTGAGTGTTAGTGTTTTAATGATTTCTATGCTTGTTTGTTGTGTTATGTTGTTGAGTTACATATTCCACTTGCTGATTTTATATGTATATATATGTTATTGTTGCTGTGAATAAATGACGAAAAGTATAAAGAGTAGTGAGGAGTCTAAATTTGATATTGATGATGTTAATTCGATTGGAAAAAGTCAAAATCTTGGGATGACAAAAAAAATAGAGAAGAAGCTGAAGAATGAAAGTAGTCGCAGGCTTAAGTCAGATTGTTGGGAGCATTTTGAGTTGTTCGAAGCTAAGGAGGGTAGAAAAAAGTCTTGGTGTATACATTGAAATTGAAAGTAGGTGTTCAAACATGGAACCGATCCGATCCGATCCTAGACTAGGTGTTCGGATCGGATCGGTTCCTTCCCCTTGATGGATCATGTTCGGATCCAAAAATGACGATCCGTAAATTTACCATGTTCGGATCGGATCCAATCGGAATCGATCCGAACATGGTGTTGCCCACCCCTACCTGCGGATGATGAAGTTGACTCTTCTGAATGACCAACCTGGGAGCTTTATGTTGATGGGTCGTCTAGCAAGCAGAAAGTCGGAGCTAGAATTCTATTGATCAGTCCTGAAGATCATAAAATCTTTTGTGCTTTGAGGTTTGGTTTCCAGGCAACCAATAATGAAGCTGAATATGAGGCACTGCTCGCTGGACTGCGCTTGGCTAAAGAGATGCGAGTTGAGCGATTGAGGATCTTCAGCGATTCACAGCTCCTAGTTTGCCACATACTGGGGGAGTATCAGACCAAAGGATCGAAAATGACTCTATACCTCCAGAAAGTTCACGAAATGCTTAGTGCTTTCCAGAAGTACCAGGTGAAGCATATCCCACGAGCTCAGAATTCGTATACAGATACACTAGCTCACCCGACGACAACTCGAGATGCAGATTTCCTTGGGGCAATCCCAGTAGAGTTCTTGCCAGCTCCAAGTACAGAAGAGAAGAGTTCATTGATGGTCATAACTGCGCAGCCTGACTCCTGGATGGGTCCAATTTTGAATTATCTGCAGGATGGCTCAGCTTGGTGGTAGCAATTGTACACCAAAAACACCTATAAGGTTGAGAATTCAACTCCGGACGTGACACTATAGGGCCAGAAGGGGTTCAACGGTCTACGGACCGGCCTCATATAAATCGTTCCGTTGACGTGGTTCCGACCCCCAACTCGGTGTTGACCGATTCCGATCGTCAACACCATGCAACTCCATTAGAATATACATGACCGAAAGGTAAACACCATTTTGGTTTTGCACTCACCTCTCAATGACTTAAAAAACCACTTGTCATAGAAAAATTGGAGTGATTTAATTTCTATTAACAAACCGCTGGTCATATATATTTGATGGCATGTCTAGAATCAAGTATTTATTCTTCAATTGTTCTGCTAAAATCACTCATCGTAATAAGTCAATCATTATTTCTTCATAATAAGTTATGGAAACAAAGACACGAATGGCACCACAATTAATTTCTCTTCATGATAAACCATCATAAAAACATGAAAGGCACCATAATTAATATTTCTTCATGCTTCCATTACAACAACAATAAATCAATAAAGAGTAAGAAAATTTTCTTAATAATTCAATATGAGTTGGCTTTAATATCACTTGTTCGATATAATTTTAATAGGTGAAAACTTATACCAAAATCCAGAAACTTCTATTAAATCATTAATAATTATTATAGATAAGACATATCTAAATCTATTTTGATAAACTTGAGAATAATTGAGTCTTTCACAGTCAAATCACTTTAATATGTTCTATAGTTTTCTTCTTGAATAGGGAATGAGAAAGAGATCAAAATTTTATGTATATTAATTTGACTTGGGGGCTATAACCCTTATAATATTCTTTATATGCTAACTCAAATTAAGTTCCTATTAACCATAATTTTATTAGTATTGAGTTTTTACATACTAAAACTTATATTCAATGAATATTTTTAGAACTCAAATAATAGATTACTTATCTGACCACATTAAAATAGATAACTTATAATATAATTATCATTTAATATATAAGTCCATAATAAGAAATATAAAAATCCCAACAAAACATACACGCAAACTATTAACCAATTTTAATTCTAACTAACTTAGTTTTTCTCTTCTTAAGAAAAAAAATAAAAAAAATTGCTCTCTCTCTTATGTATTCACCAAGTTAAATATGAATTCAACAACACGTCAATTCATATAAATCATAACAAAAACATTCAAATCTTTCAAGCACAATAACACAAAAACCTCGTAAACTAATTTCTTTCAATTTCGGTTAATTTATGGTTAAATTTTATTCTTTATTATTCATTATTCAAACTAGTACTTTATCATTTAAATACCTTCCAAAACACGTAAGAATGATCTCTAATTAAATCACTAACAGTTGCACGTCAAACGGACAAAAACATCTCTAAACTTCTATTTCGATTTCACTATTGTCGATGTTGAAATTTAGTCGACGAGTATTCAATGCTCAATACTTGCAATCAATGTGAGAAAACACATAAATCGAGAGAAAACAATAAAGAACCAAGAACCAAATAAGAAGGCAAAGGATTTTTAATATGGTTCAGCAAGTGTGCCTACGTCCACGGCAATCTTTCTTAAATTCTGCAGAGTGACAGTATGATATTCAATGTGTCGTTTACAATGATTTTAACCCTTATTTATAGGGGAAGTATCGTTACAATTTAGGAAACAACAAAATAAGAAGAGAATCATGAATTAATTACACTTCCTAATCTGTTTGAATAAAATCAGGAAATTGCTCTTTAAAATCCGAGATAATATTGACTGAGTTTGAATTTGAATTAACTTCCATATCTGGAGAGATAATTATTATTTGATTAGGTAACTACCTGTTCTGGAAGATATTGCATTAATTGCCCTCTGAACGAGCTGCTTAATGTCTATAGTGATCTCGAGCTGGATCTCGTTGTTCAGTGAATAGCGAGCTATGCTTATGGTGAATGGTAGAATGAGCTACAATCTTGTTGTGAGATGAGTTCGTTGCTACGAGCTGAGAAGATTGCTAGGCGAGCTGTGGAGCTCGCTGGACCTGGAGTTCAAATATGGGCCTTGTCTGGTGAGCTTTGATTGAGTTGACTTTATTGGGTCTTCTATTGGGCCTAAGTTGGGCTTTTACCAGCCCATTTAGTGAGTTCGGAAAATACATATAACATCAGCCCCCCAGCTCTCAGTTCGTTCTGCGAATTGGGAGCTTGAGCTCGCTGGTAAAAACTAACTTCCCTAGTAAGCCAGCTTGAATTATCATTTTCCCGCCCTTTTGAATTCTGTCTTTCCAGCTTTAACACATGACGGTCATGCAGAAGGTAACTGAAACGACGCTGGCACGTCCCTTACACGCGCATTTAATGCGCACGTCTTTCAACTGACGGCTGTATGATTACGAGGCCGTACCTCGCGTTACACCATTGGATTGATGGCAGTTACATATCAGACAGATCTGATGGCTGGGGTTCGAGCCTGCTTGTCTATATAAACTGGTGGAACCCTTTCATTTTTTCTTTTTCATCTGTCATTTTCTCTCGAAGCAACCAAGCAAACAAGTTCAGAAAATTCACTGATTTTTCACGAAATCAACATTTCCAGTCGCCGTTCTTATATTCTTATCAGTGATTCACGGTAAACCTCTGATTCCTTACTTCAAACTTTCAGTTCTTTGGTTTATTTGTTGAGTTGATGTTGTATTGCGTTTTGTTTTCTGCCTGAACAGTTTGAATGCGTTGTATTGTTGTTGTTGAATCTTTGTCATTACTGTGTATAAGATGGCCTGAATATATCATGTTCTCGATGTTAAACTTTTGCTGTTATGAGTTTCTTATTGAACACGACTTTTCAAATTCCGTTGATTTGATCTTGTGGCATATTTGTCTGCGACCTGATTATTGTTTGTGGCATGTTATGCATACGAACTGTAGAATTAGGCACCTGTAGACCATTAGCTCGCAGGTTGTTTATTCATAGGTCGAACCCCCCATTGTACAAGTGATCTGCAAAATAGGAAACTTATAAAATTTTTAGTATTTTAATGGTCTGCTCGTTGCGCCCTAAACATGCTTCCTTTATACAGATGTCTTCCAACGGAACTCGCAAAGTTAGCGGAGCCACTCAAAGAGAAGGATCAACTAAAGCTCGAGTCACTTCTGAAGCAAAGTGTCGAGCCATAGAAAAGCAGCGAGCTGAAGAGGAGAGGGAAGCTCGCAAAACATTTGCTCATTATCCATCCTCCATAGAAGTTTCCGAACTAGAGGCGATCGCTCTTCACTTCCATATCCCCAGAGGCTGTCGCGCGATGTCACCCACTTCAAAAAAACATGCAGTCTATCCTCCGTGGGGGTATATTGCTGTTAGCACTCAGCACCTGGAACACGGGCTAAGATTCCCAGTTCCTTCTTATTTGATCAGATTCTTGAACGCTGTCAAGCTCGCTCCGTTCTAGTTAACACCGAACTCATACGCGCAGCTGACTTCGTTGGCTCTGGCCTTCCTTAAGAACGACCTTTGTCCTCCAACTCCAAAAATAATCCAAAATTTCTACAGTATCAAGGCTTTGAGCACAAAGCAGGGAGAAAAACCGGACGACATCTATTACCTCACAGCTCGTCCGTCTGACTACAAGGATCTCTTGCCCCAAGAAGAAGTAAAGGGCAAGTCCAACGTTGAAAAATATAAAACGGGCTGATTCTATGTCTCCTGCCCTTCTCTTGCACATCTCAAAAACTTCAGTTTTGTCTTGGAACCAGGTATGCAGAAGAGAAGCTTTAGCGAGCTTAAAATAATAATTTTAACTTTGGCTTATTTATTTATTTTTTATTTATTTGCACATCTGAAAATTGATAAGTCTCCTCTCAGCAGCGAGGAGAAGAGAGCTCTTGAGGTGCTCGCAAAATCGGATGAAGCAAGCATAAGCAGCAAATTTGATAATGCTCTTCTTCAAACTCACGACCTTGCTCATTTAGATGATTCTCCACTGATTGATGTCAAGAATGACATATCAAGCATTGGGCAGCACGAGCTTCCTTCCGTCTTCAAAGTTCCTGTCCCTACCTCGCAGGTAGAAACTTCTCCAATTTCAGCACAGGCAGAAACGACTCCAGCTTGCACTCCTTGCTCGCGAGCAGAGACAACATCAGCTCCTGCTCCAGTTCGGGCAAAAACAACTCCTGCCCACACAGCCCCTTTTGTACAAGTACATTCATCCCCTTCCCCAAATCTCACAACTATTTCAGAAGCCCATGTGCCTGCTTCAGCAGATTTAGTGCATGCTTCAATAGCTCCAACATCTGCTGAAGCAACATCAGCTCCAGCTCGCACCCCAGTAGTGGGTGCATCTAAAAAAGCTGCTTCTTCATCTCCTGCTCCTTCCACTAGGCGAGCCCCAACTAAAAGGAAGAAACTTGCTCTGCTGGAGTTCCCTTCTGATCAACCTGCTGAAACTCCAGCCCCTTCAGCAGCTCCAGCGAAGCGACCAGCTGAAACCTCAGTCTCTCCAACTGCTCCTTTAAAGTGTTCTAAGCGACCTGCTGAAACAGAAACTCCCTCGGTCGCTGCTCCAAGCGAGGTACCGCCTCCAGAAACAACAGCAGATCTTTAGTTGGTTCCAGCTTCCAGCTTGCAGCCTGGAAAAGGGGATGCTCTTTCTAAGGTTGCTCTCCAGGCAATCGGAGCTGGTACCAGCAAGAGAATAACTAAGCGTACCTTCCTCACACGACGTAATACTTATCAGACTGAGGAACCTGATGTCCTTGAGGTTGAGATGACTCCTTCGCCCACAAGACCAGAAGTCGAGGTTGGACCAGGGGGAAGATATTTAACTTCCTTCCTCGACAACTGGACATCAATTATGTATACTCATAGAAGGGTCTTAGAGAATAGGTCCCTTAGGGGCACGGACCTGGACGAGTTTGCAGCTCGTCATTCCATGCTAGTAAGTCATTTTTCTTTATCTTCTAGCCTCTTTACTTTATCGCATATTAACTTGTAGAATTTTCAGGGCGCCCTTACTGCAATGAAGCGAAGGAGGGAGACAAAGACCACTGATGAACGAATAATGAAGCTTGAAAACGAGTTGAAGGCTGTTAATGAGGAGTTAGCACATTTAGCTGAGAAAACCATAGAGGAGCACGAGGCACAGTTAGCTGCATCAAATAATGCTAGATAGACCGCCGAAGAAGCTCTGCGAAGAATAGGAAATGAACGCGACACGTTCAGAAATGAGCTTCACAAAGTGAGGGAAAAGCTGAGGCAGTCTGAGCAGCGGGCCAAACTAGCCGAAAAACAAGTCGAGTGGACACAGGCCGTAGTATAGCGGACTGAAGAGGTCGAGCAACGGGCTGCAATTGCAGAAGGACGAATTGAGGTGCTCGGTCAACAAGTTAATGCTGCAGTGCAACGGGCTGAGGCTACAAAGAAGCGGGCTGAAGAAACGGAAGCTGCTGCTAAACGAGCTGAAGAGGCCGAGCATTGAGCCGAGGTGCTTAGACAGCAAGTGAGGGAGGTAATTCAGCGAGCTGAGGTTGCAGAGCAGCAGATAAAAGCTATAAAGCAAGAAGCCCAGGTCATTAATCGCCATGCAGACAACGCCTTCGAAGAATTGATGGCTTTCAAAGAAAGATCTGCTTAGGAACTAGAGATGCAGGTTGCTGAAGTAAAGGAAAAAATAGGCATCAACTTTCTCTATACGCTGTGGGTGTCCCATCATGAGATGGATTTTTCGATCTTTGGGGATGTGGGACTTGAAAGTGTAGAAAAGTTCAAGGCAAGGGCTGCCTCATCCTCAGCTGATGCAATCCCTTCAGCAACAGAAGTGCCTGGTGCGACCTCTCAAACTGAGCCCGCTGGAAACCTCAAACCTTCTGGCGTGTCTCCTACTCATGAAGACCCTTTATTAGGCTCAGATCCTCCAGCATAGAGCTAGCAGCTTACGTTTTATACTTGTGTTTTTCAATCAACAATTTGTAAAGAATATTTTAAACTTAATGAAAGTTACTTCTCCATTTCTTCCGTATTGAATGCATTTGGATTATTATGTTCATTATAACATATTTTATGATCAACTTACAAGTTATCAAGCTTCTTGCGAATTGATCGTTAATAGGCTTGAAATCTGATATAATAACTTAAGCAATAGCTTAATTCAACAGTTAATAAAATCTTATAAATATAAACAATTGATTAGTTGGAATGTTGACGAGCTATGCAGGGACACTTAGTCACAACTGCTTTTTTGGCTCTTTTAGTTTAAGTGAGCTATGTAGGGGGTCGTTATCTCGCCTACTTTTTAGGCTCTTTCATTTTTGGCGAGTTATGCAGGACACTTAGTCACACTTGCTTTTTAGGCTCTTTTAGCTTAAGTGAGCTATGCAGGGGGTCGTCACCTCGCCTGCTTTTTAGGCTCTTTCTTTTTAACGAGCTATATAGAGGCACTTAGCCATACCTACTTTTTAGGTTCTTTCTTTCTGGTGAGCTATGCAGGAACACTTAGTCACACCTGCTTTTTAGGCTCTTTTAGCTTAAGTGAGCTATGTAGGGGGTCGTCACCTCTCCTACTTTTTAGGCTCTTTCTTTTTGGCGAGCTATGCAGGGACACCTAGTCACACCTGCTTTTTAGGCTCTTTTAGCTTAAGTGAGCTATGCAGAGGGTTGTCACCTCGCCTGCTTTTTGGGCTCTTTCTTTTTAGCGAGCTATGTAGGGACACTTAGTTACACCTGTTTTTTAGGCTCTTTTAGCTTAAATAGGCTATGCAGGGGGTCGTCACCTCGCCTGCTTTTTAGGCTCTTTCATTTTAAGTGAGCAGCGAGCTAATCAGCACAGAGCTTGTTAACTTGGTGAAATAATACACATCATGAGGGAAAATGGAGCTTTCATTTTCTATAATGTTGAATTATGGGTAATAAATAAAGTTACTAATAGTATGGTCACAGATGCTCGACATTCCAAGCTCGAGGGACCTTAGCTCCATTCATGTTGGTCAAATGATAAGCTCCATTTCCCAAATTTGCCTTGATGATATAGGGTCCTTCCCAATTCGGGCCTAAGGACCCATCACTGGGTTTGTGAGCTCCAGGCAGAATGAGACGCAGCATCAAATCTCCCACATTAAAGCTACGGATTCGAGCATTCTTGTTATAGTACCTCGCAATTTTTTGCTGATAACCAACTACCCTTAATCTGGCTGTTTTCCTGGCTTCTTCAAGTAGCTCTAAGTTTGTAGCAAACAGCTAATCATTGTCATTTGGATTGAAGGTCGCTCTTCGTTACGAGGTGACTTCAAACTCAATTAGGATCATGGCCTCAGACCCATATACCATTGAGAAAGGTGTCTCGCCTGTAGTGCTGCGAGCTGTGGTTCTGTAAGCCCACAATACCTTCTGAAGCTCGTCTACCCATGCTCCTTTCTTTGCTTCCAGTTTCATCTTTAGGGTCTGCTTGATAATCTTGTTTACAGCTTCGACTTGGCCATTGGCTTACAGATGGTCCACTGCTGAAAAGCTTTTGACTATTTTGAGGTCGTTGCAGAACCTAAGGAACTGGTCGCTGCTGAACTGAATCCCATTATTTGTCACGATCTGCTGTGGAACCCCAAACCTGCAAATGATATTACTTCACACTAACTTCTCAATCTTTGTTGTGGAGATTTCTGCCAACTCCTTTACTTCCGCCTACTTAGTGAAGTAATCAACTGCGACTACGGCATATTTGCATCTTCCACGAGCCATTGGCAGGGGCCCGATCAGATCCATTCCCCAAATTTGCAAAGGGTCACGGGCTTACCATCTGTTGAAGATAAGCTGGTGGAGCTCATCGAACTTGGGCAAACCCTCCAGTCCGAAGATCGAACTGAGAGCTGGGGGGCTAATGTTGTGGGTATAATTTGAGATGTATAAATGAGCTGGTAAAAGCCTAATGAATTGACCCAGAGGGTTGATCCAATAGATAAAACCTAAGATCCAAAAAACGAACCCAACTCTCAACTCGCAACTAGCTAAGCATCCAGCTCTCAGATCTCAACATTCTAGCATTCAGCTCGCAGCTCGCTAAAACCAGCTCGCAACTAGCTACCTCCAGCTCACAGCTAGCAGTATAGAGCTCTCAGCTCTTAGCTCCTCAGCATCCAGCTCGAGGTCGCTCAAAGCAGTGAACAGCTCGCCCAATGGTCAATTAATACAAAATCTTCCAGAATAGGCAGTTATCCGATTTGGTCATGATTCTCTCACCAGAAATGGAAATTAATTCAAATTCAAAGTCAGTCAACGTAATCTTGAGATATACAGGGCAGTTTTCTGATTCTGCTCCAACCAATTAAGAATTGCATTTATTATGAAATTCTTTACCTATTTTATTGTGACCCGATTTGTAACGCCCCTTCCTCTATAAATAGGGGCTAAAATCATTGTAAAAGAGATAGACAAAAAATATTATACTGTTACTCTGCCAGAGTATAGAGAGACTCGTGGATCTAGGCTAATTGGCTGAACCACGTTAAAAATCTTGGTGTGTTGTTCTTATTCTCTACCACTTTCTCTTGTTTTCTATTTTATTTCACATTGATTGCAGGTATTGGGTTTTGGGCTCTCGTCGACCAGAAATCAACGTTGACATATACAGTGTTTGATTTTCTTTTTATTAAAATATTTATCTTTATTAGTCAATTTGTGTAGGAATTTTCTTATAATTAAAATTCATAATAAAGTTTGGATATACAAATTATATTTGTGGGTAACATCAACAGCAAATTTTTTATTTTTTTATTTATTTTATTTTTTGACATATTACATATATATTATTGATACAAATAACACTGTCGAACTCTCTAAATAAGGTTTGCTAATGCGTGGTCTCAAATGGAGGCTCTTGAAAGCAAGAGAATGGCTTCTTAAAAAAGAGGAGAAGCCCATGCAAATAGGGAAAAACTTAATTAGCTAGGTGACACAAGGATCAAACTATGCACTTGGCCTTTTGCTGGAAAGCAAAGGTAGTGCTGCCTCCATGGAGTCAACCGCACATTTATATTTACTGTGCATTATGAAAAAAAATAATAATAATAGAGATTTGAGTGTATATATGTTAAATGTGTAGACCAAATTCAAATCATATTATATCAAATGGCATGGATTACCAGTCTCACAAAAGTCTCATGCTACTTGCTAATATATGAGAGAAGACATAGATAATTAATCCCACGAAGTGTCAATGTCTCTTGTTACATGCATAAATTCATATGAAAGAAGACACATTAATAAATTAGTAATAATACTAAAAACAATTATAGTAAAATATTAAATTTTCATTTTAATTGGTTTATAGTCATCTCCAACATAGTTAGGATCTGACCAATAATAAAAATAGTAATATAGTTAATTAGGAACACACATAGTCTTAGACAAAATAAGGTATTTTACGAGTCAATTTTCGATGAGGAAAACTTAATTATTGATTTGTGATTATAGTGGTAAATCTATATGAGGGAAAACAAATTTAATTATATATTTGTGATTATAGTATTTTTATAAATTGTCGCAATGAAATCACGTATATAAATAAGAAATTAAGTTTTTAGTGGAAATGGAATTTAAACAAATGTAATATAATTATCTTTCTAGTCAAGAAAAATTCTTATCATATTATTGATTCTAAACATAGTTAAATTATACAACTAAATTAAAAAAATGGAAGAAATAAAAATCATGATTTTACATTAAGAAATTTTATTTAATAACTATAAGTTTAAAATTTTAGGATTAATTAAATTTTAAGTCAAATTATAGAAAATATATCTAAAATGTGAATGCTAACAATTGAATAAAAAGTACAACTTGCTTAATTTCAAAAAAAAAATAATGTATAACTTGCTCATCGTAGAGAAATTTATTTTGTGATTATATATCATACAAAAATCCTAATATATAGAAGATAATTGTATATATAGGATAAATATAAAATAAAAGAAATTAAACATTAATAAAATTAAGGAAAAAATGTTAAAATTTAATAAAATGATAAATCTAATATTTTTTTTTTCAACTCATAAGGCTGGAGTTATAAATAAAAATAGATTTTTTGTAAAAAAGGAACCTATCAATTTTTTTTTGAAAAAAAAAATGGTGGAGGGGCCCTTATGCCCCGTCCTACACAGATCCCCCCAGTGGCAACGTGGCATCATAATGAAGAGTGGGTAGGGTATGCGGCAGAACCACACTGAAAACTGTCCTCATTGGATTTTGACAGTGTGATTGTGTCCTTGCCCTTAATTACGTTTAAAAGATTTTTATTTATTTATTTACTTTATAAACTTAGATATAGTTCGGAAAGTAATTTTTATATGAGAGATAGTAATCTTATATAAATGGAGAAAGTAGCTGTATAAAGTGAGAGGATAACTCACAATTTTTTTTTTCAATGAGATAATGCTTTCTTAGGATGTAAAATCCACATCTTTGGTATTTCAACAAAAATCTATATCTTTGAAACGTAAGGGTAGTGAAAAGATATGGAAACATATATATTTATATTTTATTGGATAGAATATGTCAAAGATTTCTTGCGTAGAATTCCAATTACCATGGTGGAAGTTGGAACTTACGGAATACAAAAGACAAGAAATTATTAAATTCAAGCAATGGGGTACAAATAGGGGTAGACAATGACAAGAAGTGATGAAAAGGCATGGATATCGAGAAGAATTAAGAAGGGGGTAAATGGGGGAGGCTGGTGTGATTGAGTATCCAATTTTGGTGGCGAAGTGAAAATGTCGAAACCGACTAAAATGGACAAGCAAGCAAGTACCTAAGAACAAAAAGACTATAGCACAGCGGTGCAAATGATTAAACCCTCAAGCCACCTGTCTGGTCACAGGAAGCAAACCAGTGTGCATTTTATTACTACGATTTGACAATCGACTCACTCCTAACCCCCTAGGCACTAACCCATTAATGGAAACACTTCATATTTCTTCCTTCCTCCCAAGTCCCAGATTCATACCCATATGGAATTTTCCCAATTTACAAACTTTTTATGGTAGAATCAGGTTGTTGTTTGCATTCGTTTCTGAAAATGATTTTTAATTTTTTAAATAAAAAATAAGTAAAAAAAATATTTGATTAACTATTTTGTAATCTTGTTTTTAAAAATAAAAAACATATTTTTAAAATTATAATTAAAAAGTAAAAAATAATTTTATGTTTTTCGTTATTTTCCAAACATATTTTCAAGTGAAATCAAATTTTTTCCTCCAAAAAAACTATTTTATTTATTTTTAAAAATAACACTAAATATATTTACATTATTTTTTTTTTGGTTTTTTAAAATAAGTTTTGATAAAACCTATTAAAAGCATTGCATTTTTAAAACATATTTTTTATTTCTAAAAAATAATTTTACAAAACCTCATTTTAAAAATGATTCTAAATGTACATTAAAAACTTTTTATAGCTAACCATTATAGGAGCGTAAGTAGGGCCTAATTTCAACAATTCCTGATAAACTTTTTATTCATTTTTTGTTAACTTAATAAAAAAAAATGAAAGCCGATTATAGAAAGTTTATATAAAAATATATAGAAATATTAAATATAACTTATTTTATTTAATTTATAGATCATTAGTTTAAAGAAAATATTCTCTTTAAAGGATAGTCTTGAAATTTTTTTAGAAACAATCAATTCCTACCGATAGGAATTTAATTCATAGTTATTAGAATTTGACTCTCATTTACATCAAACTATTGATCCTGAAAAAGAGTTCCAGGACTGCCTTGACTGAAGAAGGACCCTTAGCTTAGACTTTCCTTTAAATGTTTTGAATAAGGTCTTGTATTTTATAATATAACATAGAGCCAGAATTGCACAGTTTCAATGATGTGGATGTGGACATATATATATATATATATATATAAAGTTAGTTGGAATTATGAATAATTTTTTGTCTACCATAAACATTAAATAATAAGGAATGCTATATTTAATTTTTTTTTAAATAATAAGGAATGCTACATAACCTAGAAAAAATTAACTCAAATAATGTGGAAATTAAAAAGGAAATTATTTTAACCATATTAATTCTAAAGTGATACAATAACTAAGACGGTAATGACAAGTAATTTACCATATTATTTATGTTAATTTTTAAGCTACTTTTTTAAAGATGCAATATTCTTGTAATACATATATTAAAATTGTGAACTTATTCTACTTTCAATGATATTAGAATCTACATGCATATTTAAAGGGAAAAAAAAGCATATGCATTAAAAAAAAATAAGAATCTAAATGCAATGCTTGATGTTAAATTTGTATCAATTAGGATGCAGGAAATTAGGACGATAGCAGTGTAGTGAATTCTGGAGTGTGGGGGAGTCATAAAAGAAAGTGGTAGCATAGCATGCATAGGGACTGAGCAACAGTGGAAGTAATGAGTTTAAATTGGGATAAGACACATGCATATTGGAGAAGGTGAAAGTGTCAGTTTCGTAAATAAGTTGGTGTCAACTCAGATTCTCTACCAGTCTGCAGGAAGAGTAGAGTAGAGACTAGTACCATACTACCATTACACTATCGATAGTATCTGAAAACATGATTACTCTTGTCACATCTCATTCCTCTCTTGTGAGTTCTCTTATTACACCTTTGTCTCTTTTAACATAGCAACCCTCGGTTTTCATTCAATGCTTTCAACTGCCACAACTTCAATAGTTTCAAGTTTCAATTTTCAAGTTTCAACTGTACATTAATCTTGAAATATTACTTAAAGAGTAAAAAATAAATTAATAACTTTTTTTGTTTTATATTTTCCTTTTCATTCATAATAAAAATTCAATTTTTATCATATAAATTTATCAGTACATGTATAAATTTTTTTTTATAAAAATAAATATTTTATGGTGTAATGAGAGTAAATTAATATTGAAAGTTTATCGTATATTTATATTTGTTAATATGTTTGTTTTTCCCTTTTATTAAAAAAATAAATATCTAATAAAAATTTAGATTGTATATATTAAATTTAATCGTAATATGCTTTAATAAAATTTTTATTATTCTTGTCACTGACTTTTTATTTATATCTACATGATTATATAAAAAGAAATAATGCATTAACATTTGGATGATGTTAATATTTAAATATGTAGAACCAGCTTTGGAGAGAGCAACTTCCTTGGGATCTGCTGAGGGAGCCTTGCAATACAAATTTCATTTGCTTTCAATCAGTCTTTGGTTGGTTGACTAAGAAGTAAGGTTTCGTGAAAGTTCTTGCTTGGAGCCCAATTAACAATGTGTTTTCCATCCAAACTGTGATTGAGACCTTTTTATCTTTTACAATCATACAAGTAATGAGCTTACACATTTTCCACTTTTAATATTTACAATTATCTTGAGCTGTTTCCACTAAATTAATCTCTTAATATAATGCCAATGACAATAGCGTCAAGAAAGATGGATACAGATCTGTACGTAACAAGACTATTCACAACAACCACCTAAATATTCATTCTCCATTTTGTTTATCTTATCTTTTCATTAAGTCATCATATTAAACTATATTTAGTTAATATAATTGTAAAAAATGAAATTTAGACGTATCGGACCGCTCTGATTCTGTCATTTGACATAGTCACCAAATCAAAACAACAGACACATTGTACCTTAGCTGCATGGAATCTTTTCTCACAAAGCCGAGTCCTATTTATATGTTATAAAAAAGCAATACACGACAAACTTAACATAGTTTGTTCTGTAGTAGTCACCCAAGTCATCACATTAAAATATCTCCACTTATATTACATCCTCATCCTTACAAACAAGCATAAACAGGACAAAACAATAGGCCTTGTCTTTCATTGTGTCCTGCCAGTTCCTGTTTTCAAACAGGAAGCAGCCATTGAAGGAACAGATAAGAAGTGGAAAACAGAACTACAGTAATATTAATATACTATAAACTCAAAGCTGATGGAGAGTATTAAAAAAATAAAATCAAAACTTTCAGGTTTTTTTTTTTTTTTTTTAAAAAAAAGTACCTCCCATGTCCAAAAATTGCCTGACAAAACCCTATTAATCATCATCACCAAATCTTTTTTTTTTTTTTTTTTTTTTTTTTTGAGGTGCCTCTTTGTTAAAACATGAAAGGACAACACTTGGCAGTAATGCTCTTTTCTTCATTTTGGTCCATACCCAATTCATTGTTGGATGAAAATGAGACTTTTTTGCAGTTTTTGGAGAGCCATTTGGATTGCATGTAAGTGGCACTCCTCCATGGAGGAATGTGAAGGCCCTTTTCCTTGAGTGATTGCTTACCAGCTGGGCACAACAAGGAGAGTATATTGTTGAGTTTTTCTTCAGTGCCAACATATATTATTGGGAGAGTGTTGATGAGTTCTTTGTAGGTTCTTGTTGGCCTTGCCACTTCAAACTGTGACCTAAACTCTATATCTACTATCAGCCTTGTTGGTTTCTCACCATTAGGACTCTTGCCCACTATAGCAACTTCAATGAATTCATAGGTGCCTGTAAATTGGAAAACTTTAAAACACACACACACAGAGACAAGAAAGAAAAATCAGTGCGTATGTATGTTCAACACGCATGATCTTGTATATATAAACCATTAGAGAGAGACAAGACAGAAGGAGAACCTTTAGGACAACCAAAAGTGGAATAATCCCAAGTGGTTTTACAAAGAGAAGCCTCATAACCATCCATTATCAGCTTCATCACCAACCATTTTTTCTGATTTCTTGTCTCTCCTACACTTGCCATATTGCTTTTTAAGTAGATGGTTATTTTTTCTTGAATCTCCACTTCAGCATCTGTGTGCTTTCCAAGCACTTCCTGAAAAGGGTTTGCAAAGATCAAACCCACAAAACAATTAATGGAAAGAAGAAGGAAAAACCAAAAAAGAAAAAAAAAAAACTTACCTGTAAAGTGAGACAAGTGGATTGATGGTTTAGAGAAGTGGATTTGGAAGATTTGAGTGATGTTGTAGAGGGTGAGTCAGCTAATTCAATGTAGTCTCTGATCATTTGATCCAATTCTTCCTCTCCTATGCTTCCCATTTTTGTGATTATCCTTTCTCTGTAAGAATGGGGCTGAACAAAGTCTTTCAAAATTGTCAACAAAAATCTAATCATCTCCTGTATGCAAACATATATAATGGTTTGTCTTTAATGATGCATTTGATGCCGTCAACTCTTTTATTATTATTATTATTATTATTATTATTATTATTTTAAAATGCAATGTTGATTTTAAATTTCATTTTATCTTTTCATTAACATATACGTAGGGATGACAATGGATCGGATCGGATTAGGTTTTGTCCTTTTCGAACCCGATCCTAAATTTTTTAGGGATGCTCTAAACCCAACCCTTACCCCAAACGGGTCACTACTTTCTGTCTCAAACCCAAATCCAATTGGAGGGACTTGCTCCGAGTCCGATCCGTTGACCCGATTTAATTTTTAACTAAAACAAATATGTAAATAAAAATAATAATAAATATCACAAGATTAACTACATTTATGATGAAATGTCATTACACAATCCAAAATATTAATACTACATAATCATAAATATCAAAATAATAGCAACAATATAATCAAGTTTCATTAAAAACACTAAATAAATAAATAACCGAAAACATTACAAAAATTCATGCTAAAAATCCATCCCAATGCTTTCAAACACGAACCTATAACAAAAAATATATATATTGAGTTAATAAGTTTTAATGTTACATAAAAATAATATTAAAAATGTAATATATAATTATCATAATTTAGTCCTTCACCATCACCATCACTATCTTCTTCTCATAATAATCAACTTGTTGAGCTTTTTTATCTAACCCTACACATATGTACAAATAAAATAGGGGAACAAACTGATGACAAGGGAAGTGACAAGATGGAGAATAGGAGAACTGGAGAAGTGACTGCTGTTGCTTGTTAGGTTTTTTTTTTTTTTTTAATTTATTTATATGTCGGGTTAATGAGGCGGGTTGGGACAAAAAAACTTGCCCCATTCTTGACCCGATAACCCGATCGGATCAGTCCTTTGGCTCCAAACCCGCTCTAAAGTCAATTTTTTTAGCTCCAAACCCGCCCCAAATAGATCGGATTTTTTTGGGTTTAGATCGGATCGGATATTTTTGTCATCTCTACATATACATATATATATATATATATATACACGCTTGAACACTGATACACTTAGTAATTATATTTTATTATAATTAAATATACATAATTATAACTAAATATAATTTATTATAACTAAATATGATCAATTATTATAAATATGATCTCATTCGTTTAATTATAATTATATCTAATAATATATAATTAAATATAATAAAATATAATCTATAATTTTAGAATATAATCATTCATCAAATATATCGATATCCAAATATATTGTTAGATGTGCCTATATATAATGATTTTACTATCAGTATCTCCTAATTTTAAAGAGTTAGAATGAACAAATTAAATTCATTAATTTCATTTAAATCAAATAAAAGAGATAATTTATTTTATGAGAAAGAATTTTATGAGAGAGAATACAATAGATAAATTATATTAATTCATCATAAATTTTTAAAATTATAAAATATTAATAATAAAATCATTTTATATGTATATATATATAATTCTAACGCGGTCGCAGTGGAATGGTAGTGACATCTTCTGGCTACCTGCTATGCATGCAGATATACGCCATGCATCTATCAATGCCATCATGATCAGATTAATTCTTTCCCTTCGGTCTTCATTTATTAATATTATATTTATGATATTTTGACATTTCAGAAAAAGAAATATATTAGTAAATTATTGGTTTAACATATATTTCATAAATGAAAATCAAATTGATTCAATTAGATCGACCACTTAAACAACAAAAACTATTGTAAAGTGGATTTATTTATATTTACCCATTAAAATTCTTTTAAATTTATGTTCTTCACATAAACAGGACTAGAGACAAAAATTGCTAGTCAAGGGAGTTTCATTTTCTAAAATATAAATGGACATCATTATCATGATTCCTAATTTATATATTTTACATCCTTGACTGCCCCATCAACTGTTACAATCGCCACGTCAATGAGATCGGATAAGAATCGTAAAATCCCCCTAACTTTAAGTTATTTATTTATTTATTTTTAAGTAAACTTTATGTTTTTTTTAAAAAAACTTTAAATTATTATTAGTAGAAGTTTATTTAAGGGGGTAATTGTTCCCGAAGCACAAAAATACAGGTGAAATGCATGGACCACGACAAACTTTCAACTTTTTTGTCTGTAGCTAATTTGGGCACGATTACAACCCAAGGATAACTACTCTCATTAATAATTAATCTGTCCTAGCAAAATCTTAGAGCACCGTCACAGTCTTTGCCTCCAACAGGCCTAGGTTCGCTTAAATCAAAATCTTAAACAAAAAAAACCTTTAAGCTTTGAAGATAAGTTATTATTATTTATTTTTTAATTTTTTTTTTTTTTTTATGTTCACATTACTTAATTAAAAGTTATATAGATTAATTGTAATTATGAATCCAATTATAATAGTTAATTTATTATAAAAATATGACATTGTAGTTTAAGAAAACGAATTTTTTTCCGCAATAGGGTGTGACAACTGTAATAAAATGACATTTTATCATGCATCTGTGATAAAATACCATTTTATCACAGTTTAGGCTGCTTTTTGGGCAAAAACCAAAACTGTGATAAAATGTCCATTATAAAATAGTATTTTATCACGTATAAAATAGTATTTTATCAAGGTTTTGGCATTTTATCATGTTAATGGTGTAGTAAAAGTGGGAAAACATGAATTTTGTAGTGTTGAGAATCTGCATAACCCAGTTTTCCAAAAAAAAAAAAAAAAAAAAAAAACAAAGAAAAGAAAAAAGAAAAAGAAAATATGCATAAACCTTTGAATATAGTGACAGTATGTTGAAAGGTTAAAACTAATGATGTGTTTATTTCATTTGGTGGAATCAGAATAGAAACGGAATGATCTGAAATCGGAATGATTTGAAATCAGAATGAAGTGTCGGAATCAGAATAAGTTATTTACTTCAACTGTAGGAATCGAAATCGAAATCAGTAATATTTCTATTGAACTGTTTACTTTACTTTGGAATCAGAATAAATTAATTATAAGTTACAAAAATATCATTAATTAAAATTATGGATTAATTATAATAATGTGCATTTTTTAATATCAAATAAAAAATTTCATATTAGAATAAAAAAACTACATATTATTTTAATAATTCATTAACCTATGGTACATTTATTTCACTTGGAGGAATCAAAATGATCTAGAATTTGAATGACTTGGAATTGGAATGAAATATCAGAATCAGAATAAGTTGTTTACTTCAACTGTAGGAATCAGAATCGGAATCAACAGTATTCTCATTAAACTGTTTACTTTGTTTTAGAATCGAAATAGATTAATTATAAATTACAAAAATATCATTTATTAAAATTATGAATTAATTATAATAGTGTGCAATTTTTTTTATTATAATATACAATTTTTTTTCTTTTTAATATCAAATAAAAAAATTGTATATTATAATTTAAAAAAAAAAACTGCATATTATTTTAGTAGTCTACTAACCTAATGTGCAATTTTTTATTATAATATCAGTTTTTTTTAATATCAAATAAAAAACTGCATATTATTTTAATAATTCACTATAATAATTCAGAAATTGGTGATGAAAAATCAATGATGTGTAGTTTTTTATTATAATATACAACTTTTTTTTTCAATATCAAATAAAATAGTTTTTTTTTTTTTTTTTTTTAAAGAGGGACATAAGAAACTTTTCATCTTGAGAAAGAGAATGAGAATGAGATTCCTAAGTGGGTTGGTGGGAATGAGATTCTCATTCCACAACTCTAAATTGATATAGGGCCCACACTTTTATTCTTGTTACAGAATGAATTTTAAGTAAGTTAACACTATCAATCAATCTCATTCTTCATTCCTATTCCTAAATCCATGAAGTAAACACACCATAACTTCTTTAATTGTATTTTACAACAACAGATTCATTCCAGATTATCCACTATAATGGGGGAGTAGAATGTTACTGCCTTTTGGTGCTTGAGAGGACTATCACTTTTGCCTAGTTGGTAGACATGGTTTACTCAGTGACGAACAAGATGTAAACACAGTTGTTTGTCATGACATGTGATGGAGTTTCAGAACACACATGTAGTCAGAATGCCTATCAATCACATTTTTGAAGTTTAAAGCCAATTATTATTGGAAATTTGTATTCCTCAAAAGTGGTAGAATGTCCTTATCGTCCTATCATGTGACAAGAGAAATGCAGGAGCAGTATAACCTGCAGATCTTATACACTAATGTTTGAAGGGCTTTACAATATCCAAATAAACTAACTTCTAGGAAAACCGATGAGTCATATCGGCAACATCCTTCATATTTTCACATGTTAAAAGCAACAAACCCAAGCATTGTCATGACAGTTGAGATAAATGGAAACAACTGATTCTTATATTCATTTGTTGCATTTAAAACTTGCATTCCAAGTCTTTGGTCTTACATAAGACTAGTTATTGCTATTGATGCCGCCATTTGAAAGGTGAATATATACAATTTATTTTTTGTTGCTACATGTAAAGATTGGGTGGAAATAATTTATCCCATTACTTTTGGATTTGGGGACGGTGAGTCAAACAGTTGGTAAAAAATGTTTTTAATTAGCGTAAGGATGTTATAGGTATGCCAAAGAATTTGATCATCATACTTTATTTTCATAAAAGTATATCGAATGCAATTAGAATTGTTTTCCCTACTGTCCAACATGATATTTGTTGCTTGCATTTAAGGCAAAACTTGAAGCAATATTATAAACAATGAAAGGATGTGATAGGTATATTTTATGCTATAACATACAATGATTTAACACTAGGGTGTGATAAATACAAGTTAGAAATTCAAAATTGTCATCCTTGAACACAATAGGCATTAGTTGTAGCTTGAGTGGAAATATGCTCATTTTGTATCTTCCAAAAATAAAATATGTCTTGATGAACACACACATTACAAAGTTGATCAACAATTGCATAACAAAAGTGACGAGCCCGTCTTTATATACTCTAGGCAGCCCACTAACAACGTTATGGTGGCTTTCCAGTCGATATTTGAATCCAGTCGAAAGGTTCTTGTAAAGTTAAGTCGTTTATTTTTACTAAAAATCTTCTGTAACTTTTTAGAAATCTCTTTTCAAAAGGGAATGATGGGAAAAAATTTCCTTTTAAGTATACATTTGCAAAACAGGGTTTATAAAAATTTTGGCAGCATAACGACTGTTTTTCTAAAATTTTTACCCTGCAAAAATTTCATATAAAATATGTATACTTCTATGGCAAATAATTTCTCAGCTTCTGGGTCTCAGACCATTTCTTGGCACAATCAACCACAAACATGCTTTTGATTTGAAATACACTCAAACTTTGAATTTTATGCAACCCACTAGTATGAAAATAATTGAAACACAACATGTCATTCAAAATATTTCGATGTCATGCATCAAATATATTTACACATTTACAAAAATATGCATTCATTTACATACAAAAACGATTTTACAGGTTTTCAAAAACATTTATGATAAATATACATAATCACAGAGGCACATGACTAAATCCATCTACTCTTGGGTTGAAGTCTCTATTACTAATGTCCCGCACCTGTACTTGTCTTTGGGGAGGTTTCATTTATAAAACATAAAACTAAAGTGAGCTAAACGAACTCAGTAAGTGTCTTACATTTCTATTCAACTATATTTTCTGAAAATGAGTCTCTCTAAAACTTTAAAATCAATTCATGACTATTTCAAAAAAATAAATTAAGCTCTCTGAAATCCTTAATTGAAATAAATGCATGAATAGACATATATCATAAACATGAATTATGCATTATAAAAACTAAATTTTCAGTAACAAATTAAAAAGTAAATTTCTTGATTTCGAAAAAACATTTTGGAATACTTTTCAAATCTAAAATATGTAAAATAGCATTTTGCAAAGTTTTATTTTCTGTTGTAAAATGTAAATAGTAATGGCAATACAGCTTTTAGAAAGTTTCTAAATGAATTAAACTAGTCATTGACAGTTCGTACCACATGGTACCCTAGGTATGAAGCAGAATTTACCCCCGCTTAGGCCTTCACGGGATTTACATTCGCTTAGGCCTTCTGATCGGTTCTACGTAGCGGAATTTACTTTCGCTCACATATGAGCTAGCCATTATATACTCAGTTCGTGCATGGACAACATACTAGACTAGACTAACTATCACAGTCCCTTCCACTGTTAGTGATAAACACCCCTGACACTGTCATGCACATATTAGGGTACTCTGACCGGTAACATCTATCTGAGATATCTATAAGTCGTACCATAGACTTACAAAACATTTCAAATCATGATATTCTTTTCATCATCTAATTTATATTTCAAACAACTTTCTAAAATTCATGCAAGAAGTTTTCATGTTGAATTTATTTACTTTAATTCCCAACATATCAAGGCATGAATTTAAACATAACATATAATCTCGTTGAATAGAAAAATAATCATATCAAAACATTTTAAAAGGACATTCACCTATTGTTAACTCACAATAACAAACAATTTAGTGTTCCCTCCTTTGCAATGTACCTACACACGATCACATTCTACATTTAGGTGACATTATGACCAAACTTATTTGTATATGCTCCCTATTCGAAATTCATAATGTTTAAGCACGCAAAACATTTCAAATGATGCTTAAATTCATATATATGCATTTAACGAAATTTTTTAATCATTCTAACCCATGTTGACCGAATCTTCCCTAAACCTTTACACCATCCATTCATATGATTTTCTCATTATAATCATGTTCAAACACATTTAAAATGATGTCAAGTCAAGTCAAATTCATAAAATTCATAATCTAGCAACCTAGTTGGTTTGATTGTGACATGTATCATTTAATATCTAATAGGTTTCTTTTCAATTTTCATATTAATTTCACCATCAACATAACCCATAAAATCATCCAAACAACCAAAAACAATTTGTCATCATTCTTGATTCCTTATGGCCAAATGCATACCCTATTGTTATACCAATTCTTACTTTCCATTTCAACATCCTATCTTGAAAATTTTGACACTTTTACATGCATGAAATCACTTCCATAAGTTTAAACACACTTTGAACCCTAAAACCCTAGCTTGGCCAAATATTATATCCAACAAAACACCAAAATTTCTTCAAGTTTTTCCATGTGAAATCACATTAAAATCACACCAAATCTCATGGCAAGGAAACTAATATCCTTAACAATATCAACTTGAATTTAAATCAACAAGTCATCTATACTAGTAACTTACCAACTTCTCTTGAATCTCTAGCTTGCTTTCTCACCAATTTGAAGTCTCAAATCGTTGAATTCATAGGCAAAATCACATTAAAATCACATACAACTCATTTGGAAACTTTGATCCAATAATTTACATACAAAAGTCAATGGAACTTGAACCTTACTACTTGAAAATCACTTGATATTGTTAGATATCCTTCTTAGGCTTGTGCACATCCTTGGTATGGCTTGAAAACTACTTAAAATTGTTTCAAAATTGATCAAGAATAGCAGATATCCTCTGTTCTGTTTCTGTTGACCAGCCCCTCTCTGACTTTCTAATTTTTCTTTTGATTTTCTCTTCTAATTTCCACCATAAGTCTTCTTTATATAGCCTTTGGTTATGCTAACAAATGCCCCCAAACTAACTTCAAATTTACAAGTTTACCATTGGTTAGAATTGAAGACGTTTGATTGGTTGAAATTTAAAAACCAATTCAATTCTAACTAACTCAATTCCAATGCAACCAAATACTAATTATTAGTTATATTGTCTCTAAAATTACAATAATGTCATCCTTATCTCTACACTCTCTCATATTTTTAAATTTTCCAAAATACCCTTAGGTATGTATTTTAATAATTTATTCAACCATGTCCCATTTTGGTAATTCCTTTGACACTAATTTTATGTTAAACTTTAATCGATCACCATACCACTTCTCATATTCGAATTTATCTTTAGTCTATCAGGAAATTCTACTAAAATTCAGTTACACATCTAGATACTTTAAATTACTTTATTATTTCATCAATAAGGAAATACTTTATACAATACATATACAGTACTAGAATCGGAAGAATATATTACAAATCCTCCCCTCTTTATAAAATTTTGTCCCTGAAATTTACAAGACTTTTCTATCTAAAAAGGTGGGGATATCGTTGATGCATCTGATCTTCATGCTCCCATATGGTTTCTTCTACGTCATGATTCCTCCATAAAACCTTCACCAAGGGAATGACTTTATTACACAAGATCTTTTTTCTACAATCTAGAATTTGGACTGGTTCTTCTTCATAAGTCAAATTTTCTCTTAGTTCCACAGGTTGATCTTTAAGTATATGGGAGGGATCAAGAACACATTTTCAGAGCATGGATACGTGGAATACATCATGGATTTTGGCTAATTGTGGTGGCAGATTCAACTTGTATGGATTCAACCTGTATGTAACTGATCCAACTCTATCTGTGATCTCGTATGACCCAATGTAGTGCAAACTCAACTTACTATGTTTTTCAAACTTGAGCATGCCTTTCCATGGGGAAATATTAAGAAATACTTTGTCACCCAATTTCGAACTCCAGATCCCTACGACAATTATCCACATAACTCTTGTGTCTTAAACTTATAATCTTGAGCCTGTCCCGAGTTACTTTAATCTTATCAAAAGTGATCTGGATAAGCTCGAGACCTATCAATTTCCTCTCACCTACATCATCCTAACACACTGGAGTCTTGCATTTCCTTCCGTTAAGCTCTTCGTATGGGGCCATACCAATACTGACTTGATAACTGTTATTATAAGCGAACTCCATAAGTGGTAAGTGTGTATCCCAACTTCCCCTTGAATTTCAGGATATACGATCTGAGCATATCTTCAAGTGTCTAGATCGTTCATTCAAACTGACCATCGGTCTGGGGATGAAAGACTGTGTTAAAGTTTAACTTTGTGTCTAAAGCTTTTTGTAGACTAGGCCAGAACTTTGATGTAAACCTTGGATCATGGTCTGAAATGATAGAAACCGATATACTATGGAGTCTGACTATTTCATCAATGTTGAGCTGAGTTAATTTGCTTAAGGAGTAATCACTTTTGACTGGTAAGAAATGAACGGACTTCATCAACCTGTCCACTATAACCTAGATAGTATCATGCCCTCTCTGACTATGTGGAAGCCCTACTACAAAATCCATGGTAATCTTCTCTCATTTCCATTTTAGGATAGGGAGGGGTTGCAATAATTTTGTCGGCTTCTGATGCTCTGCTTTCACTTGTTGACAAGTTAAGTGTCGGGAGACAAAATCTACTATCTCCTTCTTCATCCCTTTCTACCAGTAGTACTTTTTTACTGTATGGTATATTTTTAAGCTACCTGGATGCATGACATAAGTTAAGGAGTGAGCCTTTTCCATAATCTTCTTCTTCAGATCTTCCACATTCAATACACATAAGTGTTGGCCCATCATCACTGTACCATTTTCCTTGATCATAAAATCTGATCTCTGGTCATTCTCTATTTCCTTTCTTAACTTCATCAACTAGGGGTCTTGTTTCTGTAACTCTCTTATCTGACCCATCAAAATAGGACGGACCTAAAAGGCAACTAATAATGCTCCTGAGTCTATCACATCTAACCTAACTCCTAGGGATCTCAGTTCCATCAAAAGCGAAAGGTACACTGTCTTCAGCTATGTTAGTGAACTGGTAGGTTTTCTGCTCAATGCATCAGCCATTATATTAGCCTTTTTGGGATGGTACTCTATCGTACAGTCATAATCTTTTATCAACTCTAACCATCTCCTTTGCCTTATATTTAATTCCTCCTAAGTGAGCAAATATTACAGACTCTTATGGTCCGTGAAGATCCGACAAGGGACACCATACAAGTAATGCCACTAGATCCTCAATGCAAATACTATTGTTGCAAGCTCTAGATCATGGATGGGATAACTTTGCTCGTGCTTCTTTAACTACCTGGAAGCATATGCTATGACTTTATCGTTTTGCATCAAAACACATTCCAAACCCTGTCTCGAGGCATCACTATATATAGTAAAATCATCCTTCCCCGTCGACAATGTTAATACTGGAGCTGATATCAATCTCCTCTTTAACTTCTCAAAACTTTGATTTTTCTTTTTTTTTTTGTTAGTCTGGTCAATGGGGTTGATATTCTGGAAAACCCTTTAATGAACTTTTTATAATAGTCTGCCAATCCGAGAAAACTTCTGACTTCTATCACATTTGTGGGCGATTTCCAGTTTGTAATAGCTTCTATCTTCTAAGGATCCACACTAAGCCCTTCAGCTGAAATGATATGACCTAAAAAAACAACTCAGTCTAACCAAAACTGGCACTTATTGAACTTAGCGTACAGTTGGTGCTCTCATAAGGTCTGTAGCACTATCCTAAGATGTTATGCATGCTCCTCATGATTGCCTGAATACACCAGTATATCATCAATAAATACAATCACAAACTTGTTCAAGTAGGCTTGAAAGACTCTATTCATCAGGTCCATAAATATGGTTAGGGCATTCGTCAATCCAAAGGGTGTGACTCAAAATCCATAATGCTCATATCAAGTCTTGAAGGCAGTCTTCGAAACATCTTCCTCACGAACTTTCAGCTGATGATAACTCGATTTCAGGTCAATTTTCGAGACACTGTGGATCCTTGTAGCTAGTCAAACAAATCATCAATTCTCGAGAGCAGATATTAGTTTCATATTGTCACCCTATTTAACTGTCTGTAGTCAATACATAACCTTAAGCTCCCATCATTCTTCTTGACGTACAAAACTGGAACCCCTTATGGAAAAGTGTTGGGCCTCATAAAGCCTTTAACTAGTAATCTTCCATATGTACTTTTAACTCTTTCAGCTCAGTCAGGGCCATCCTGTAAAGAGTGATGAAGATCAGCTTAATTTCTAGAATCAAATCTATCTTAAACTCGATCTCCTTATCTGGGGGTAAACTTGAGAGATCCTTTAGGAATACATCTGGGAACTCTCTGATCACCGGGATATCTTCTAATCGAACCTCATCATTTTTCTATTCAACCATATAAACCAGGTATCCCTGATATGCTTTACGGAGCATCTTACTACCTGTCATGGTGGTCATAATGCTGGTGGCAAGTACTTTTGGTATCCCTTGGAACATCACCTCTAGTTCCCCTAGTTTGAACAATCTAATCTCCTTCTTATAATAGTCAATGGTGGCCCGATGTTTGGATAACCAATCCATCCCTAAAATCACATCAAAATCCCGAATATCTAATACAATCAAATCCGTCGAGAATTCATTGTCTTCTATCACTATCTTACTATTTTCTACTACCCTTTCACCTAAAATTGGGTCTCCAGCAGGGATGGAAACTATTACACCACAATCTAGCGACTGTAATTCCACGTTGGCCTTTACAGAAAAATGTACAAACATAAAATAATGGGTAGCTTCGGGTTCTACTAATGCATATGCTTCGTGATCAAAGATAGAAATCATACCAATGACTACCTCTGAAGTGGCATCCATATCCTACTGGGTGACAGCGAACACTTAGGCCTATGTGTAGGGTCTCTCTGGCTGACCTATATGAGGTACTCCTCTGCTCCTTGTACCTCTAACTGAAGTTGTGGTACTTTGTCTTCTAGTTTGGGAGCCTTTGCCTCCTTGTCTCTGGCCAACACTAGCCTGTGTGGGTGCTATTGAGGGTCTAGCCTCCAAGCTCGTAGTGGTGGCTAACTATGGGCACTCTTTCACATAATGACCTTCCTGCCCACAGTGATAACAAGCAAAGTTGTTCATTCTGCACTTGCCCGCATGTCTCTTGCTGCATGTATTACATTCTGGCATTGAACTCTTGGTGTTACGTAAACCTCCGGGCACTGCAAGTGGCCTAACTAAACCTTGGCTAGATGATGCTCCTCAGCTCATCCTCCTACCACTAACCCATCTAGACTTGGTCTTCTTCTTGGCAAACTTGTTGGGCCTTTTTTGGGGCAGACTGGATCCGCTGTATTTACCCTTCGATTTCCCACTCTAAGCAATGACTGTGACATTCCTCTTTACTTTCATTGCAGCTTCTACTAATTCCCCTTAGTGTGTCTGAGAGGCCAATGATAAATGAATCTGAAGGCTGGGACTTAGGTCTACAATAAATCTTTTGCACTTCTGCTCTTAATCTTCGGCAATGAAAGAGATTATTTGAACCAGTTCAGAAAATTTTTTCACACTCCGTTACGGATGTCGACCCCTACTCCAATATGAAGAATTCTTCAATTCAGGCATCCTTGTAGCTCTTTTGGTAGAATCTATCTGTAAACTCTCTCTAAAACTATGCCCGTAACACAACCCACCTGCACGTCGTCTCTTCAAGGCCTCCTACCAATCTTTTGCTCTGTCTTCATGTAACAGACAGTAGGCATCGCCCAGTTGGCCCTGTGAGTTGCCGCCCTAACCCAACCAAGCCCGAACTATAGGTATTGTCCAACTCGCCCTTTACGAGTTGCTGCCCTAGCTCAGCTCAGACAGGTACTGTCCCCTCCCCCATGTGGTTTTACTCGCCTCCCACACCTCTTAAACCTATGACCTAAGGGCTAAGTACAAATGGGAAGCAAGATGTGTACCATCTAAGCTAAAATTTTGGTTCTTTTAGAGCCTCTTGCGGCTGAACGCATTGCCGCCATTAGTATTTGGGCCACTTGCTCCGTATTAAAATTTCAATCGACTGGTTCTGCATGTCTTGATGGTCTAAGAAGGGACTGATTTATAAGGGCATTCATCGACCCCGTCACATGTTTGGCCTCTCAGATGGATGGTGCATCAAGTGTTGGAGCCTTTGGAGCGGCTTTCCTAGGACCCCTACTACCTCGTCGGTGCATATTATTATGATTTCAACAAAATAAAAATATGTAACACATGAATTTCTAAAATCATATGCATGGAAAATAATGAAATTGTTTCTAAGTTGCATTGTCACACGACAAAGTAAAAACACTTTATAAAATCAAAATATAAAATATGCAACCCTATTTCTAAACCGGACTCTGATACCACCATGACCTGCCCCGTCTTTATATACTCTAGGTAGCTTGTCGGCAACCTTATGGTGATCTCCTAGTCGATATTTGAATCCGAATGAAAGGTTCCCGTAAAGTTAAATAGTTTACTTTTACTGAAAATCTTTTACAACTTTTAAAAATCTCTTTTCAAAAGGGAATGGTGGGGAAATTTTTTCTTTTAAGTGTTCACTTGCAAAACATAGTTTATAAAAATTTGGATAGCATAATGACTATTTTTCTAAAAATTCTACCCTACAAAAATTTTATAGAAAATCTGTACATTTTTATGGCACATAATTTTTCGACTTTTGAGCCTCAGGCCCTTTCTTGTCAAAATCAACCATAAACAT
Organism: Litchi chinensis; assembly: GCA_019925255.1. Classification (NCBI taxonomy): domain Eukaryota; kingdom Viridiplantae; phylum Streptophyta; class Magnoliopsida; order Sapindales; family Sapindaceae; genus Litchi; species Litchi chinensis. The sequence goes on from CM034468.1 coordinate 20,237,440, forward strand.
GCTTTTGATTTGAAATACACTCAAACTTTGAATTTTATGCAACCTACTAGTATGAAAATAACTAAAACACAACATGTCATTCAAAATATTTCTATGTCATGCACCAAATATATTTACACATTTACAAAATATGCATTCATTTATATACAATAGCGATTTTACAGGTTTTCAAAAACATTTATGATAAATATACATAATCACAGAGGTACACGTCTAAATCCATCTATTTTTGGGTTGGAGCCTTTGCTACTAAAGTCTCTGCATCTGTACCTATCCTTGGAAAAGTTTTATTTATCAAACATAAAACTAAAGTAAGCTAAACGAGCTTAGTGAATGTCTTACATTTCTATTCAACTATATTTTCTGAAAATGAGCCTCCCTAAAACTTTAAAATCAATTCATGATTGATTTCATAAAAATAAATTAAGCTATTTGAAATCCTTATTTGAAATAAATGCATGAATAGGCATATAGCATAAACATGAATTATGCATCATAGAAACTAAATTTTCAGTAACACATTGAAAAATGAAATTCTTGATTTTGCAAAACCATTTTGGAATACTTTTCAAATCTAAAATATGTAAAATAGCATTTTGCAAAATTTTATTTCATGTTGTAAAATATAAACAGTGGTGGCAATACAACTTTTGGAAAGTTTCTGAATGAATTAAGCCAGCCACTGACAGTCCGTACTATTTGGTACCCTAGGTATGGAGCGGAACTTACCCTCGCTTAAGTCTTAACAGGATTTACCCTCGTTTAGGTCGTCTGATCGGTTCTACATAGCGGAATTTACCATTGCTTATGTAGGAGCTAGTTGTTATATACCCAGTTCGCACATGGACGATATATTAGACTTGACTAACTAACACAATCCCTCTCATGTTAGTAACAGACACCCCCGACACCGCTATGCACACATTAGAATACTCTGACTGGTAACATCTATCTGAGATACATATCAGTCGTACCATAGGCTTGCAAAATATTTCCAATCATGCTATAATCTATAGGTTCGAAGTTCCAAAATAAATTATCATAGATAATAGAACACAATTCATATCATTCAACTCTCAAGATTTTTACCAAGAGTAGGGCATAACACTCAACTTTTCGACCCTAAGGTATCCTCAATCGAATGGCCGAATAAAGTCGATCAACAAAACAATAGTGAAAACTTTGAGGAGAAGACTAACATGAGTAACAGGGTTTTTAGGTAGATGAACTACCTGGGGTGTTATGGTGTTATTGAACTGTAGAAAGAACTTCAATAGGAGAGACACCTTTCACTCTGACTTGCGACATAAAAGCTATGTTGCTGACTGATATAACATTGAATTTAATTAGAAATACCATGAGCAAAGAAGAAAATTTGTAGGTGTTGGGCTTCGAATTGGGGACATTTGATGAAAAAGAGATATAGTTCGTCTCAGAATAGCAACATACCAATGGGCAATTGTTAGAAGTTATAACAAACTTGTACAAGTATATGTTTTCATGGTAGGAGATTAAGTATTGAAGAGAGTCTTTGTAAGACCTCAATTCAAGTGGACCCAAGAGATTAATTGAAATCTAATTTATCATTATTAATTTGGTCTGTCTCAAGTTTTAGAAATAAATAAGTGTATGAATAAATACCCTTTTCAAGAACATTTTTAAAAAAAATCAAGAAACTTGGGGGTCAAAGGAAAAATGTCATAACAAAATGTGGGATGCAAAATGTAAATTTACAAATTGATAATTATGGTGGGCTATGTCCATTGAAATTAAGAAGAAATAAATAAATTTTAAAATGTAAAAATAGGTGTTGATTGAGACAAAGAAAAAATAATTAAAAAAATAAAAATGGAGAGTTAGGGTGGTAATGAAATGGTGACATTTTTTTTTATTAAAAAATTTAGGGGTGGCATGAGAAGAGATCAATAATTAAGGAGTATAGTATATATATATATATATATATATATATATACATATATATATATATTTATAAGTCTTCAAAAGCAAATCAAACACACTGATCCTTACAGCAAATTCAGATAAAGAAAAGGAAAAAAAAAAAAAAAAAGAAGGTTGCATGCAAGGAAATATATTTGAGAGCAAATTTTTTGTGTGCAATTATTTTAGTTTTGAATTCAATTTTTTGATTGATTTTCATGAATTTTAAATAGGTTTTTGTGTTGTTTTTAGGTGTAAAAAATCAAAGATAACACGGGTGCTATTAATTCGAAATAAAGCTTGAAATTTAATCTGTGAGTGGATTTTTTTTATTTATTTAAATTGAATGAATTGTTTATAGTTATCTATATTTTTAGATTTGGTTATTTATGGATTATTATAAATGAATTATTTGTTAAATAATTAATTTCTTGAATTGTATATTCAATTAAATTTATTTTGTTTTAAATAATTTAAATTTTAGCTTTTATTTATTTAATTGTTATTAGAAAAAAATTATTGGATTAGTTAATTGATTTATTAATTATATATTATGATTTATGATTTAATATTAGAATATTTATTATTGATAATTATATTTTTAATTAGAAACAAATATTACAAATTTGCATATGAAAATTATTTTTAAGTTAAAAAACAAGTGAAATGAGATTTTAGAAAATCAGAATTGTACCTTTCTTTCTAACGGCCAAACAGACTTCACGTGTGTAGGTTCTAAAGAGTCACCCAGTACATGTATGACAGATGTCAAAAAAGTCATTGAGTTGTCGAGAGAGTCAATGAGTCGCCTAGCACGTGTATGACAAATATTATCCCTCGCTCCGCGTGTGTATTGCATATCTCCACCACGTATGATAGATTTTCTTAGGTACTAGATTGGTGTAGTTCGAACTTTCATTAGCAAACGAAAATGATCCATATAATTATTTATATTTTACATGATATGAAATGTAATTTTAGTATTAATTTCAGATGTGAACGAATATGAATAATTGAAATGTTAGTTATTAGCAGTTTTGTGTTATATATGTTAATTCTTATTGAAAATGATTATTTGAGTTTTTTTTTTTTTTTTTTTTAAGTATATCCACTCACTAGGTGTTAATATTCATCATTTTATATTTTTAAAAGCATTTTCTAGATAACCGTCATGTCTCGAATGAAATCTCCAGATAAGAGGATGTGGACCCCTCGATCACATGACTTTGAGAAATAATATTTTAATATTGTATATATATATTTTTGTATATTACATGACATCTAGATTTGCATGTGTACACTCATAAGTTTAATATTTGTAAAATATTTAATTTCTTATTAGTGTTGCTTATGCTTTGACTTCCCGGTTTGAAAATGATATCAACATATTTTATAGTTATATTCTTATATGAAAACAAGTTTGTTTTATATGATATTACTTATATTTGAAATATTATTGAAGTGTTTATTTTAATTATTACAGTATGAAATTATTGGTTAAATAGTATATTATATTACTAAACTTTTTATTAAACTACCTATGTATTATTAAATTTTTAAATGATTTCTATAAGAAAGTTTACAATCGTATACGAGTTTTTGGTATATCGTAGGATCTTCTCAGTATTAAGATAGGAGTTTAAAAGGGTCTTATCAAGTGGTATCAAAGCATTTGGTTTATGATTTTTGACTATTACATAGTTGCTTGCATATAGTTTTATGCATTGATCAGTAGTCATATTTTGTTACAATATCATACATCGAGTTGATAGTCCATGTGAATAGAGATTGATGGCAAACCTGGATGAGGATATAACATATGAACAGGGTGATGAGTCAGTGATTAAGATGGAGCCACAGTCCCATTTTAACTCCTCTGTGATTTAATCTCAAGTGTTAGAACCTAGGGAGGAGCTTATGGATAGAATAGCTCAACTTCTGACCACTTTAGTCCAGTAACCATGTGCCCCAAAAAACACTACAGAGCATGTACGTAGCATTGGAGCTACATTTTTTAATGGTTATGGTGATCCTGATAGTGTCATATCATGATGGAATAACCTGGAGCATGTGTTTGGGGTTATGGGATGCTCAAATGAATAGAAACTTGCTTTCGCCACATTCTTACTGAAGGATAGAGCTTAAGATGGGTAGGAATCAATTCAACAGTAGAACAGTGGGGTGATATTTTGGGATGAATTTAAAAGGCAATTCAGTACTTATTATTATCCGAGGTTCTACTAGAATGTGAAGATGAACGAATTTTTCAAGCTGGTGCAAGGTTCCTTATCAGTTGAAGCTTATGAGAAGAAATTTGTAGAACTTTCCAGGACCGTTTCTTTTATAGTAGAGAACGAAGAAAATAAGTGCAGGAAGTTTGAAGAGGGTCTTCAACATAAAATCAAGACCTACGTTTCTTCTACTGAACATACCAATTATGGAAGATTGATGGAGTCTACATTGTGAGTGGAGAAAATCATTGAGAAAGGTTATAGATTTGAACAACTAAAACAAAAGTGCAGCAATTAGATTTGGCTAATGGAAGGCTTCAATAGCAAGGTACCTAATATGGGTGGTAGTTATACTGGACAGATTAGTAGCTATCAATAGACTTATGAGGAAAGTTTTAGTCAAGGATCCATTAAGTACCAATAGGTTAGCAGGGTACTAGTATGAACATAGGTAAATGGTCTCAGTGTCAGAGATATGGCAGGCTTTATGATGGGGTTTCCATTAGGGTATATTAGGTTGCTATCATTGTGGATGGGTTAGAAATTTTAAAAGAAATTGTCCCTAATTAGTTTTGAGGGGTGCTGTGGAGCAGAGATTGAGTTCTCGCATGCAAAGTAGTAGTAGGCAATTGTAAGAAAAGAGGGGACCACAAGTGAAAAGTTTAACAACTCTAAGTCAAGTTGGTAAGGTTGCAACTAGGGGAAACCGATTAAGAGGACAGTTAGGTAGAGCACATACTTAGGCTAGAGTTTTCACCATGACTTAACAAGATGCAAAGCCACACTAAATGTGGTTACAAGTACTTTAACCATTTTTGTTACAATGCTCATGTTTTAATGGATCCTAGATCTACCCATTCTTTTGTTTCTCAATCATTTGCGATGAATGCAAATAAGGAGTTGAAACCTTTAGATTATAGTATGGTAGTAGCCACCTTACAGGGGAATCTCTGTTAGCTAAGCGTGTGTATAGAAATACTGAAATTATAGTGGGTGAACATGAATTGCATACTGACCTAATTCCATTAGATATATATGACTATGATTTTATCTTAAGAATGGATTTGCTCATTACACATTATGCCACGACAGATTGTTTTAGAAAGGAAGTAAGATTTAGGAAACAAGGTGAGTTTGATGTTGTTTTCTACGGGGAATCAAGAATTCTTCCTTTCTGTGTTATATCAACCATTATAGTCAGATGATTGCCTAAGAAATAATGTTAAGCTTATTTGACTTATGTGGTTGATACTGCAACAAGCAAAATAAAGTTAAAAGATATTCTAGTGGTGAGAGAATTTCCAGAGATGTTTTCTAAAGATCTTCCTGGGTTACCACCTGATAGAGACTTTGATTTTAAGATAGACTTGCCTTCAGGTACAACTCCGATTTCTATGACATCTTATAGGATGGCTCGTATAGAATTGAAGGAAATAAAAGTTCAGCTAGAGAAGTTAGTGAACAAGGGTTTTATTAAGCCTAATGTATCGCCATGGGGAGCTCCAGTTTTATCTGTTAAATAGAAAGATGGAAGTTTGAGATTATGCATAGATTATTGACAATTGAATAAGGTGACAGTTTGTAATAAATACCCACTTCCACATATTGATGACTTATTTGATTAATTTCAAGGTGTGAAGGTGTTTTCAGAAATAGATTTAGATTCGGATTACCATCAACTTAAGATCAGGGATTCTGATGTACCCAAGACTGCTTCCAAAACTCGTTATAGGTATTATGAGTTCTTGGTTATGCGTTTTGGGTTAACTAATGCTCCTGCGCCCTTCATAGATTTAATGAATAAGATCTTTCATTCCTATTTAGACAGATTTGTGATTGTGTTTATTAATAATATTTTAATTTATTCAAGTAGTAAAGAGGAGCATGTAGAACATAATAGAATTATTTTATAAATCTTGAGAGATAATCAAGTCTATACCAAGTTTAGTAAATGTCAATTTTAGCTAGATAGAGTTACATTTTTAGGGCATGTGATTTCAACTAAAGGTATTTATATGGATCATCAGAAATTGATGCTATAGTGAAAGGGAAACAACCCACTACTATGACAAAAATCATGAGTTTCTTGAGTTTAACGGGATATTATCGGAGATTTGTATAGAGATTTTCCAAAATAGTCGTGCCTCTGACAAGTTTAACACAAAAGGATGTAAAGTTTGTCTAGTCAGAAGCTTGCCAATAGAGTTTTGAAGAATTGTATAAGAGGTTAACTTCTGTTCCAATACTTACACTTCCATCGGGGATTGATGGATTTATAGTTTATAGCACTACCTCCAAGTAAGGCTTAGGATGTGTGTTAATGCAACATGGAAAGGTGATAGCTTATGTTTCCAAGCAATTGGAGAAACATGAATTGAACTACCCAACACATGATTTAGAGCTTGCTGTAGTTGTATTTGAATTAAAGATTTGGAGACATTACTTATATAGGTCACTTGTCAGATGTTCATTAATTACAAGAGTTTGTAGTATCTTTTCACCTTAAAAGAGTTGAACTTGATGCAAAGAAGGTAGATTGAACTCATTAAAAATTACGATTACATAATAGAGTTCCACCTTGGTAAAGTGAATGTAGCAGCGGATACCCTTAGTTAAAGATCTACGAGTTTTATAGCACATTTGTAGATAGTGTATCTTCTATTATTAGTTGAATTGAGATCTTTGAAGGTTAACTTAGTGACAATAGATACAGAAGTATTGCTAGCTACATTTCAAGTTCAACCAATTCTCATTGATCACATTCAAGATTTACAAACTCAAATCCTTATTTAGTTAAGTTGAAGGAGGAAATGCAGACTAAGTAACATAAGGATTTTTTCTTAAGAGATGATGGTGCCTTAGTTATGGGACATAGACTTTGTGTACAATGTCAAGGAATTGAAGAAGGAAATAATCTTGGAAGAAGCTCACTCATCGGCTTGTGCAATGTATTCAGAAAGCACTAAATTGTATCACATGCTGAAAGAATATTATTGATGGTAAGGTATGAAAAAGGAGATAGTGAAGTTTGCCTCCAAATATTTAGTTTGTTAACAAGTTAAAACATAACATCAGAAGCCAGCAGGACTTTCTCAGTCACTTCCTATTCCTGAATGGAAATAGGAACACATCACTATGGATTTTGTGGTAGGGCTTTCTCATAGTCAGAGTGGTTATGATAGTATATAGGTGATTGTAGATATGCTTACAAAATCTGTACATTTTCTGTTTATTTACAATACTTACCTTTTGAATAAATTAGTTAAGATTTATGTAGATAAGGTAGTTCATTTTTATGGGGTATCGATATTTATTGTTTTAGATAAAGATCCTCGATTCACATCCAGATTTTGGCCCTGTTTGCAAGAAGCTTTGGGTAAAAGATTACATTTTTATATTATGTTTCATCAGCAAATGAATGGTCAATCTGAGCGTACTATACAAATGTTAAAGGATATGCTTAAAGCTTGTGTAATGGAGTTCAAGGGAAGGTGGGGCATTCACCTACTGTTAATTGAATTTGTTTACAATAAAATTTACCAAGCTAGCATCAGGATGACATCATATGAAGCTCTTTATGGAAGAAAATGTAGAACATCGATATGTTGGGATAAGATGGGTAAGAGGAGATTGTTGCCAGAAATTATGTAGGTCACCACTAAAAAAATCAAAACCATTAAAGATAAATTGAAGACAGGTTACGATAGGCAAAAGAGCTATGCAAATAAACATAGGAAAGATCTCGAATTTCAAGTTGGTGATCAGGTGTTTCTACAAATTTCACCATAGAAAAGAGTACTTCGGCTTGGAAAACATGGGAAGTTTAGTTTGTGATATATCGATCCATATGAGATTATTGATAAAGTGGGAATGGTGGCGTATCGCTTAGCTTTACCTCCAAAACTTTCCAGAATTCATGATGTATTTCATGTTTCTATGCTTCGTAAGTACATACATGATCCTTGTTTTAGCAGAGCAACTGCTAGAGCTAAGGAAAATTTGATATATAAGGAAGAACGAGTTCAGATTCTAGATAGAAGAAAACAAGTGCTATTAAGAAAATTATTCACTTAGTGAAAGTTTTGTGGAAGAATTATACCATGAAAGAGGTAACTTGTGAACATGAAGATCAAATACGAATTCGATATCTTGAGCTATTTCAAACAGGTATGTAAATTTTAAGGATGAAATTTTATAGGGGGGATGAATTGTAAGGCCCAATTGGAGCTGCTTAGACCTAAGTTTTATAAATAAATAAGTGTATGGATAAATACCCTTTTGAAGGATGTTTTTAAAAGAAATCAAGAAGGTTAGGTGTCAAAGAAAAAAGGTCATAACAAAATATGGGGTGTCAAATGTAAATTTACAAGTTGATAATTGTGGTGGGCTATGTCCATTGAAATTAAGAAAAAAAAATTAAAATGTAAAAATAGGTGTCGATTGAGATAAGGAAAAATAATAAAAAATAAAATAAAAATGGAGAGTTGGGGTGGTTATGAAATGATGACAATTTTTTCCACAAAAAAATTTAGGGATGGCGTGGGAAGAGATCAATAATTAAGGGGTATATTACATATATATATATATATATGTATAAATTGGTCTTCAGAAGCAAATCAAACACACTGATCTATACGACAAAAATTAGAGAATGAAAAGAAAAGAAGAAGAAGAAGGCCATGTGCAAGGAAATATATTTGAAAGTAGATTTTTTGTGTGCAATTATTTTAGTTTCGGATTCAATTTTCTGATTGATTTTTATGAATTTTAAATAGGTTTTCGTGTTGTTTTTAGGTGAAAAAGAAATCAAGGATAGCACCGGTACTATTAAATCGAAATAAAGCTTGAAATTTATTTGTTAGTGGATTGTTTTTTTATTATTATTATTTAAATTGAATTAATTATTTATAGTTATCTATATTTTTAGATTTGGTTATTTATGGATTATTATATATGAATTATTTGTTAAACAATTAATTTCTTGAGTTGTTTATTCAATTGAATTGAGTTGTTTTAAATTATTTAAATTTGAGCTTTTATTTATTTAATTGCTATTAGAAGAAAATTATTGAATTAGTCAATTGATTTATTATTTATGTATTATGATTTATATTTGATATTAGTGTTATAAAACAAATACAATATTAAGATATTGTAAAATAAGAACAATGAATAAAAATAAAGCACAAGAAAAATTTTGGATTTATTGTTTCATTTCTTATGCAAGAATAAATCATAGAAACTTATATACCATCCATTTATAGACTATGAATTATAAATATAGTAAATAGAAAAGACAAAAGTTATACAATACATTAAGGCACTATTATGATGATTATTATTTGAGTAATAATGATATTTAATATGGAGGTTATAGAAAATATTAAGGTATAATTATGATAATCATTATTTGTGTGATAATGATCTTTAATGTGGAGGTTATAGAATACTAAAGGGTGACATCCAATTGATTTACAACACTCCCCTTTTGGATGTCCACCGTACAAAAAATATGTCTCATTAAAAACCTTATCAAGAAAAAACTCTATGGGAAAAAAATCCTGATAAAGAAAAAAAGAGTACATAATTCTTATACACAGTAACCTCCTCCTCGTGCTAATATGTTTTCTTTTGGTGAATTTTAACAAAATTCTCTGAATTGACGCATGTCAATCTTATTCATCAATTTCTCAAATGTTATTGTAGGAAATGTCTTTGTGAACAAATCTGCCATATCGTCAGAAGATCGAATTTGATGAACGTCTATCTCTCTTTTATTCTAAAGTTCATGTGTGAAAAAGAACTTTGGTGAAATGTGTTTGGTTCTGTCTCCTTTTATGTAGCCTCTTTTGATTTAGGTGATACAAGCTGCATTATCCTTATATAAAATTGTTGGATTTTTTTTAACAAGTGGAAGATCACATAATTTATGAATATGTTAAATCAGAGATCTCAACCATACACATTCTCGACTTGGCTCATGTAATGCTAGTATTTTAACATGATTTAAAGATGTGACAATTAGATTTGCTTTGTAGAACGCTAAGATATAATAGTACCACGATAAGTAAACAAATAATCTGTTTGAGATCGTGCTTTATGTAGATCTGATAAATATCCAACACCTGCATATCTGACCAATTCTACCTTTGAGTCATTTGAATAAAACAAACCCATGTCTAATGTTCCTCGAAGATAACGAAGTACTTGTTTAGTACCATTCCAATTTCTTCGAGTTGGTGAAGAACTATATTTTGCTAGTAAATTAACAGAGAATACTATATCAGGTCTTGTGTAATTAGCAAAATACATTAGTAAACCAATAGTATTAAGATATGATACTTTCGGACCAAGAATTTATTCATTATCCTCTCGAGGACAAAAATTATATTTTTTCACATCAAGGGATCGAACAACCATGGGAGAGCTTATTGGATAAGATTTATCCATGTTAAACACTTTAATACCTTTTCGATATAAGTTGATTGGTGAAGAAAAATCTTTTTAGCTAGATGCTTGATTTGCAAGCCGAGACAGAATTTTGTTTTGCCCAAATCCTTCATTTCAAACTCATTTTTCAAAAATGTTATCGTCTCTATAAGCTCTCCATAAGTCCCGATAATATTCATATCATCAACATAAACTGCGATAATAACAAATCCATACTTTGATTTCTTAATAAACACACATAGACAAATTGAATTGTTAATATACCATTTCTTCAAAAGATATTCACTGAGACGATTATACCACATACGTCTAGATTGCTTTAATCCATATAAAGATTTTTGCAATTTAATCGAATACATTTCTCGGGGTTTCGAATTGCATGTATCAAGCATTTTCAGTCTTTCAGAGACTTTCATATAGATGTCATTATCAAGTGATCCATACAGATAAACTATCACAACATCCATTAAATGCATATGAAGTCCTTCTGTAATTCCCAGACTAATTAGAAATCTAAATGTGATTGCATCCACCATTCGAAAATAAGTCTCCTCACAATCAATATCAAGCCTTTGAGAGAAACCTTGTGCTATAAGTTACGTTTTATACCTTACAACTTCATTTCTCTTATTACATTTTTGCACAAATACTCATCTGTAGCCTACAGGTTTCACACCTTTAGATGTTTGGACAATAGATCCAAAGACTTGACGTTTTTCAAGTAAATTTAATTATGTCTGGATAGCATCTTTCCATTTTGGCCAATCAGTTCTATGTCGACACTCATCAACAGACTTCAGTTCAAGATTCTCATTTACAATATCAAGAACAACTGTATATACAAATATATTATCAATAACAGTGTCCTTTCGGTTCCATCTATTTCCTGAAATAACATAACTTATTGAAATCTCTTCATTATGGTTATTTTCAGGAACCTGACCCTCTTCTAAGGTTATTTCTTCAGTTACATCAATTATTTTTTTTATAGGCTTTTTAGGAGTATTAATAACTTCAAAAGTGCCAACTTGCTTATTTTGCTCATTTTTCTTTCTAGGATTTTTATCTTTGAAACTAAGTGGTCTACCACGCTTTTGGCGTGCATTAGACTCATTTGCTGGCATATTAGCAACTTGTCATTCAGAGACATTAATATGAGCAGGAGCATTAATAGCTGGTATATGTGACTTTGTCACCTTTTTACTATCAGTAAATGTATCTGGTAATTGATTTGCAATTTCTTGCAAATGAATAATTTTCTGAACTTTCAATTCACATTAATTTGTACGAGGATCAAAATTAGATAATGATGATACATTCCACGAAATTTCTTATCTTTTCAACTGTTGTTTCTCTCCCCTTAATGTTGGGAAAACTGTCTCATCAAATTAACAGTCAGCAAATCGTGCTGTGAAAATATCACCTGTCAAAGGTTCAAGATATTTAATAATTGACAGGGATTCAAATCCAACATAAATTCTCAATCTTCTTTTTGGACTCATTTTAATGCATTGTGGTGGAGCAATAGGAACAAACATTGCATAACAAAAACTCTTAGGTGGGAAATATTAGGTTCTTTACCAAAGACAAGTTGTAATTGAGAGTATTTATGATATACAGTTGGCCTTATATGAATAAGTGCTGTAACATGTAATATGACATGTCCCCAGGCAAAACTAGACAACTTTGTTTTCATAAGTAAGAGCTTAGCAATTAATTTAAGTATTTTAATAAAGGATTCTGCTAATCCATTTTGTGTATGTGTATGAGCAACGAGATGCTCAACAGTAATTCCAATGGACAAACAATAATCATTAAAAGCTCGAGATATAAATTCTCTAACATTATCAAGACGAATTTTCTTGATTGTAGCCCGTAATCTGATTATTTGGGCAAGAAGCCTTGCAAATGTGACATTGCGAGTAGATAATAGACAAACATGTGACCAACGTGTTGATGCATCTATTAGTATCATAAAATATTGAAATGGTCCACATGATGGATTAATAGGTCCACATATATCTCATTGAATTCGTTCTAAAAATGTAAGAGATTCAATGACAACTTTTGTTATGGATGACCTTGTAATTAGATTTCCTTGAAAACAAGCAGCATATGAAAAATCTTTTAACAAAATAATCTTCTGGTTCTTTAAAGGATGTCCATGCGAATTTTTTATAATTCTTCGTATCATTATTAAATCAGGGTGACCTAACCGGTCATGCCAAACGATAAAAATCTTTGGATTAAACAATTATTAGTTCATAACCATATACGACTCAACTGAATTTATAAAAGTATAATACAATTCAGAAGAGTATATTAGTAATTTTTCCAATATATGTTTCTTCTCTAAGACAATAGACGTAATATAAAGATATTCAACGTTTTTTTCATTCGTCGTCTCAATATGATAACCATTACGATGTATGTCTCTAAAACTTAGTAGATTACTTTTTGATCTACTAGAAAACATGACATCATTTATTATAAATTTTGTGTCACCAGGTAATAATATATGAGCTCTTCCATAACCTTCAATAAGGTTTGCAACACCAGATATTATGCTAACACTAGCTTCAGCTAATATAAGATTAAGAAAATATTTTTTATTTTTAAGTATGGTGTGTGTTGTTTCACGATCTGCTAGACAAAGAGCTTCATCATTTTTCTGAGCATCAATCGTGTGATCAATGGAAACCATGTTTCTTCATAAGTAAAAGAAAAGAAAATTATAAAAATAGAGAATAAAATATTAAATACAATCCCTTTAATTTTAAACATAAACACACTGAAATTATACTGAAAAATAAAATAACACTTAATATTACTTAACACACTTGTAACCAAATACACTGAAAACAACAGACTTTTGAAAGTTAGAAGTACGAAACACACTAATGACATAACACAATAAAACATATTGTAAATAACACATTTGGAGCGGCTTGTTGCAAGAACATCATCTTAAGCCACATTTATGTTTCCATCACTAATCAAATTTCTATCACAGTTCTCAAAGAAATATGCAACATTTAAATGTGTCAAATCCATAGGATCAAGGTTTTCAGTAAAGTTTGTTTCAACGCCGTTTCCTTTTTTTTTTTTAAGGAAGCTTGGTAAAGATCAATAAGGTGTTTTGTTGTACAACATGTACGACTTCAATGTCTTTTTATACCACATCTATGACAAATGCTTTCATTATTTTTGAAAGTCTCATTTTGATAACATTTTTTCTTTTGTTTTTTCTCATTATTCTCCCACTTCAGGTGGTGAGATGCAGTTTTTTTTTTTAAATTTGAGGAGTTTTGATTATAATTACCATGACCACATCCACAACCATGTCTACGACCACGACCACGACCATACCTATGCTTAGGATCATTAACAGATGTAGCATTCACTTCAGGAAATGTTGTTGATCCAGTTGGTCGAGATTGATGATTTTTCATCAATAATTCATTATTTTGTTCAGCCACCAAGAGACATGATATCAACTCAGAATATTTTTTAAAACCTCTTTCTCGATACTGCTATTGTAGAAGCATATTAGAGGCATGAAAAGTAGAGTATGTTTTTTCTAACATATCTTCATCAATAACACTTTCTCCACATAATTTTAATTGAGAAGTAATTTTAAACATTGTGGAATTATATTCGTTACACTTTTAAAATCTTGCAATCGCAGATGTATCCGATTATAGTGAGCTTTTGAAAGTATTACTGTCTTTTGGTGATTATACATTTCTTTCAAATTATTTCAAAGAACAAGTGAATCTTTTACTGTTAAATATTCAGTTTTTAAACCTTCATGGAGATGATGGCGAAGGAATATCATTGCCTTCGTGCGATCTTGTGAGGATGCCTCATTCTTCTTTTTTATTGTATCTCCAAGATTCTTGACATCTAGGTGAATTTCAGCATCAAGAGTCCATGCCAAATAATTACTACCAAAAATATCAAGGACAATAAACTCGAGCTTTGTCAAATTCGATATGTTGAAAACTATTAATTGACAACATGTAATAAAATTAATAAAACTATATAAAAGGATAAAATATATAATAAACAGTTTCTCCATACATAACATAATTTAAGTAATATTATAATATACTAAATGCTTAAAAGAAATCATACAACATACAATTAACAATTATTCTAATAGATATATATGCTAACTTTGCATCAAACAGGAAAATTATATTTACATGCTTTATGATATGAATTCTAATTGATCAAGAGGATATAGAGAAATTATAAAAGATATATTAACAATGATACTATAACTATACTTCAACATATAATCAATTTATTAATTAACAGTAAAGTAAAACAAATATGTAATAAAGTTCATCATTATAAAATAATTGATAATCAAGTTATAATTGATATAAGAAACTGTATAATCTATTATACAAATAAAACAAAGTTGATAACCATTTATTAGCAAAGTAAAAAAAAATTGAAAACATAACCCATCCAATAACATAGAATATATTAATGGATAAACAAATATATAAATAATCATGGAAATAATAATAAAAACTTATATAAACAAACAAAAAGAATATAATTCATAAACATATAAATATATAAAATGTAGTAGAGAGAAAGAATGATTAATAAATCATGTCAAAGCACTACATGTCAATAACATAATAGAAAACTAAATAAATATTATGAAAGAAATTTATTCGACTAAAATTCTACCTTGATGGAAAATAAACGGTTAGAACTCGTATTGATAACGTGTTATAAAACAAATGCAATATTAAGATATTGCAAAATAAGAATAAAGATAAAGCACAAGAAGAATTTTGGATTTATTGTTTCATTTCTTATACAAGAATGAATCATACAAACTTATGTACCCTCTATTTATAGACTATGAATCATAAATGTACGAAATAAAAATGCACAAATTATACAATACATTAAGACACCATTATGATGATCATTATTTGAGTGATAATGATCTTTAATATAGAGGTTATAAAAAACATTAAGATACAATTATGATGATCATTATTTGTGCGATAATGACTTTAATGTGGAGATTATAAAATACTAAAGGGTGGCATCCAATTGATTTACAACAATTAGAATATTCATTATTGATAATTATATTTTTAATTAGAAATCGAATATTATAAATTTGCATATGAAAATTATTTGAGTTAAGAAACGAATGAAATGAGATTTTAGAACACCAGGACTGTACCCTTCCCTCTAACGGTCAAGCAAACTTTACATATGAAAGTCCTAGAAAGTAGCTCAGCACGTGTATGAAGGATGTTAGAAAAGTCATTGAGTTGTTGAGAGAGTCAATGAGTCACTCAGCACGTATATGGTAGATGTTATCCTTCACTCTATGTGTGTAATGAATATCTCTATCACGTATAACATATTTTTTTGGGTACTAGATTGATGTAGATTGAACTTTTATTAGCAAACAAAAATGATCCATACAAATATTTATATTTAATCATGCTATGAGATATAATTTTAGTATTAATTTTAGATGCAAATGAATATGAATCATTGAGATTTTATTTATTAGCAGTTTTATATTATAAATGTTAATTATTATTGAAAATGATTATTTGAGTTTTTTTTTTTTTTAAAAAAATATATTCACTCACTGGACATTAATGTTTAACCTTTTATACTTTTAAAACCATTTCCCAAGTGACCATTAGGTCTCAAAAGAAACTTCCAAATAAGAAAAGGTGGATCTCTCGATTATGTGATGCTAAGAAATGATATTTTAATATTGTATGCATATTTTGTATATTACATGGCATCTAGGTTTGCGTGTGTATACTTATTATTTTAATGTTTGTAAAATATTTTATTTCTTGTTAGTGTTGCTTATGTTTTGACTTCCCGATTTGAAAATGATATCAACATATTTTATAGTTATATTCCTATATGAAAGCAATTTTGTTTTATATGTTTTATATGAAATTACTTATATTTGAAATATTAAAAAGTGTTTATTTTAATTATTACAGGGTGAAATCATTGGTTAAACAGTAGATTATGTTACTGAAATTTTTATTAAACCACTTATGTATTATTAAATTTCTATATGATTTCTATAAGAAAGTTTAGAATCGTTTACAAGTTTTCAATAAATTACAGG
The DNA here is from genome assembly GCA_019925255.1 of Litchi chinensis. NCBI lineage: Eukaryota > Viridiplantae > Streptophyta > Magnoliopsida > Sapindales > Sapindaceae > Litchi > Litchi chinensis. The sequence continues at coordinate 20,254,204 of CM034468.1, forward strand.
ATTTTCTCAAACTTAAGATGAGAGTTTGGGAGGGTCCTGTTAGTTTTCCAGAACACGAAGATTCCAGAAGAAAGAAAACTTGACCTAACATGGGAAGGACCATATAAGGTGACAAAAATCATGGGACAAAGAGCATATAAGCTTGAAGACATCGAAGGTCGACCAATCCAAAATAGTTGGAATGCAACGCACCTTAAAAAGTACCGCTTTTAGCTTTCTTTACTTCTGAAACCTATTTGTTTTAATTTGTTCAGATATCCTCATGCGAAGTAGTTTCCAATTCTATGAAAAGCTTCATAAGAGCCATATTACCTGGCAATCACTTGTTTATTGAATTTTAGAACTAAAACACTTAGCATACAAAAATAGCGCTCAACATGAGCAAATTAAATAAAATTGACCAAGTCAAAAAATAGTGCTCGACATGAGCAAATTAAATTGATCAAGAGTAAATAAATAAATAAATAAATAAAAATAAGTAGCGCTCGACATAAAATTGACCGAGCGAATAAAATAAAATCGCTTAGTTCTTTTTAAAGAGAGAGAGAGAAGCTCGATGAGCAAATAATTAAAACTCTATTCGACACGAACCTATTATTAAAAGTTATGTTTGAGCCTTTCTCTCCACAAGATCTATTTTAAAATTAAACGCCAGGAAATTAGTGCAAATTGACTGCAAGCCAAATGTTCAACATAAGCCATGAAACTGATCGGGCAACAAAAATGACGTTTGAGGCAATTAGTTTCTAGCCATTAGGACTCATGTCCAATAAAAACATTTTATACATAAATTTAAAACGTTCAAGATGATTAAATAATCACAAGCATATGAATATGAAGTGAGCAAGAAGCACCATTTGTAAAATTAAAATCATTACAAATCCATCATGCAATTTTGGCAATAGTGGCCATAAAGAATCAATATAATAGAAAAGGAGGGACACCTTAAAATAATAGTTCTACCAAGATAAAAAAGGGCGTATCAAATTTACAACAAATTTAAGCAATCAGGAAACATTTTCTCTCAAAAAAGCGTCAGGTGTAACTTGATTGGTGTTAACTTGTTGATCAACACCACCATCTTGTTGAACTCTAGTTTCGTCCTCTAGCAATCTAAGATGCAACATCTCCTCCATCGGCATCATCCTCTTTTCCCTCTACTATAGCTCTCTGGAATTCTTCACATTGAGCAATAACCTGTTTAGGTTTCCACTTGGAAGACTTTCCCTCTATAAACTGCATTATCAATTCGGCTTTAGTCTTCAAGATAGCCTCTATACCGATTGACACAACCTCTCTGGTCTTGTAATCAAGAACGTCTTTGATAGATTTCAACTCTGCCTTAAGCACTTGGATCCCATTCTCTGATTTTTTCTTCAAAATGTCCAATTCCTTCTTGTGTTGATTTAATTCAACTTCAGCCATAGTAGCCCTATCACTAATTACAGAGTTACTTAGTAGAGCTTTCGAATTTTCAGTTCTCAAAATTTCCATCTCCTTTTCCAACTCATTATTTTCAACACTTAGATTTTTTTTTGCCTTGAAGGGAACTTATAGTGATGTTGCTTCTTCAAAAAAAGATAGTGTTAAGTAGCCTGCAACACATAGAACGAAATTTTTAACATGATAAAAAATAAACATAAAATGAAAACTAATAAGGAATGGTTCTAACATTGGAAGAATGAATTAGACCCTCTTCAATAGTCTCAAACAAAGGCTGACTATAGCGATGATCCCAATCTCCGTCAGTCATAATGTATTGAGTTTCATCTAACTAACCTTTAGGGTTAGAGTGTAAAGTGAGACCAGGAGGAAACTCGATGACGATTTTGTCATCACCTTCTTAGGTGACTCAACCTTTTCTGCTTTATCCAAGTCATCTGCATCATCTGAATGATTCTTTTTTTTGGGAGCTCGACTTGGATGGAGCAATGTACTTTACGTGTAATGTAGTTTTGGGGCTTGAGTTTGCCTTAAGAGGAGACTTCTTTTGGGTAGATGCAAATTGTTCCTTCTGAGAAGGAAAGCCAATCACAATTCCAACCGACTAAATGGTCGACTCTAAAACAACTTTCTTCTTTCTTCTCTGAGTTAAGTACTAAGCAGGGTCAAGAAGTGTAGTCTTGAAAGACAATGACATCTCTTAATCAAGGGATTGATGCGTGTCACATAAGACGAGAAGAAAATAAGAGAATTGATAAAAACAATAGTAATGTGGAATGTAAGTAAAACTAAAACTAGAGAGATGAGTAAACTTGGTTGAGTAATGTGTTCCCACAAAAAGCTACCACATAGAATTTGATTAGTCAATAAATTTCCCCACTTCTTTTCTTGCTCGGGGAACGATAGGATAACTATTGTCCATTCTCTATTGTGAATTCCTATCACTGCTTGAGCAACTTCAAGATTCACTAAAAAAATATAAAATAAAAAAAAGCAATCAAGACAAATTAAATTAAATCAATAAGAACAAAAAAAAAATTGAAATGAAAATTCTAAGAAAAAAGACTGACCAGTAGTTTTTTAGAATTTTGATAATTTAATGTCATCAAATTTGCTGTTAATCAAATCTCCCTTAGCCAAATTTGGGTAACGATCATTTGATTTCAGATCAACAATCAAATGTCGCTTGCTCGAACACAAACAAAAAGAATAACGAACCTTGTCCAAGTCATTCACCTCGAGAACTATGAGTAAAAAATATTTGAAAGTTTAAATGTCAAGCCATATAATTCGCACAGAGTGTCGAGCAATAATAGAATTCTCCAAATATTGATACCCTGGGGCAAGTTCATGATGATCCAATATCCTAAAGCAGGAAAACGAAACCCATTTTTAAAGGGTCTAATAGAAAACCACCCAACTACAGAACGACCAGTCTGCTCTCTCTTCTCCTTGAGGAAGTTGAAGCTCGACCGACTTAGGAATTTGGTAAAGATTCCTATAATTGAAAAGATCAAGTTCAGTCAGAATATTGGGGACATCTTTATGGAGAAAATGAGTTGAGAAACTTGGAAATTCCTTGACATCGATCAAGCTATCATCATCTGAACAAGTTGTCGATTGATTGTCAGACATTATATGTCCAATTTGCTTGTCAAGTGAAAATGTAGATGTCGACGAAGTTAAACTCGAAATAGTAGTCAAATTTGAGTTCTCTAAGTCAATAATCTCCAAAATAATTGAAGGCATCAACAACTGTCTAGCATGCGGAAATCAAGTTAGTAATCTAATCCTGTTACCTAAACTGTGGTCAGCAATATCAAAGATCAAACAAAGTAAATAAAATTCTTTCCCTATTAAAAAATGTTATTTTTGCATGTTATCAAAAAGGATCAAACATGTTCAAAATCGAAAGATTAGAAGATAACTCCAAAAGCAAAAACGATAAAAAGTTTGAGATTAACTCAGATGCAAAGAATTGTGGAATTTCAACAAAAAAAAAAAAAAAAAACTTATGTTGATAAAATGAGAGAAAATATGAATTGAAAGTGAAATTATCTTTCTTAAACACCAATGCCCAGAAATGTGCAGAAGAGGAGCAAGTGCTTGGAAAGTATCAAATGAAGACTTTGAAAATAAAAAAGAGATATGTATTTGCAAAATCATAAGAGAGGAAAAAAATTAGGTTAAGCAGGAGAAACTTAAATTTATAACCACCATTTCACTTAGAAGTAACATGTGTCAATTCATTACCCCGAAACGTCAACGAATGAAGCGACATGAATTCAAAATAATCCCAACTTCCAATGGTTGATATGACATTGTAAATGCGATTTAATTAATATCATGTTTTGAGGGGAATAAATTTCATTAAAAGCAAGCAAGTAAAGTTCAATTTTAGAAGACTAAGGGGCTATAAAATGCATTTTGTCGATTGACGGTTGTCGATCAAACCGTTGATCAACAAAATGAGAGAAAAACTGTAATGGTAAAAAACACATATAATCTGCCTAAAGTAGCTTATGGGTCCAAAATAGAGAAAGCCGAAGTAGGAAGCAACCTATATAAAGCCCGAATGCAGAAATGGAGGATTGTTGGCCCATGGGTCGACTGGCTAGTATAATAGTTAGAAATGGTTGCAACACGATTGGCATCACTAGTGCGAAAGCAGCAAGGATGTGTAATCTCGATACACAACCAGAACAAGCCATGAAAAGTACCGAGGATGTGTAATGTTGATACACAACCAGAACAAGTCATGAAGTACGAAGTGTGGCAATTGAAGGGGAGGTTATGTAAAGCAATGTTGGTGGTCAAATTACTTGACATCCATAATGAAAGACACAAAGATCATAAGTACAAAAACTCCATAGAAATTTCTTCTCATTCTCTATTAATAAAAACTTCATTTATCTTCAACCGTTTCCGTGTTTTAGTCTCTAGATTCATTAGCAAGTTGTTAATGTTTCTTCATTAAAGCTAATAGTTGTATTAGTGCTTGTTGATTTTATCCACTACAATTTTTAAAAAATAAACATTAATGATTAGATAAAAAATCTAAGGGTGCTCTTGGATACGTTTTTTAAAATAGTATTTTTGAAAAGTATTTTTTTAAAATGACGTTTTAGTAATATTTTTGAAAATACATTTTAAAAACGAAAAAAGATAAAATGGTGTTTGAAATCCTTTTTAAAATAGTGCTTTTGAAAACTATTTTTAAAAATGAAAAACATGTTTTTAAAAATGATGCTTTTAAAAATATAATGTATTTAGTAGGATTTCTTAAAAGTTCTTTCAAAAATAGAAAATGATATAAATGCATTTGGTATTATTTTTGTAAATGAGTAAAATAGTTATTTGGAGGGAAACTAATAATTTATTTTGAAAATAATGAAAAATATATATAAAAATTGTTTTTCACTTTTTAATTATCATTTTTAAAAAGGTGTTTTTCATTTAAAAACAATTTACCAAATAACTTTCTCTTATTTTTTGTTTTTGAAAATAAAAAATTATTTTAAAAGTTGCATCCAAATACCACCATATTTTTATTTTTAAAAAATATTTTTAAAAACAGACTATCAAACATATTTTTATCAGTTTTTTGTTTTCAAAAATAAAAGTTATTATCGAAAATGGAACTAAACAGCACTTTAACATTTCTCCTGTTAAAATTCAAACCTACCAGTCAAACACACCATGCTAAGCAAACTTAACCGAAAAAAAAAAAAAGCCAACAACTGGTCTACTAATCACGTGCAACAATAAATTCTCAACTCACCAAGTGGACAAGCTGACGTGGATAAAACTCTGCTCTTACTCGAATGACAAACCAAAATAAAACCACACCCAAGTCATCAACCTCACTTCCACAGCCCTACACCTCACCCCAAACCACCAACAAAGTAACCAAAACCAACGGCTCCGATACGGTCGGTGAGGAGAACAATCTCCCACCACCGTGACACTAACCATAGAATTTTATAACCCAACCGCCCAGGCCAAAGTCAGTTTGATATTCATCAAACGTCTGTTTGTCATCTCGTTTCTCCGATTTTATTTTCCAGCAGAATTCCGCTCTTAATTTTCCCGGGAAAATCCCACTCCACAGGTCACAACTTCACTCATATTCTAAATTTCGTCGATTACTTTCTCTCAGATTATCATTTGTTTTTGTTAGCTTGTATATGACTTTGTTTTTCCTCTTCTGATTGACGCTTTAGGGTTTTTGTAATTTAATTTTTTTGCTAAATGTGGTTTTAATGTTGAATTAATTATCAGAGTTTACTGAATTTCATTTTTTTTTTTTGTTTTTGTTTTTTGTTGTGCTTTGTTATGTTTGGTTACAGCTGAAGTAACGGATTTTATTGTTATTTATATTGTTGGAGTTGAATGCAAGTATTTTAATAGTAGTGTGATGGAGAAAATATTTGTTTGACTAGCTCATGTTTCCGGTTTTGACATGTGAAAGAGTTTGGTAGAAAGAAAGAGATTTTGTTGTTGGCTGATGTTGTGTGCAAGAGAGATGAGCCGTTTCGATTGGATTAGGAGCAGGTCGTTCAGAAATATGTTGAAGAGTTGGTTTGGTTTGGATGATGTTAACCTGGATTTTATAGAGTGCTGCATTTTTGTTTATTATTTTTCTGAAATAGCGCGCTGCATTTTTCAAGCTCTATGATCAAGGTTTAATTTTACAAGGTGTCGAGCTTGTAGCCTGAGATCTAGGGTCTTTTATGTCGAGTCTTTATAGTCAAAAGTGCTTGCTTATCATGCATTTATAACTATTTTTGGAATTGATATGGATCGCTAGTTGCTTTACTTGTTTAGGCTGTTGTTTTTGGTTGTTGAAATACATCCTGAGTGAGATAGATAGGTGTGAGATGTATATATTGAAGCTAGAGCCATAATTCTTGTTGTTTGGTTCATAATTAACTGTTCTGTGCTATTTAGAGGATTTGCACTAATTTATTGACTTTTGCTATAGTTCTTTCTTTGTTTGCTGTGACTACTTACTGTCGTCACTGACATCCTGCTTCTGGAAGCAAGCAAACTTAAGGCAATGTTTATTGTGCATGCAGTAGATATTAGTCTGAAGAAATTGTTGCAGTGGAGAGAAGGCTGATTTAGTCTTTGGCAATGTGGTATATTTAGTAGACGGGTTGTCATAACGTTGATTGAAGGTTCAATTAGAGAAGAAAAAGGATTGAAATGAGCATTCTTAGACTAGTGTTGCAGATTCATTAGCATGATGTTTTGAAAGAATCGGTAAGTATCCTTGACCAAACATACGTAATATCTTGATGGGATGGAGGAATCTTCAATACTCTTTATTTCTGTTTCTCTTCTCACTAAGGTTCAATTGTCAAACAGGCATTGAAAATGGGATTGATAGCCATGGGTGTTGAGTCAGAGTCAGCCATAGCCTTCAGCTGGCCAGTCTTCAGTGCAAGCATATTTGTCTTTGTTGCTCTTGTCCTCTCCATGTATCTCATCTTTGAACATTTAGCTGGTTACAATCAGCCAGAGGTTCATGCTCATACTCCCTTTTTCCAGATTTTGGGAGATAATATATATTGTGCTATGCTCTGTACTTGTTATTTTATAATACTTTTTTCATTACTTTTATGGATGTATTAATGTTATTTCATGTAGCTTGGCACAGTGTCTATTTATTTTTATAATCCTCCAGAATTGATAATTGCAATTTTTACATTTAATTTCAGGAGCAGAAGTTTTTGATTGGACTTATTCTCATGGTTCCTGTTTATGCGCTTGAATCGGTATGTATGACAACATGTAGTGTTCTCCCCTACCTCTGCTTGATTCTTGTTTAGTTATTATATCTTCTGAAGTTTTACTGATTTCGGTGTTAAGGTTAAACTGTTTCTGTAGAATTGTCTTCTTGGATGCAACTACAATGATTGTATTGCTTAAAATCATCTTCATATTCATCTTCATATTCATGTGCACCTAATCATATTGTAGAAAATAATATGTTTTTACTTAATATGAAGCAAATAATTACTAATGCATGCGGTTTTTTTTTTTTTTAATTATTATTTATATTTAATGATTTTATAGCTACCTTGAATGTGTAAAAGAATGTTAAATTGCTCTGTCAATGCTGTGGCCTCTGCGAAACTAGTAGTGTGTGAAATTTCATTGTGTGGAGAGAGTGTTGAATTGTTCAGTTTTCGTAACGATTGTATGTTAAGAGAGTTGTAAATATGGGAGGACTATTTATGTAGGCGGATACTTTGTGAGGAAAATGTTGAACTATGGTAGAGCTGCCATGCAATGTATTGTTAAGATACATTAGTGCCAAGTAATTGAAGTAACTAAACTCCACTAACTTGAATATTTTTAACTTATGGTTGATATTTAGCAATATTGAAAGTACTTAAAAGCATGAGCTAGATTATTTTCAGACAATTGGTAAAAATGTGGAACTTGGCATCTGTGACATATACCTTATTTTAAAATTGATATCGAATCATCTCTTTGACCTGTAGAATATGATGGTTGCAGGTTCTACATAATTGCAAATGAATTTTGGATTGTTATATGCTTTTCGTTAAATATGATATGACTTTTCAGAAATATGTAGCAGCATGCTTACTTTTTGTCACTCAAGAATCTGCATACTGTAGTTTTGTTAAATTTTAATTCTACGAGTTATTAAAGTTATTGTTGTGCTATGATAATTGTATCATGTTTCGCTGTTGTTTACAGTGATATATATGACTGTTACAAAAACAGAATTTTTTCATGATACATGATTTGATAAGCATGTGTTCATGACAGTTTGCAGATCCTTCTAAGTATGAGTATCTTTGTTTCTGTAAAGCTCTTGGTTGTTACATCATGAATAGATATCAGCATCTGTCAACGTTTTTTTAGTTATTTATATAATTGTTTTTCATTATGAAAAGTATTGCTTTTTTCATCTTGCAAATATCCATTTTATTTTTGCTTCTCTTGTAAGTATTATTTTTTTGACTGCTTTCCTTGCTGTCTCTGTGAAAATTTTAATAATTGACAAAATGTTATTGTCCTGGCATCTGCTTCCCTGCAATACTCCAAAACTTGAGTTTGTAGGTTATGTAGTGAGTATTAATACTATGCTTTGGTGGATTTTGATGATTTTCTGGGCAGTTTTTATCATTATTGGATTCAGCTTATGCATTCAACTGTGAAATAATACGGGACTGTTACGAAGCCTTTGCACTTTACTGCTTTGAAAGATATTTGATTGCCTGCTTAGGTATGTGGGCTGGATTCTGAAGGTGCTTTGATTTCCCTTTCATATATTATAGCTATCATTGGCCTGGAATGTTACTTGGAAGTAATTGGAAAGTGGTGACATATTTTTCTTTTCTTTTAGTGAGGAGAACCCTAATCATTCCTGAAATAATCTATATTAAGAAAAAGAACTAGTTGAATTATTAACCCATAATACAAACCATTCATATTGACAAACTCATGCCATACTATTAGGTTGAAGTATTCTTTTGTGCTGTCAAATTATGATTGCCATTAAAAATTGTAGATTAGAGAGCTCCATGTGTAAAGTTTAGTCTTGTTTACATTATCAGATTATTATTGCTCGGGGGAAAGAATAGAGAGATCACTGCTGACATGGTTGATACAGTGAACTACCCTGATTGAAAATGCTTATGTACATAATCCTTAATTATAAGTGTCTGATTGCATGTATTGTAAAGCATCGTTTCTCATCACTGATAAGTCAGTAAGTTGATGAGGAGCATCCACTTCTAGGTAGGCACCCCTGTAATATCTAGTTATGATGCTTAGTTATGCAAAAAAATAATGATGATAAAGAAAAAAGATGCTTAGTAACCTTTGTGCTTAGGTAATACCTCCAATTAAATAAATTAAGTTAAAAGAAAAAGATGCTGAGCCACCTTTTTCCGATGAAACACACAGTCAAGATGCCTATCCCTTCTCATCTTTCTCCTTTGTAGTAGTTCATTGACGCTATGTCTAGGCAAGTGAATTTTCTCCTAGATGCTGTAGTTTGTATGCGATTTATGTGTACACAAACTATGTATATGTGCGCTGAGCACATGTACATATGCTCAGCAGCCATTAGAAGAATTGCTGCTTTAATATCTACTGAAATAATTTTGAGTGAAATTTCCCATTCTTTTGTGACTTCCATTTTATTTGTGTATTGCAAAATTGTTTGATTTATCTATTTTCTGAAATAATTTCTGATTGTCATATGAATCTTGATAAATATTTGCCTTTGATGTGATGAAAATTATGCTACCGAAAGGTGGGGAAAAAAGAACAATCGAATTCATGGAAAGTCAGTCCGTAATCAGTCCCAGCACACCACTTTTGGAAGAATCATATTCCTATGGGGTTGTTGAACATCCTTTTCCGTTAAATTGCTGTCTAAAGGATTGGTATCTTGGTCCTGAGTTCTACCATGCTGTGAAAATTGGCATCGTTCAATATGTACGTATGAAATCGTTTTTGTTCTTACGTCTGTCCCTCTCTCTCTGTCTCTCTCTCTCTCTAAATCTCTTGGCCATTAAATTCTTACTTGAACATTTATTTTCCAGATGATATTGAAGATGATCTGTGCACTGTTAGCTATGATTCTTCAAACTTTTGGGGTTTACGGAGAAGGAAAATTTGAATGGAGATATGGGTAAGGTGGCCTTATTCATTTTTTCTGGTTATCAAATGCAACAGTTCTTTACTATAGTCCTTTTTAATTACACATATGTTCATTGCGTTCATGAGGTGACTGGTTTTTCAAGACCATGATGTGGTCATGACCTGAAAATTTAATTTGCTTGCAGTTATCCATACTTGGCAGTTGTTCTTAATTTCAGTCAAACCTGGGCCCTGTATTGTCTTGTTCAGTTTTACTCTGTCACTAAAGACAAGTTGGAACCGATTAGACCCTTAGCCAAGTTCCTCACATTCAAATCTATTGTGTTCCTGACTTGGTGGCAAGGTGTTGCTGTTGCATTTCTCTTCTCAATGGGAGCTTTCAAAGGGTCTTTGGCACAGGAATTGAAAACACGGATACAAGACTACATCATTTGTATTGAGGTGTGTTAAGTAAATGTTGCATCAGAATTAATCATTGCATCATAAGTATTGGTCATCCGTAATTAATTTAATTTTTGACAATTTAAGGGCAATTAAATTTGTTGGAAGTTCTTACATCATATCCATGAAACAGATGGGTATTGCAGCTGTTGTGCATCTTTATGTCTTTCCCGCAAGACCTTACAAACGTGGAGAAAGATGCGTCCGTAATGTAGCTGTTATGGCTGATTATGCATCTCTTGGAACACCTCCAGATCCGGAGGAAGTTCGAGATTGTGAAAGAACAACAAGAATGCGCATGGCTCGCCATGATGACAGAGAAAAACGGCTGAATTTTCCACAGAGTGTTCGTGATGTGGTCTTGGGTAGTGGTGAAATTGTGAGATATTTACTTTTTACGTACTACATTTGAATTTTCTTTCTTAATTTTAATTGTTTATCGTCTCTTTGTTCTTTAGAACTTGTTTTTGTGCTCTTGGTCCTGCTTTTAAAGTTCATTGACTTCCTTTTCTTCGTGTGTTTAAATAGATTGTTGATGACATGAAGTACACGGTTTCACATTTTGTTGAACCAGTTGAAAGAGGAATCACAAAAATAAATAAAACCCTCCATCAAATATCAGAAAATGTGAAACGCCAGGAGGAAAGAAGGAGAAGCTCTAAGGATGACAGTGTTATTCCCTTGAATACATGGACAAGAGAATTTTCTGATGTTCATGATACTATTCCTGAAGGGAGTGTTAGTGACAGTGGTGTATCCAATGGGAAGAGACCGTATTACCAATCCAAAGCATTTAAGGTTAGAACAGGCAGATGATGTTGGAGCCTTTTTGTCATACATTTTCTCAGTAGAATTCAGAGGACAATGAATCCTGATGTGATTTTTATACAATATCATTATCCTGGTAAGCATACACAAATTTAACAGTGTCAGTTTTTTTAACCTTTGTTCCTTCTATAAGATGCAAGGTGTGAACTCGATGATGTCATTGACTCATTGTCTAGGGTGAAGAATCTGGGGGCCAAACTTTGCCAGTCTCTAGCTGTGAAAGTGTATAGCAAATACTGCGTTATGGGATTTGATTAAAGCATTGCTGCAGAATTTGGTACTGTGCACAGGTTTAGCTTTGGAACATGTACATATTATGACATTGAAACTACGTGCGAACTTTAAACATTCTTGCTGTTGCATTGAAACTGTTATGCATGTTCATTACACATTGGTCTTCACCATTGAAAAGGTGCAATAATGTACATTAAGATATGCCCTATAAAGGGCTGACTTTTACACTGCTTTTATATATTAGCCATATTTTTAGCATGGTACAAATTCTGCTTTATAAAATTTACTGGCCGGGATGGCATTAGTGAGTGCCTTAAAGGGGGTGCAGAAGACCGGTTAAGTTATACCTCGGTTTTTGTCTTATATTGAGCTAAAATTTCATGCTCTCAAATTTCCTTAGCTGATCTAAACTCTAAAGCAGGGGACTAGATACGAGGACTATTCTGACCATGATTAAACTATGCTTTTCTCAGAATTTTCTTTATTGGTATGAAGAATAGAAGATGTGTCTAAACAGATATAGCTGAAGCTAGTTTGCTATCAGGTTCTAACTTAAACTCTATCAAGCCGTGGTATAATCGTATAATACCAATTAGAGAATAAGGCTTAAACATCACTGAATTCATGTGCGATCTCTTGTAATTTTTTATCAAGTAATTGAATTTTAGCAGCATTGGCAAGTAGAAATTGGGTTTGTGGTCCTCTATCTGCGGAATGGGCTTTTGCTGTGTGGTAGTTTATCAGCTTCGATGGTTGTAAAAATATTCTGAAGGGTAAAGTAAAGCAGCCTAATTTAGGTTTCTTTTTTTTTTTTTTTTTTCGGAAAACAAAACAGCCTGTATTGTTTTATTATTGATTAAAAAAAAGGGAAAAATCCCAAAGAATCCTTTTTGATATATTATCAATTTTTTTAAATATAGTTTCATTTTTATTCATAATACTGTCTAACCTTAAATTAAACATTCAAAACATTCGGTTGAGGCATATGAAAGGACAACAATGCCCCGATGGTCACAGTTTTTATTAGGTTTAAAAAAGTTGACCGTTTAATAATAAGGGTAAAAAGAAAATGGTAATAAAAGTATAATTAAAATAAGGAAAAATCTTTTTTAAAAAAAAAAAAAACCTTTTTTTTTGTGTTTTTTTTTTTCACAACGTTTCATTTTTATTCAAAATTTTTTATACTGTCAATTTTTGAACAAAAATATTAGAAAAAGATAAAATATCGAATGGACTATTGATTTATTAAATAATAAAATTAAAAATATAAAATTTAAAATAAATAAATTAAATTGACCAAATTAACCGAATAAAAAAATGAAAAAACAAAATAGAAAAAATTATCTTAAAAAAAAATTGAAATTTAGAAGAAAAATTGAAAAAAAAAGAAAAAGAAAAAAGAGGTCCAATCTCCAAGACCAAAACAAGATGGCAAAAGATGAATTTTTAATTTTATTTCAATATATATATTTTTTTAGATGATGATGTTCTAGTTGTTGATAATAAAGGTTTATTGATGTTCTAGATGATGTTTGAGGTTGGACATTATTCCAGATGAAGTTTAAGATTTATTGATATTTTATATAATGTTCTGATGATTGATGATGTTAATAAAATTTTGTTTTTTAATTTTGTTTTTTTGGGTTTTGGAGATTGGATTGTTTTTATTTTTTATTTTCCAATTTTTTCCTTTAAATTTTATTTTGTTTTTAAATAAAAAAATTTTATTTTGTTTTTGCATTTTTATTTAATCAAATAGGTCAATTTAATATTATTTATTTTAATTTTTATATTTTTATATTTTAATATTATTTGAATCAAGGGTAAATTCGATATTTTAACTTTTTCCAATATTTTTATTAAAAAATTGATGGTATTAGAAATTTTGGATAATAACAAACTACATGATGGAAAATTGACAGTATGTCAAAAGTCAAAGGTTTTTTAAGGATTTTTTGCTATATTATAATATTATAATATTATTTAAATCAATGATAAATTCAATATTTTAACTTTTTCTAACATTTTCATTAAAAAATTGACGGTATGGGAAATTATAAACAAAAATGAAGCTATATGCTGAAAAATAGATAATATATCAAAAGTAAAGGGCTTTCTTAGGATAGTCCCAAAAAATAATGATAGTTTTCTATAAATATGATTTCTGACATCTGACTAGTTTAGCTATTGAGGTTGCGTAATGTTTGTTTTTATACATCAAATTAAGGTTTTTGGTTCACATTTAACTAGTTATTCTAATATTAGAGTTATTGAGGACTTAAACAAGATGTCTTGAGTTCAATGAATTTTGATGGGTTTTTTTAAAATAAGAATAATGAAATGTATTTATATAACATGGTTAGAATATATGTATCTTTTCACATGTGGATTGTTTTATATATGTATCTTTTAAAAAAGGAGGTGAACAAATTATTTAGCTTACAATTTTTTTTTCTTAATTGGGTACTATTGTGCCTAAAAGTAACATGGCTCATCAATCCAAATAAGATTCAAAAGATTAGCAAACTCGAAAGCCCAAACAGGAAGTAATATATTTTATTATTGTATTTAATAATAAATTATTAATCTATTTTATTATTGCTTTAAAATAATTTTATAGTGAAATAACGATGTTAACCTCCATTAGTATTGTCAACTAAACGATGGGATTTGTTTGTGTAGTTTAATGTAAAAATTGTAAATTATGCTTTAAAAAATAATAAAAAAAATAAGGCTTTGGAGTGTAATTTACCCTTTTTGGAGTTTAAATTATGCTTTCAAAATTGTAAATTTACCCTTTGATAAGATGAGGAGTAGGGACTGGGAAGGGTGGTAAATGTAAAGAAACAAGGAGGGTAAAAATGTCATAACGACGAGAAAAGAGGATTAGGGTTTTGGTGGCTTACTCTATATATAGAGTTTTTTCTCCAACTCTTCTTCATTCTAAAATGTGTAATTTTCTTCTCTGTTTGTTCGTTGTAGTTTTCTCTTGAAATAAAATGTTGGGCAATGATGAGAAATGGATTAGTCATGCACCACTCTTAGTTAATAAGTGCTGATAACTCTATCATACCCATTTCTATCTGAGCTCTATTTATCTGTTTTCATTTTTTTTTTCTCGAATTGAATGGGAAACAAAAGGGATCCACGTGATGTGATCTTCTTATTTGAAGATTGAACCATGATGCGGACCGTACAGCTACGATTGCTTCTGGGGATACTCTTTGGTTTCTGATGGTCCCTTTGGTTTTCCATTTTTCTGTTTCTGCTCTATCTTCTTTTCATCTTTTTTGATTTTTTTTTTAATTTTTTTTAATTGTTCATATTTAAATCACAGAAGGGTTTTGTTTGCGAACTTGTTGAAAATGGCATATTTGAATTGAAAATTAAGATTTCTGGGTCATTGAGCTTTCAGCGAAGGCATAGTTTTTGAACCTTTTCAAAGCTGTTGTTCAGATGATTACTTTTGCGGTGGTTCTGATTTTTCAAGAGAAGCCAAAAGCTGATTTTGGATTTTACAAGATGAGAAATCCAAACAAACTCAAAATGGCCTGGTCTCAAAAAGCCTTGTGAAACATTCAAGAGTTTTTAAAGACTGAAAATCTATGTCAAGTAGGGATTCAACTTTGTTTCAACTGGCTTTCGTTGAAAGAGTTTTAAATAAAACTATCAATTCTAATTTTTTAAAACTTTTTTATCCTCTAAAAACAGAGGATTCCACTCATTCCCCTATCTGTGATCGGGTCACTCTACAAGGAGGTTCAACAATGCTCTACAGAAGATAAAAGAAAAAAATATATCAATAAAAATTATGAGTATATTTAACAAGAGTACTGCACCATCAAACATTTCACGAAAAAATCTACACCATCAGACAAATGATGAAGTAAGGAAGTCCAAAAATTTGCGAAAAAAATGAGGAAGGAAAGAGGTAGAAGAAGGATTTGAAGAAACGAATGAAGTAGAACAAATTTCGAACGTGAACCGTGATGATTTGCTAAGATTTGAAAGAAAAGAGTAGGGTATTCGGTTTTGGGGCAAAGTTGAGCCCAAACAATATCAGTTTTTAAAATAGAAAATCATGTTGAATTGCATATATAAATGGAGTTTGGTTTGGTGCTGGTCATATCGATTAGGGCCGTGAAAATGGGCTTCTAATTATTTATTGGGCCAATTTTAAAATTCAAATTTTTTATTCAATTGGACCATTTTAAAAATAAAAAATTATATGTGGGAAAGATGACGAGAGATATTTATACATTTAATCGTTTGATTAGAAAAATGATAGAATAGTGTAATGTGCAAATTTTGTACATTATAGCTTGGAAAACTTTAGAATATGTAAAGAAACTATCATACAAACAAGTGGATGAGTCATATCAATAGTTTATGTTTAAAACTATCAAATTTTGACACAATGACGACAATTAAGAGGAATGAAAACAATCAGTTCTTATATTTGTTCATTGCACTTGGAGTGTCTATTGAGAGCTTTCGATCTTACATGAGACTGATTGTTGCTATTGATGCTACTCATTTGAAAGATAAAAAAATGATTTTTTTGCTGCATGCAGAGATGAATCAAAGATAATTTATCTTATTGCTTTTGAATTTGTTGATGAAGAGTCGGACTGTTCATGAACATAGTTCCTAAAAATGTTGTAAGAGGCGATTGATATGTCAGACGATTTGCTTATCGTATCCGATCGTCATAAAAGCATATCAAATAAGATGTAAGTAGTTTTTTTCCAAAGTCCTACACATGTTTTTTCCATTCGTGGGAAAACCTTAAGCAACATTGTAAAAAGTATTCAGATGTGAAAAATGCATTTTACAATGCAACATACTGTTATATGCCTGATGATTGCAACAAAATATTAGAAGAAATTTGGGTGTTACGTTGAAAACACATGAAACTTTAGTTAATGTTGGAGTGAGTAGGTGGTTATAAGCACATTGTCCAAAAAGAAAATATGAAATGATGAGCACCAACATTGTAGAGTTGCTCAATAATTGCATGATGCAAGCACGTCATTTGGTAATAACAACTACACATGAATATGTGAGAAATGTGGTGCAGAGATAGTTTAATAATATACGTGTTGTTGCTAAGAAGCTCATAATTTATGTTACCATTGTTGCATACAATCAAATCATGCTAGCAAAAAAGTTATCAATGGAAGGTAGCATATATCGCATTACAAAACCGATCACGTATAGCATCATACATCTTGGCAAAGACGATGCAGCGGTTAATATTCAATCGAACACATGTACTTGTAAGTAAGGGTACCAAGATCAGTTGCCATGTGTTCATGCAGGTATCGTAATTGTACATTATTATGGTCGTTTTCACGACAGGAGACAAATGGGTTGCTGAAAGCCCAAAAGATGAGTACAGTAATAAAAGGCCTAAAGAGTCAATTCCTTAGGTTGCGACTATGAGCTCGCTGTACCCTCAAGCTCGTGCTTATAGCAAGTTTGTTTTGGCATACTTCCAGCTCGTGCCTGTGACCAGCTTACTTTGATGCATCCTCAACTCATGTTCACATCTAAGTCCGTCTCAATACATTTTCAGCTCGCATAAGCGAACAGATCAGATTGATGAGCTCGTGTCAAGTAGTGTCTTGAGAAGCCAATGTCAAATCGTCCTGATTTCCAGATTTCACGCTGACTCAATCTTTACAGTCCCAAGGGGCATTTAATGCGGTGGCGACTATGCATTTAATACAGAGAAGATTTTACCTGAAGTATTTAATGCGGGAGTGGGCATGTAAGAATAATCATTGCTGTAGCAATAAATGCAGTATGGTCTGAGTCAGATTAGTTGAGAACAATGATGATTTTTAGGGTGTAAAACACTCAATTGTCACCATTCTCCTCTATAAATAAGAGAGATGTTTATTGTAAAAATAAGTTAACACTAGTATTACTGTCACTCTACAAAAATATATTCAGGGTGACCCGTGGACGTAAACACACTTGTCGAACCATGTAAAATTCTTGTCTTTGCATTCTTCCTTCCCCCCTTCTCTGGTCATTAATTGCTCTTTTACTATCACCCATCTATCTTAACCAATATTCAATCGTTTTTATTACTATTTGCCTACCTTAAACAATATTTATTACCACTTATTATCAGAATCACAGTATGAGTTTTTGGATCTCCAAGTCGACTGATTTTGAACGTCGACATACATTATTACTTTCGGTATTTCATGTCATATCGTAATACTTAAGTTTGTGATACATATCAAGTTCAAGGACATTAGTTGTGATACACTTTGTAATTATTGTAACGTAGAATGGCTGAAAGCTGTATATGAACGTCCGATTAATCTCGTCCCTAAATTGGCCAGTTAGAATATTTTACAAAAGTTAGAAGCATGATTGTACTACCACCCAGAGACACAAGACAAGCAGGTAGACTACAGAAGGTTTAGATTCCTTTAATTGGGAAACTCGTCGTACAAAAAAGTCTGGAAAATGTAGTCTAAGAGGACACAACCATCTTCGTTACCTTGATCCCTCATATTTCAGCAAGCGAAGGAACGAGTGTAGCCATGGGTGCGAAAGATGGGACGAGTGTAGCTATGGGTGCGAAAGCTAGGATAAGCATAAATGCGGGTAAAAATGTCTCGCTGTTTCGAAGATGCCACCTCTGTCATGAGATTGAACACAACCAACATTGATGTCCTTAACAATTTCCTACTACCAATCTAGTGGTGGGTAATAATGAAAAAAATGATTAGTCATTAATTTTATTTTATTTTTAAAATAAAATTTTACTTCATTTATATAATACTTCAATACTATTATATTCGGATTGGTTTTTAAGGTATTAATTTTAATTTCATCAATTTTAATGAATGAATGCAAATTTAATGTATGAAGTAAAATAATTAATATCAAATTTAATGAATAAAGTAAAACGCTTAAAAAAACCGATCTACGGCTTCAACATTGGATCAGTTTCAATTTAATCAATTAAGATAGAATTGTGTAAATAACTTATGTAATGACTTTTTAGTCACTGGGAACCTTCGAATATGGTGGAAAAGGGGGTAAAAATGGGAGAAAACATAGGATCAGTTTTTCAGTGGTATTAAGAAACTGATTTCGGTTTTTAAACCCCTGTAAAAACTCATGATGGTTTTTCTTGATTTTCTTGTCTGAATATAACTTTCAATGACCAACAAATGACATCAAAGTTACTTTAATTTAATCAATTAACATAGAATTGCGTAAATAACTTACATAATGACTCTATATGGTGACATTAAAGTAAGACATGACATTTAGGTGACAAGGTTTCACCTTGTGCAAATATCAAAGTTAATTCATTCAACTATATTTGTTTGTAATATTGATTCATTGTGGGATATAACATCAATTCTATGATTTTTGTGTCTTTTTTAGTCGCTGAAAAACTTCAAATGTGGTAGAAAATAAGGTAAAAAGAGGAGAAAACATAAGATCGGATTTTCACTAGGGTTAAGAAATCAATTTCGGTTTTTAAACCCCTTTAAAAAACCGATCATGAGTTGTTCTTGATTTTCTCGTCTGATCGGTTTTTAAGTAAGTTAAAAAATCAATTTCGAATTTTAAACCCCTTTAAAAACCCAATCATGGTTTTTCTTGAATTTCTTCTTTTCAAATGACTTTCAATAACCAACAAATAGTCTAAATATTACTTCAATTTAATCAATTAATATAGAATTGCATAAATAACTTACATAATGACTCCACATGGTGACATTGGAGTAAAACATGACATTTAGGTGATAATGTTTCACTTTGTGTAAATCTCAATATTGATTCATCCAATATGTTTATTTGTAATGTTGATCCGTTGTGGGATATAATATCAATTCTATGATTTTTGTATCTTTTTGGTCACCGAGAACCTTTAAATATGGTGAAAAATAAGGTAAAAAGGGAAGAAAACATATGATCAGTTTTTTAGTAGGGCTAAGAAATCGATTTCGGTTTTTCAACCCTTGTAAACAATCAATCATAAGTTTTTCTTATTTTCTCTTCTAATCGGTTTTTCAAACTGACTGAAAAATCGATTTTGGATTTTAAATCTCTTTAAAAAATTGATTTCTTGATTTATAACTTAATAATATTAACCTCTAGTATATTATTTTTGTAAAATAGTAATTAACAAAATGAATAATTAATATATAAATTAATAGATTTACTTATATACAACATCTCTTTATCAGGGTCTAATGTCCATTTCTCAAATTTATTTAGTTTATACAGTGGTGTCGAAAACATATATAGATTCTAACAATCTCTGCCCTTAATGCAATGACTTTTGCAACCTGATTGGGTTGTCTTGATTTCCATGTACTCTCTTTTAACTGTAAAAGTCGCGTATGTACATTGCTATGTATGTTCCACAACTGTATCAGTAATAAATTAATTAAATAATATTAACATAACATTTAGAATATATATATATTAATTAAATTATAAATTTACTAACTCATTGGGTTACTAGGCACAACTGTTCTATTAAGACGCTCAAGTTTCCACCGTTCATCCACAGGTGGCATATCTATGTGGGTCTTCTTATAAACTCTTATAAACGGTAACAAGATGGGCATGAAAGACAACAACTCAAGTGGTTTGATCCGTTCGGCTATGTCAATATTTGCAAAGGAGTCATATATTAATATTTTTTACTCTCTGAAGCACACCTAATAGAGGATTCAGTGATTTTGATTCATACTATATGATAGTAACACCTGCAGTTTGAAGACGTCGGTGGTATAGGATTAATTTGGATAATCAAATAATAAATCATAATCTTTTAACAAAATTTACATTTTCAACACGCCACCACGAGACCGATGCGTCTATTTGACCACAACCGAATGAAAGCCAATTTGAGGGTACATCAGCTATAATCAAATCAAATTTTATTTCTTTGTCGACGTAATGCTTTTTATAGTACAATGTTATAAATGCCTACAAGATAAAAATTAAATATGTTATTTAACTTCAAGGACATGGTGACATTGAAATTGCAAATGCATAACTGACTGAAATGTAAATACTCATAAACAAGGAACTCCATGGATTGCGTATCTATTGTCCTTAACCTTATTCCACCACTTCTTTCATAGGCACGCAAATAAGAATCGGTATGCTCTGAAGTCAATCATTGGTTCTCGTTCTCGAAGATTCGTAATGTGTTCGGTATCACGTACCACCTATAACGATAAACCACATGCGTAAAATAAATAATAATAATAATAATAATAATAATAATAATAATAATAATAATAATTGATTGTAAATTTTATTACATTAGCAACTAGGATGAAAGGATAATGATGCTTTTTATCAATACTTGAGAACTAAAGACGTGGAAGCTTTGTATTCATTGTAGACAACCTCTACGGGGTCTATAGACTCCGCCATCTCATTAACCTGTTGTTAGGGCACTTTCTTTTTCTTTTCAATGGTGCAAGATTCGTGTATGATGTTTGTAAAGACATCGTTGGTTTCATTTTTCATTTGCCCTGTTCCTGGATGATCTCATTCTGCAATTGTAAGCAAATAAAAAACATGAATTACATATTTAGAATTATATATCAAACTATAACACAGTAGATATACTATATATACCTAGTCATTACCATGTTCAGCCTCTGCATCTGATAGACCTCTTGAGACCTTCTGAAAGTGATGGATCTTCTTGTAACACTCTCCACTCGATTCCCATTCGGATGGGAACTCGAGTCAAATGATGCAACCTTAATCGGTTTATTCGTTATTATTTTACATATATACACTATAATTTTTTTTTTTGAAAATCCAGCAAAGTTTCATTTGTTTTTCTGAAAAATTCAAAATTTTAAAAACCTACAAATTTCGAATTCAATACTTCTAAAATATATTCGTTTTCTTAACTACTCTTTCGGACCCCCCGTTCATCTTAAAATCACTTAATCACACAATTTTTATGAAATCACACATTTATTGAAAATCACAATAATGAAAGTAAACGCAAAATAAAAGAAGAGCGATAATTCTCTTACAAACCATTTTACAATACTAAAACTTTTATTCATTTTATATATCTTATCATTTACAAAATTTCAGGTATACCAATATGTGTACATAGATATGTTCATTTCAATGTACTTTAACACAAATATATATACATATTAAAAGAATAACTACAAAAAACGTGAATGAATGTGACTCGCTAGAAGTGTTGCCGATATCTCATCAGTCTTTATCTATAATGCTCAGTTCAACAACTTACGTATTGTAGATCCAACGCGCTAAGTATTTCTACTTATTGGGTTTACACAGATTTTAAATTCATCATTTCTCATAAATACAATATTGTAAGGAAAGATTCCACAGTTCTCAGATTTTTATAATAAATCATAAAGAGGTCGAGTTACTAGTCAACACACACATAATTTGCATAAACATCACTTTTTAAATATAACCTTACTAAACCAAATTTCATCATTTCATAAAAAATACCATTTTATATTACAAGATTCCACAATTTTTAAGCTTTTATCAAATATTCACCAAGTAATCCGTTTACTAATAAATACATAAAAAATATATATATACATAGAAATCATTTTTTTTTAAACATAACAACACGATTTTATTTAATATTTTTCAGCTTCCTTTATAAACACTGACACAATACCATGGATTGAAAAACTGGTTTTTTCGATGTTGAACACTCGGTGACTACCCGCTGGATCTCATTTCACATATCACGAAATTTCTGGGACTGGACACTCGATACCTCTCAAGATTCATGAATCAAGTATTAATATGTATAGACAAATTGGTACAATACTGCTATAATCACCCTATTGACATGCCAAGTTCTTCGGCATCGGACACTTAGTGATTACTTGCCATATCATATTTCACATAACACATGAATTTTGAGACCGGATACTCAGTGCCTCTCAAAGTCCAAAATTCATAATCTTTGTATTAAAACTGCGGTGCAATACTGCTAATATTTCCTTATTGGCATACCAATTTCCAATCCCCACCTACTAATGTTTAAATTTATTCGGAGCCTTAATATTTTTCAATAATTACAAAATTATCAATTCAAATATAATTTTTATTGGCGTAAATATTTAATCACATTTTTTTTGTATCTATTTTTCAAAACCTTCCAAAGCATCACTCTTAATCTTTTCAAATGACCATTTTACCCCTAGTTTTAGCATCAAAATTTAACAAAACAAACTCTTTTCTTTTCTTGCATAAATTCGATCAATGGGTAAAATTTGTAAACTTTTTCTTTCAAATTACCAATGCAATGCATAATTTATTCAAACTTCATGTAATCAACACATAACTTATTATGAAATAACCAAATTACCCTTGTATACAAAGCTAGCATACATTCGGTCAATGAAGGGGATTTTGAAAATTTTCCTTTTTCATGCACCAATTCATCAGATAAACCATTGAAATGTCATTAAATTAACACACAAATAAGCATGAAATGACAAAAATACCTCTAGATTTCTCTCTAGGGTGCATTTGGTCTAAGTGTCCAACTTTTGCGAATTTTTGTTTCAATTTGTTTTTCATCCCAAAATTCATTTCAACAACACCCAAATGATACATAAATATCATTTATACTAAATCACCACATCAAGAGAATAAAATCACAAAATTTTAAAAGAAATTTTCATTGTAATGCTTACTAATAAAATCAAAATTTTAAAATATGTGTACACCAACAACATCACAACCACACTTTAACTTAAATTCATTCCAAAAGCTCATACAACTCATTCAAACATTAAAAAAAAAAAAAAAAATCAATACCAACACATGAGTAACATTATTAGTCCATACACTAGTATAATTATTCATTAGTTCATTCATGTAGACGTTGTTTTCTGGTTGACGAGAGCCTAAAATCTAATATCTGCAATCAATGTGAAATAAAATAGAAAACAAGAGAAAGTGACGGAGAATAAGAACAACACACCAAGATTTTTAATGTCGTTCAGCCAATAAGCCTATGTCCACGACTGTCTCTCAATATTTCTGCAAAGTGACAGTATAGCATTTTCTGTGTCTTTTTGTTACAATAAATTCAGTCTCTATTTATAGAGAAAGAAACGTTACAGTTTAGGTAGAGATAAAATAGGAAGAGAATCCTGAATTAATTACACTTCCTAATTAGTTAGAGTAAAATCAAGAAACTGTTTCGTAAAGTTCGGGATCACGTTGACTCAGTTTAAATTTGAATTAACTTCCAATTCTGATGAGAGAATTATGATCAAATCGGGTCACTGCCTTTTCTAGAAGACTTCCTTTTCTAACTGTTCATTGTACGAGCTAGAGCCTGTCTTGGATGACCTCGAGCTAGACCCTGCTCTGAGTAACGAGCTAGATGCTGAGGAGTTGAGAGCTGAGAGCTCCATCCTACTAGCTGTGAGTTGGAGGTAGCTAGCTGCGAGCTGGGTTCAGTGAGTTACGAGCTGGATGCTGAGATCTGAAAGCTGAGACCTGAGACTTGAGACCTGAGAGCTGGGAGCTCATCAGCGAGCTGAGACCTA
This sequence comes from Litchi chinensis, assembly GCA_019925255.1. NCBI lineage: Eukaryota > Viridiplantae > Streptophyta > Magnoliopsida > Sapindales > Sapindaceae > Litchi > Litchi chinensis. The sequence goes on from CM034468.1 coordinate 20,278,386, forward strand.
GAGCTGGGAGCTGAGCTTGAGAGCTGAGAGCTGAGAGCTCATCAGCGAGCTGAGACCTAAGAGCTGGGAGCTCATCAACTAGCTGAGACCTGAGAACTGGGAGCTGAGACCTAAGAGTTGGGTTCGTTCTTTGGATCTTAGGTTTTGTCTATTGGATCAACCCTCTAGGTCAGTTCACTGGGCTTTCACCAGCTCATTTACACAACCCAAATTATACCCACAACAATTCACTTGCATTTTCTTTTCAATAATCACCTCAAATTAATACAACACCACATATAAACTCATCCCAACATTAAAATCCATCAAATTACATAAACTTTTCCAAGTTAGACACATACTAATATATGATACAACTAAGCTATTCACTTCATTCCAAACTCAAAAATCATGCTCAAATGCATCAATTACATCCCAAAACATTCAATAACTCATTCGAACATTAAAAATCACTTTAACACATGCAAAAACACAAAGTGTTCATATACTAGCATAAATATATATCACTTCATTTCTTTTTCTTTTCCCACCAAAAATCATCTCAAATCAACATAATACCTCATATAATCATCATCCAAATACTAACATTTATTCAATCACCTCGATTTTTCAAAGTGACCACTTACTAATATTGGTCACAATTAAGATAACATTTTCATTTCAAGATCAAAATCGCATCCAAACACAATCAAATAATCATCCAAAGTTCAAATAAAACCTTAAACTTAAATAAATGAAATTTCCATTAATATCATTTCAAAACCCTAACCTTGACATAAACTAATTGTTGGGTTTTGTGCCCTAAGAGCTTGTAATTATGTAAACGGTTTTAATAAATAATAATAAAGTATTTATTTTGTTCAATTTATATGCATTTATGAAATGTATGCTTCATACAAATATCATGTAACATCTATGATTACTTATGTAATCTCAAACTAAGTATATAAGTGTTATATACAAGAGGATTTAGTTTGAGATCAGTAATCTAAAGAGTTTGTAGAAAGCAAACAAAGCTGGGTACTTTGGTTGTGGTAAATCTACAGTTGCGGTCCATTTTGTATTTGATGCGATGATCTTATCCGGGATCGTTCATGTGGCGACATGAAAATGGAGACACCTTATATGATAAAGATTATATAGGACTGGACCACGATAAAATGAATTTTTTATTAATATCCGTTAAATAAAGAAATTCATATTTATTAGCTAGATGATCATATATGAATTGATATTAATCCTGAGTGTTTTATGGACTCCTATTTGTTGAGTCATATCTTTTGATTTACATGGGTGAGACTGTTATAGATTTATGGTCAATAAGCTTCGTACTTTGGAGATGTGATTTAATAAATGCCTGGGAACATTCTATATAATAATGGAATCCACTCCTTCTTGCGAGAAGTAGATGAGTAGTTCCCTTAAAGTGTTGATTCAGGTCTTGAACAATAAGAGCGCTCGACTTTCTGTTTATGAGCAAACGGAAAGATAAATTCATAAGTTGTTATAGATATATTGTTCATTAGAGAATCAATGATACTTATTGGAATAAGATATAATTAGAGAGGTATAACGGACTTTAATGACCTAGCTCTAATTATGAACTACTTGTGGAGGATCGAACCATATGAAATGATTAAATCGATGGACACTGAAAATTCAGATTGTGTAAAACATCTACAATTTTGAGAGTGCAACCTTGGGTTTTTAGTAGAGTAACTTTGAGGTTAATAATAGTGAATTATTTAATTAAAGAGTTTAATTAATAATTACAATATTATTGGAGCTCAAATTGTAGGTCCATTTGGTCCCCTTGCTAGCTCACAACCACATAAAGAAATAAATGAAAGAATATAATTGGATTGTCAAATTATTAATGTCACATGGACATGTTCATGAATTATTTGATTATTTAAATATATGTAATTATTTAATTAAGTGTTAATTATTTAATTATCTATAGAGATTATGAGTTCAATTTTAAATAGTGTCATTAAATTATTTATGATTTAGAATCATTTAATTTAATGAAAAATCTTTTAATTAATGGAAATAGTAATTTAATTTAATTGGAATTAGATTCCATATTAAATTGAATTAAAGGAGTTTTAATAGGAATTAGATTCCATATTAAATTAAAAGTAAAGAGTTCTTGACTAATAAGGAATTTGATTCCATATTGGATATGAACTATGTTTTCTAATTTAAATAGGAAATTGTATTCCTTGTTAAATTGGAAAACTCTAACTTACCATTATAAAAGGATGTTTTATGTTGGTAACAAGAGTGAGAATTTTTTGGCTAATTGAACCAAAAACTTCCATTAATTAAAAACACCAAATCACTCCATCTCATATAATAATCTTTTATAAAAGATTTCGTGATTTGATTCTTCGAGATTGTGCCCACACACAGTTTCTTTTGTGAAGAGTCATAGCAAGGAAGATCGGGTGGTGAAGAATCTGCAAATCAAAAGGGATCAATTCAATTATCATGCAAAGGTAAGATTCGATCTTATTAATTTAATTATTGAATTGTTATTACTAACATCGATCGGGTATGTTTTGTTTGGAAAAATTTTTAAAATTCACGTTTCCGCATTAAATTCAAAATCAATTTTTCCCTTCACTAATATCATAACATTTCATATCATTCCTCCATTTCCATGGCCACTTATCACACTAAAATCACTCAATCATTCATCATGCACTCAAAATCAACTTAACTAAAAAATTTTCATGAAAAACCATAAAACCCTAGATATTTATCTTACTAGTAAGCTTGATTCACCGCTTCCTTTGTGTTTTCTTTCACTTCCTCACTTGAAAAAAAATTGATGTATCTCTAAACATGTCAAACATTTCACAAATCCATCAATTATCTTCCAAACCCATAACTTATCAAAACTCATGAAAAACAAGTGAACTTACCACTTGAAATTGACTTATAATGGTTGGATTTTGCTCCTAAGCTTGTGTACACCTTTAAGGGACTTAAAAATCACTCAAAAATCACCTCAAAACCTTTAAAATAAGCTACTATCCTTTGGTTCTCTTTGTTGCCCAAGTTCCCCTACAGTCTCTCCTCTTGGTCATCCCTTTTCTCCCCCCAATTCTTATCACAAATCAATCTTATATAGCCCTTAATTTTCTTGACAAAAATACCCCTCATCTATTGTCCAAATGGGCATCAAGTCCCTTGATTAACTTTACTAAAATGCCCTTAATTAACTCTCTGAACAACTTATCTAATTCATGGCAATTTAGTCATTAATCCATTAAAACATTAAATTCCATTCGTGTTTGCCAACTAATATCAATTTATTTATTTTAATTTTGTCACTCTACCATTGGCTAATCTTGCATTACATAGATTGTGCTTCGTAATCAATTTATTTCCATGTAATACTCACAACAAATCCATAGATATTTGAAGTAGAATTTACCAATTGCCCTTAATGTATTTAATTGTTATTCACACCTACATAAATTCTAAAAACGTTTCATGACCATCCAATCATCAAATTGACCATGTAATACTCTAATTAGATGTCTTAACCTTCAATTCTATGCTTCGAAAAAAATTCAGTTGGTTTTGAACTCATTGAAATTCGCAATATTTCCAACGAAGGTATTTTTATTGATTTTTCTTCGAAACCCTTAAAATTCACTTAAACAGACTCATTTTCACTCCGTTTCAGTTTCATGAGGCTCTATTACTCATTTTAAATATTTTTGATTTTCCGAGGTCGAACTCTAAAAGTCACTATTTACGCATCACTATTTACCCGAAAATCACTATTCATCTGAAAAACATTATTTCTCCTAGGAAAAAAATGAAATTTCTGGGTTTTACATGTCAAACATCCAATTATTCTTCCTTTCGTATTTCTTTTGATTTGACATTTCCGGAATTCTCGAATTCGGCTTTTTCGGAACCTTTTCGAAATCCTTTTGAGATTTATCGGGGCTTATATTCCGACTTCCTACATACTCCTAGTAACCTTAGTGACTCTTAAAAGTCATTCCATGCCCCTTTTTGGCTCTTCGTAAATTCACTAAATCGCCTCCGGTAATTTTCAGATTGATTCCATTTCCATCTGAATCTCTTTCGAAAGTGTTGTTTGAGTTTTCAAAATATTTCTTGAGTATTTTAATACCCATTTTGATACTTTTCTAAATTTTCAAATTTTTCCGAATATCCTTTCGAATTTCCGATCAAATTCGGAAACTGCTCAATTTTTTCCTCAAACTGAATCATTTTTAATTCGTTTCAGTTTATGTTAATTCTAATATAATTTTCAAAATTTTTAATATATGAGATCTGTTTTTCGAAAGTTACTATTCACACAGATCCTTTTCATCCGAAAACACTATTCATTTCGAAGATACTATTCTTCCAAATATATTTTTGCTTCTCTCAAATAGGGAAAATTCAAGGCGTTACACTTCTAGTCCTCCTGTTGGTGGGGTGATTAATAAACATCTTGAGACTGATGGACGTCTTAATCCTTCTGATGGATGGTTAACCGATCCTCATTGATAAGTGACTGATAGACCATCTCGTCCTAATGGAGAGGTGACTGATGGACTTTCTCGTTTTGATATAGTGGTGGTGGTGGGCACTCATCCCGAACAAAGCTCCCACCATCATCATCATCATCATCGTTGTCGTCATCGTCATTTGGAACATGCCTACTAGTAGTTGGAGATTGTGGCATTTTTAAATGTTTTTCCATCAGTCTCAACCTCTTATCGATCTCCCTAACAATCTTGTAGGTTGTCTTTCTGTCTCTTATCCATCCTATTTAATTTCTTATAGATTACCTTCTGTAAATTCACAAGATACTTAAACAACCACTTCACCTATAGAATATATATATATATATATATATCATTTTACAGAGTGTATATAATTGTAAAAAAGTTTGACAGAGTCTCCCCTATTTTTTTAGTATCCAGAGAAATATAACCTGCATATTTAAATAATTATACTTTGTCTATCATGTTTAGAGACTCTGTCTCTCTGTCCCACTCTGTACACTATACAACATGTCCATAACTTTTGCATTTACTCAAATGAATATTTACTAAACAATAAAAACAAATAGAGATTTATACCTCAGGATGTACATTCATACATTGTGTGGCTTTTTTGTTCGAAACTCTAAAAATGTATCCTCTGATTTGGATTGTACGCTTGGAACATCTTTATTCTGCTCATCATCCTTAGCCACATGATCATCATTACCCTCCATCTCATCATCACCCTTTCCATTCTCCACCTGATAATCATTATCACCTCATGCACCATCATCATTGTCATCGTCGTCATCATCATCATCATCATCATCCTCACTCTTTCTGTCACCAATTTTATGTACATATTTGCCAACCAAATGCTTCAGATTGAAAGATTTACAATAATCTGCATCTCTTTCAGCGTCAATGGGCTTAAGGGTTTGCTCCATACCAACTATCTGCAATATATACATCTATATATAGTTATATTATTATTATATACTTAATATAAATAAGAATAGTTAAAACAAACAAAAAAATAAAACCAATTTAAGTTAGATTTGCCACTTACAAGGGAAAAATCATTAAGACTTTTTGTGCTTTTCGACGTTCTCTTAAATGTCTGTCTCTTATATCTTGGCAGCTCATTTTTCAAATATTGGTTACTTTTCCGTATCTTTTCTTTTAATATCGAGAACATTTCGACTAATCACCACTATATGCAAAAATGATTAAACAAAAAACAAACATATAGTTAGTGTTTATATATATAACCCTATATATTAACCGTATTAGGAGGAAGCTATAAATATTAACCGTATTAGGTGTATCTGAAACATCAAGACATAGTCATAAATATTAATGGTATTTGGTGAGTTTTTAATCCGCTCTTCATTAATCGCCATATAGAGGCAATAGATAAGCATACTATAGCTTAATGTACCCTAAGGGAACGAGCTCCACACCTATGTATTCTTTATCATGACCCATATAAAATGAGCAATGTTGGCATTGTCATCCTGCCCCATGAAGAGATGGAAAATAACCCCTATTTTAGCTAACTTCAATAGATCTTCATCATTTATTATGTCATTGATTGCATGGCCTTAGTACATTGTATGGCTCCTTGCCTTAAGGAAGGTGGCTAGGTTGGGCACACTCGATGACACTCTATTGAACAATCGCCATAGGATCTTGTTCTTATCAGTTTGCAATGTATTGAAGATTTCTCGATCGATACCCTTAAAAAAAGGTCGTGTCACTGGTAAGAACTCTTGTTTTCTAAGCCTATATGTTCTCCCCCCCCCAATTTCAAACCACATTTCATCATGGCACCTATCGGGGACCTCCACATCTCTAGCACGAAACCATAATATCACGAAGGCAACAGTCGTATTATTGCTGTTTATTTTCAAAACATATCTGAATGGGCACTGTGCTATGAATCAGTAGTACAAACTTCATTTAGTAATAACTGCAACTATTTTACCAAGCCATTTCTAACCAATGAGTGTATTCTTGCTTGTATTCTTGTCAATTATTTATAACTTATATTTATACCTGAAATCCATCTATATGAAAGAAAAATAGCAAACGACTAGTATTTTAGATGCGAAAAATCAAATTGGCTTTTAACCGTGTCTGAAAAACCGATCTATGTTATAGATCAGTTTTTCACACACGATTGGTTTCATATCTCAGTGAAAAACCATTGTATAAAACCAAAGTGAGAAACCGAGAATGTCAAATTGAAGTAAAAATCGAAGTGAAAAATCGATCATTTGTGAAAAATTGAACCGAGTGATGACCCTATATCATCAAAATTGGCCATTTTCAACCCAAATCAAACCAAATCTAACATATTCTAAGCCTAATCATCATAACCCAACATTATAACACAAAAACCACCTCAAAATATCAAAACCAAATAAAAAAAAATACAAACTTTTAAATGGAAACCAAAGTTCGCATACCTTGGCAAACGCAGATGGTCGTCGACAGTCGGAGATGTTCCATAAAGGTTGGAAACTACGAGAGAATGGTTGGAAAAGGTTGAACGAGCTTGTCGGGTCTCAATTGGGTACAGGTCACAGAAGACGGGTCGAGATTCCACTTTTGATTGGTGATGATAATAATTTTCTATCGATTTTTTACACTTTATATAAACAAGGGCTGTTTAGTAATTACAGGTGTCGGTTTTTATAAAATTTTAAAAGTTAAGGGTTTATGAGTAAAAATGTGAAGTGACATTATGGGTAATTTAGGTATATGATGAAGTTAATTTATTTCAGGGGTTAAAAATAATTTTTTATAAATAATAGATAAAAACAAAAATGACCCTTTTAAAATGGGTGTTCCAATCATTTCCACTAATAATAATAATAATAGTAATAATAATAATAATAATGGATAAAGTTTGACCTTTCACAGTTCAACCTGTACATGTATTTGTGTAAAGACTACATTAAGAAGTCAAAGTGTGTGTAGTTGAGTGGCAGCCAGACCGCTCAGTGACTAGTAAGGGTCACAAGTTCGACATCCAACCACCAAAAGAAAAGGTGCCTAGTTTTATTTCCACCTTAGTGTGAGTTGCTCTTCTATCTATATGCGGATTGTTTTCTCTTGTTTGAGAGTTGCTCTTTAGATTATGCCACTAGTGTCTTATCTCGCTTGGCCTTAATTTACAATTAGTGTCCTATTTCGCTTGGTCTCGATTGTTTTCTAAACCAGTCATAGATTTTTTTTTTTTTTTAAAAAGACTACATTGAGAACAACTATGTTTGTGTTTTCAAAAAAGAACAAATATGTTTGTCTTTATATAATATTTGGGCATATAGCATAAAAAATCTTACATATTTCATGATTCTAAATTCTAACGCATTGTACAAAATTGATGCTGCACTAAAACAACACTGGCATGGACCACACTAAAATTCAAGATTCCATTGCAAAAATTGTAGATGTTGACAGACACTCGTCATGAGTCCAAATTTTGGCTGCAACAACCATTGACAGCCGGCTTTATGGACCATGAATTATAATGACTAGTTGTTCTTCCCACTACTACATTGACTACTTGCTCAACAAGGCAGCATCTTATTAATATAATAATATTGACAAACTGAAGCTCAATATCTTTTGTTTTATCAAATGACATGTCAATCCAGACTGTCTTACGTTGGGCTAGAGTCGTACTGCCCAGTACTGCCTGCACTAGTTGACATCAAGACTATTCTTAGCGTGCGTTTGTTATTGTTCAAAATTATTTTTATAATAAAAAGAAAATAATATTTTTATTTTAAATTATTTTTATAAACTAAGATTTTATATTAATTTAAAAATTTTTAGTTTATAAAATTATTATTAAAGTAATATCATTATAATCTTTTTATTATAAAATAAGTGATTATTTTATAAATAAATTAGTAGAACAATTCCAACCAAAACCTTAGTATTAGGTAATTTTTCACTATGTATATGCCTGGTTGCATGTGTGCCATAAGATTCACAGTGAACTAGAGCTCATCTTCTTGTGTAGCGAAAAAATGGCATCTTCTTTGGATGTTGAAGGGGTCCAAGGGGACAAGTACCGGTCTTACTTGTTCGGAGAAGGAGAGAAAAATACCAAATGGAGATTCGGTGCCCCTCCAAACTATGATGTCGTCAACAAGCTCTTTGAAGAAGGCAGAACTAATGTAAATCACTATTCTCTCCTATTTATTATGTCATATTAAATATTCCATGCATATATTAAAGTATCAATTAATTTTTCATATTTTCTTATGGAAGATATGGCCTCCTGGTTCACTTGAGGAGAAGGTACAAAATCTTGTCAAGACGTGGGAAATGGAGATGTTCCATAAAACTTGCTTTGACGACTTAAAAACAGTTGATCCTGACAAATATACTTTCAGCCTCAATGGTATGTAATACAAACTTTCCGTTCGATACCATCTTTTGTGATCACTATTTTTTGTATAGATCCTCTCATGGTATGACTGTCATCATAGACTTTTTTCGTTTTTTGGAAACTAAAACATAAATGCATTAACACGTCCGGAAAAAATACAAAGGAAGCTAACATCCTCTCAATACAACTCCTTTCGAGTGGATAGAGCTAAAACTGTCGATCTATGAGCCATACTATTCTTTTTGCGAGAAATGATCTGACTACGTGCTTGATAAATCAGTTCAAAAGACTAATCTATCTTATCATATGATGTTTACACAATGGTTTATATAAATCTGAGTCGTGAATTGTGACTCTACTTCTGAAAGATTAGACTCCGATAATTGTAATAATGGCTAATTTGAAGTTTTTGATTAATTAAGGTTGGAAATATGATAATATGTGCAGGAAGGAAGCCTGTAACTTTAGAAGAGAAAAGGAAGCTGGGAGGAGGGTATAACTCCTTTATGCAGACTTCCTTACCAGAGGAATTCAGGTGCTACAACCCAGCAAATGAAACAGTTGATTCAGCTCATATAGCCTTTACAACAGCATTTCCAAGAGGGTTTGCTTTGGAGGTTCTCCAAGTTTATTCAGGTCCTCCACAGATTGTGTACAAGTTCAGGCACTGGGCCTACATGGAGGGTCCTTTCAAAGGCCATGCTCCCACCGGAGAATTGGTTCAACTCTTTGGAATTGGTATTTTCCAGGTATACATATATTTCTCCTAATCTTATGAAGTAATCAGCAACCCCAGATAAAACTATAAAGGAGCCAGGATTTTGGTTTTGAAGAGGCTGGAAGGAAAATTTAATTTCAAATTAATATAGATCAAATGTACTGTTATTTAAAAAATAAGTTATTAAAATCAAACTTAAACATTTACTATAATGATATTAGAAATTAATGTATAAATAAATGATGAATTTGTGAATTAAATAAAATAATAAACATATACAACATTTATTCTTTTTCTTAAAAATTATATGTAAAATATTTATTAAATTATCAATTTAAAGAAAATTTGATTCTATATTAATCAAAATAATTCGTTTTGAAAAAATAAAATTCAATAGGCTAGTCATATTAAAAGCGTAAAAGATTTGTGGAGATAGGGTAAGAATTCTTTTTAATTTTTTTATTATACTAAGTTTTTATGAGAGGAGTTTTAAGTACAATTATGATTATTCATTATTTTTTATGTTCATGTGTTATTAATTTATCAAAAACTTAATTAAAAAAAAAAGTGATGATAGATAATCTTTACTAATGGAAATAATGATATAAATGCCGAGTAAAAATGTTATACAAGAGTTAATATTTGTAAGGATATTTTGAAATTGTTTAATTATATTATTTTAAGTAATTCAATGCATGAATTTATTAGTAACTAAAAATTTTATTGAAAAAAGGGATATAGAGAGAACCTTTTTGGATAACAATACAATAACTTTATTTGTAATTCTCATAAAATAAAAACTCAAAACAATACATATAAAAGATAAATATAAAATTATGATTGGAAAATCCTAATATAGTTTTTTTTTTTTTAAATTCTCCTTACAATTAGTTATTCTTTCTATCTCTGTGTTGGAATAGGTGGATGAGCAAATGAAAATTGTGAAGGTGGAATTCTTTATGGACCGGGGTGAATTGCTTGGAGGTCTTGTGAAAGGCGAGAAGATGAATAGTAGCAGTGCAGATGAGGCTTTGAGCTGCCCTGTGTTGAGGAGAACAGGGTAACAATTACAATTATTACCAAGTGGAAGATAATCCACGCTGGACCAATTGTTATAAGCATATCGATTACTTTGCGTGCATGATTCATTCCGTAGTTATGAAAGGGATGTCGAGAGACCAGAGTGACAATATTTTAATTACGTAGTGTCAACGAATCTATGCTTCAACAATAATATTAGAATAACGTTGGATTATCTAGATTTATAAATAAACTACTCCCGTTGTGGAAGGTCACAATATTAGAGATATTTCTTTGATGTTATTTGAGTTGCATAACGTAATATATCAATTTACTCATAGAAGGTGTAATGAGACAATTTATAAGTTAGTAACTTTGGTTTTCGAAAGTAATTTTATCTGATCGTGATTTTATCACATTCCGAATTGTATTTCCCATATTATTCCTGCATATATTTTTGGAATAAAGTTTTTCTATTGTTCTTTTTTAAAACTACGTTGTCCAATTTCAGAGGCAGATGATACGAGTAACAACTAGTACCGTAATACATCGTAACAACTAGTACCGTAATACATCATTAACCAACCACATAAATAATATCTCAAAATCTAATTTGGACATTGTAAATTACTAATAAGTCTTTTTACTTTGGGTATATTACACTAACTTTCCCCGACTTTATCACTAATTGCACTCAATCGTGAACTTTCCATTTGACTATTGACTTAACGGTTGACTGCAGTTATGAGTAATAGTAAAAGTGCAATTACATTATTGTCCCAAATGAAGGGTCAATATCACCCTTAATATTTATTTTATATTTTTTAAATAATTTATTTACTTAATAAAAAATTAATTGAACCTAAAAAATTAATTATTAAAAAAAAAAAAAAAAAACAAGAGGAAGAAACCTAGATTTGCCCTGTCCCAAACTTATTCAATGATTGCAACCCACATCACCATAAATGAAGTAAAGATGGGCTCCATCCTCCTCCCCACGCGTGCCACAACACCCCCACACCCCCAAAGAGAACATATTAATTAATTTAAAAGAGAACATATTGTTCTTCGAACACAACATTTCTTACATAAAAATTCAACTACATATAGATTCAAGAAGAACAAAGCCTATATTTTCAGCCACATTCAAACCAACCTTTTTAATAAAACATCTAGACATGTTTCTTATTTCTCTCGATAACTCTTCTTCTTAAATCAAAAAGTCAAATACCAAGAACTAAGTCACACATCAATTGAATCAATTAGAGAAAACTTAATGAATAAACAACAATTAAGTAAGTGAAAAAATTGATCTTCATAGTTTATACCAGCAAAAGAAATCTCCATCAAAATCCAAACCAGAGATCCAACTCTCTGGAACACGAAGCTCTTATTTTAGGTACCGTATTCTTAGTTGAGTAACTTGTCTTGTAAGGAAAATTTTCATTGTAGTTCCTATATTTGAGGAAAATATTTAATTTTTAAATATATTTGGTGAAACTGTCCAAACATCCCAAAATTATCAGAAATATATCAATTTAATCTCTTTGACCGAGATTTTGACAATCAAACTTAACGAAAACAGAGAAAAATTAAATTCGCCCCTTAGAACAGTTAGATGCTTTGACATTATATTTTTACCTTTTATGAAATAGATTTAGTGATATATTAAAAGATGAAAATACCCCATGTATGAAAAAGATAAAGTGATATATTAAAAGACTAAAATACCTCTATGTTATAGGTTTCAATTTTATTAATATTTACCGTTGTTGCATCAGGAGAATATATAGGATGATGCACATGGTTTAATGACTAAGGAAATGACATTTTACACTATATAAATGAAATTGTATTATTTCCAAAAGAGGAATTATAATTTAGCTACGTACAAGTAAAATATTTACTGTTGGAATTGTGTTTTATGTTTTATTACAATGAACCCCTCTACCATTAGCAAATTTCTATTTTATTTAACGGTGAACAGTATAAATATGATGAAAAGACAAAAATACCCTTGATGATTATAGTTGATCCAATTGATTGAATAAAAAATTGGAAAACTGGAATAAAAAATTAAAAAAAGAATTTGTGGCAACGGGAATGTTGGAGAAGTGTTGGAAATAGTTGAAATTTTTATAATACTGAAAATGCCCTCAATTAAAAAATAAAAAAAATTGAAAAATGGTCGTTGCAGCAAGAAAATTGACCATTAAATGGGCAAAGGTCACTTTGTGCCATGCCTATATAATGGGCATCAAAATGGCCCATGTTATACACCCATTTTCCCTTTTTTCCCATATTATACATCCATTTTTATTTCCATCATATACATCCATTTTTCCCATTTTCCATTTTTCCATCTTATACATCCACTTTTCCATCTTATGCACCCAAATAATGCAATTGATTTTGTCAACATAAAAAGAACCAAATTACTAAAAAAAAAAAAAAAAAAAAGCCATGGAAGATTCTTGTAGTTCATGAAACAGTCAGATTAATGGAGGAATTATTAAGTTTAAAAATCAGAAATGCTATTGTGGAAAAAAGGCAGGGATAAAGATTTTGAAATAAAAAAAAAAAATCATAGCAAGTTATTCTTTTCATTCGAAAATCGGAGATTTAAGTACTATTCATTTTGGAATCCCAATGAAGATGAATTTCAATAAATAGTGGATTCATGTAATGAAGGTGTTGATCAACGACATGCAAGTTCAATGCAAAATGAATTACAAGCTATGATGCAAGATGAATTACAACCTATGAAGTTTACATTAGAGACGAAATTTAGGAGTTGGAAGTTGCACACGAGGCATTGAAAGTACTAAACATCATCAATATAATTTTAAGTGGAGTGGCTATGTTTGTTACTTTATTGACAAACCTAAAAAACTAAATATGTTTCATAATGTTTCTATATATATATGTAGTGCAAGTATATCATTATGAAATGATTATGAATGATTGGTATTTTAAGGAAATAACAATACATAAGTGATGCCAAATACAACAAACCAAAATAATCACAATAGTGGTGCATCAATATCATTTTGCCATTAGCTAACAGTGGTGCACAAATATTAGCAAACCATTTGGTACAGCAAAATACAACATAATAGTAGCAAACACATCAGAATAAAAGTGTCTATGTCAAATAACATTAGTGCCTATGCTAAAAATAATAGTGTCTATACCAAAGCAACACAATAGTGGTAAAATACATAAAAAACTGTTGCTATCATGTGTGAGTAACTAACTAACAGCACCAAAACCAACATAAGCCAAAACGTTCCTAAGCAAGTAACTAACTAGTACCTACAAACTAGCACCGCATTTTCATCATTGTTGACTATCTGTTAGAACATCAACAAACCATAGTCAATAACAACCAAATTGGTAATACACAATGAATTGAAATGATAAAGCAAACACATTGACTAACCTTAAGCATTTTGAGAAGCAACATGAGCACTTTAGGTGAGATTTTGGCTAGAAACAACATCATGCACCTAAGTGCTTGTAGTTGGCACATCATGCACTTGATTGCTTGCATTTGGCTATCCCTTTGGAAACCAACGAACCTAGATATAAACAAAAGAATTCAATATGAATAAACACATGAGAACTTGAATTTAAACATATACATAAACAGATCTGCCCTAAGAAGTTGAATATAAATATTATCGTAGTGACATTTTGTGATAGAGCTAATGAGTTGATTTGAGTTCCAATTTGGGTTGTATTTGGCTGCCTTGTTGGAAACCAAAGAACCTAAACATAAACATAAGGAACTACATATGAATAAACACATATACATAAACAGATCTACAATTAGAATTTGAAGATGAATATTACCTTGGTGACATGCTGTAATAGAGTTGATGAGTTGGTTTGAATTGTAGTTTGGGTTGTAGCTATCCCCTTAGAAACCAACAAACCCGAACATAAACCTGAGAAATTAAATATGAATAAACACATATATATAAACAGATCTGCAATTAGAAGTTGAAGATGAATATTACCATCGTGACATTCTGTGATAAAGCTGATGAGTTGGTTTAAGTTGCACTTGAAAATGGGGTTGCCTTTACATTGTTCCTCTACTTTGCCCCATGGGTTGTGCCCTTAACCTATATCAATTTCATTTATGAGTGTCAATTTTAAACATATATTACACTTAAAATAGATTGACAGTAGTATACATAAGTTCTGGTGGTTTGAGTTTCATTAAAGGTTGATGATTCGTTATTGCTTTAGCCCTATTGCATCAATTTTAAACATACATTAAACTCAGAATATTATAAAGTATTAAAGAATTAAATTTGATAAAAGCTATATACCTTAGTCAGATTGACATTGGTTAGAGTTGCAGTGAAGTTTGATGGCCTTGTAATGGATTTAGCCAGGAGTTGAATGTCTCTACAATGTTGTTAGTTATGCTATCAGATTTGGTCTCCTTATCAAAAGCATGCACACTTCAATGTGAAACTGGAATGTTTATCAAACAATTGTTGCCTCGACATTAGTTTGCTTGATTTACTCCATATTGCTCATGAACTCTACATGGTTAGGATTTCTAGTTACAACCCAAAAAAAGGCCTATAGATTACCTATGTCATATTTCGTTATCATGTTAGCCATTATATGCCTCCCATAATATATAGTATTAAACCTGTATAGCCAACTGTTATTAAAGGCTAAAGGAATTGTCTTTTACCTATCTGTCATGAAACAAAGAACTCTACTATCAAACATGCTTATGTGTTCATACAACAGATTCAAAAATCATCCCCATGTCTCCCTGCTCTTAAATTCACATGCATCTAAGGCCAATGGAAAAGCTCCACAATTTGCATTAACAGCTATTGCACAAAATAGAATAATCTTATATGGACCCTTCAAATGGCATCCATCTAAGTTAATAAATGGCCTATATCCTTTTATGAACCCTATTTTTTATGCTTGAAAACTAAGGAATAACCTATTGAAGTGGACAGGGACATTAGTATCTGGATTGTTTCTAAGTGTGTTGATAAAAATAGAGGAACCCGGGTCCCTTTCCTTAATAATATACCCATACCTATAGAGCTTATTATAACTCTCTTTGTGAGCGTCACTTCCAATATGTAAGGCATGAATCCTAGCCCTATACAATGTGTAGAAGGGTACTTTAACACTATAGTGATTCATAACAATAGTCTACAACATATTGACTTCAATGTCAGGGTTCTCCTTAATCAACTTTTGAAACTTATCCCCTATCCACCTATAGTTTACATCATTGTTCTTGGTTACAACCAAGCAATTATGGGTAGGTCTAATGGTTTTGAGTTGATAACATAATCTATCTCAAGTTTGAATACCATGAACTCTCCACCCACACCCATTTCCCTTACACTTTATTATTATTCTCCTACACTCATGTTTAATTCTCTTTAGTTTAAACCCCTCATGAATTGAATAGTTTACCATAACTTCTCTAAAATGTCATATACCCCTAAACAACAACCCCTTTTTCAATACAATCTTTCTATCCTTGGTCAACCGGAATGCATTACCTCTCACTCAAATCCTAGTGTGATCATTATTGTCACTACCAACCTCCACTACCATCTCTTGACTAACATTGTCCTTATTAATATCTAATAAACAATCTGGAATAGCCTTCTTATCCATAGGGACATTACCCTTCCTACAAATCCTACTATCACTAGGCTCTCCATCCTCTTCATTGCCATCATCACGAGAAACCCTATTGGGAACAATATAATTTTCATCCTCACCATCATCACTACCACTGCCCTAATAATCATTGCCACTTTCAAGTGGATGTGGAAATGATTCCGACTCAATGGATATCATAACATCATCATTGTTAGGTTGTGTAGGATTAGGATGTGTAGGGTTAGGTTGGGTAGGGTTGAGCTCTACTTGGTCGGGCTCATTTGGAGATATTGATGCAAGTGGAAGGTAGTTTACATTGAAGTGGATGCGACTCTCTCCTTTCCTCTTAAACTCATCAGGGACATTCATCAAGCCTACAGCAGACTTGGTGGCCCTCACATCACCACTCCATGGCATTACCACCTCTTATCTAAATATCTCCCCAACTATACTATCACAACCGAGGGCTTCATACATTGCATTGTCCCACAATAACTTAAAACATATATAGTCTTAGTGAAAGCGACCAATGTGATGGGTTTTACCCATAAATGTTGTAGTTGCATAGAATTCAAACATCCTGTTAACATAACAAACAATGTCATATATAAACATTTAGATACATACATCAAATATACAATCTATTCTCATAAAAATCATAAATCTTTTTTTTTTTTAATCATATATAGGTTTATCATATATAAACATATACATACATTACAATAAAATTATTTTACCTTATATGAACTTATATAAACATATATAAACATCAACAAACCAATTTTTATCAACCGATACATACAAGAGATATAGATAAACATGTACATAAATAAAAGTCTACAACCTCTTTATCATGAAAATCATCAATCCATTTTTTATCATTTATGAATATGAAAATTCTTAAAGAGTAAAACTAATTTACAACTTATATAAACATTAACCATCCAAATTTTATCAATAGTTATGCAAACAATAAATATCTTGTTCCCAAAGATATACCAACATCTAACACTATACTCAAATCTGCACAAAAATAGGCCAAAAAAGAAAAAGAAAAGCAAATCAAT
Organism: Litchi chinensis; assembly: GCA_019925255.1. NCBI lineage: Eukaryota > Viridiplantae > Streptophyta > Magnoliopsida > Sapindales > Sapindaceae > Litchi > Litchi chinensis. Next base: position 20,295,786 of record CM034468.1, read on the forward strand.
TCAGCAAAACCAATGCTAAAGACTACAAAATCAACACCTCCACCTCAAAGCCTCAAAATCAATCAGAGCAATTGAACCATTTCCAAAGTTATTGACTTTTTTTTTTTTTTTTTATCCTGGTGGGAAAAACAAAACATTGACTCGAGTCTACACATTACATAGATTATCAACCAATCCATTATAAAAATGATTGGACATATGATTGAAAAACATCTTCAACAAACATGGGTGAGAAAATACAAGACAAATTGTAATATAAATTATGCATTCATCAACAAAACAAATGAAGATACTTCAAAAATCTCAAAATTTAAATAACAAAAAACTAGTCCTAACACAACAACATATCAAACTCAACTCATAACAATATTATTTTATACATTTCAACAATTTTTTTTTTTTTAACTATAAAAGAGAAAATGGAAAGATTTTCACAAATCCACTGTAAACGCAAACCATACTTAACATGCAACAATTACATCTAGGATTTTTCAAACAACAATTTTTTTTTATAAAACCAGTTCAAACGCAGTTTAATTACACAGTTTAAATGCATCAATACAATATAAAAAAAAAAAAAAGCCTAGTTTAAACACACAAAAAAACATATTTTCTACAAATCCAATTTAAACACCAAAAAAATAAACACCTTTTTTACAAGCCTAGTTTAAACACCAAAAGAAAAAAAAAACACATACACAAAAAAAAAAAAAAAAATTTTTAAAAAAAAAAAAAAAAAAAAAAAAAAAAAAAAAAAATACAAACCCAGTTAGACACACAAAAAAATAACTTTTATTTTATTTTATTTTCCAAGCATAGTTTACACACACCAAAAGACAACATCTTTTTTATAAACTTAGTTTAAACATAAAGAAAAAAAACAACATTTTCTCATACAAATCTAGTTTAAACACACAAAAAATAACAAACCAAAACCATTTTTTAACATAAACAAACCCATTGCCTTTGTTTCAGACAATCTCAAAACCAACTCAACATGCAACAAAAGAACCTAATTTTTTTCAAAGAGAAATTGATGCGTAATTGACGTGCACCTTCTCCTCACGCTTGTCTTTTGACAAACCACCACCTTATCACAAACAACAACACCTTTACTCTCCAAATACAGGCAAAACTTGAGTCTAGATTTTAGGGTTTCATTTGGTAGAGAAGGTTCTAGGTCATTTTCATCAGAGTCCAAGTTTTGATGAGATTTTTTTTTTTTTTTTTTTTTTTTTTTTTTTTTTCGAGCCCTTTCAATTCACGTCTCTTCACTTCACTTTTATATTTCTATTTTTTATTACTTTTCTATTCCCATCCTGTCTTTCACATTTAATTTCGTCGTCTCACCCACGTGCCAGACAAGTCACCCCTAAAAACCAACTTTGCCTTTCACATAGTTAACGTTAACTGATGGGGTCTCACAATAGTAAGGTTAATTGTAATAAAATATGAAACATGATTCTACCTGTAAATACTTTATTTCTGGGTAGTTAAATTGTAATTTACTCTTTCCAAAATTTTATTATTTTTTTTGAAAAAATCTTGTTACCATTGATTAATGGTAACAAAATTGGCTTTAAAATGATGGATTTGTTCCATGTTGGTGGCTGGAATTTGCCTTTCTGTTTTTCCTATCCAATTTTTATCTTCAATTTGCATTAACAAATTGAAACCTCAATTTTACAAAATAACCAAAACGTATTATAAATACCGTGTTGTCAGACTTTTAGAAAACCTAGCTAAACCATAATCAGACCCAAATTAAACATCACTTGTAAGTTGTTTTGCAATTAAATTATGTAAAACCACCAACTACCTTCACCATGCCAAATCTAAAAAAAATAATACAAAACCCACCATTATTGTTTGGTTTTTAATGTTTTGTAAAATGCTAGCGAATTAGAAAAAACATAACAAAATCAAACTCAACAAATCTTCAATAATATACCTTCCATATTAGTAATCTACCATTTCTTATTAAAACCCCCATAAAAACCCAAAAAAAAAAAAATCATCCAACAAACACAATCAACCTTAGACAACAATTCAAACTTACTTTAGTTTGTGATGTACTCATCAATGACAAAAAAAAACGAAGGATGCAAATCATTGATGTGGTGTCGTTTGACTATTCGCCTTCATTTTGTGAGTGGCAAGACAACTAGATGGTTTGAGTATTGTTATGCAGGGGGACCAAGTTGAGAAAGTTGGTTACTGTGATATTAAACACAGAGGGTTAATTTCGTCTTCATGTTTTCATTTTCAAATTTTATTTTTATTATTTTTTACCATACACATGTCCACATAAGACATTGATGTGAGAAGACCAACATGTTCATATCAACGTTAAGTCTGATTGACTGTTGACTAATGAAAGAGATTAAATTAAGGTATTTCCAATAATTTAGAGACGTTTGGACAGTTTCACCAAACATATTTAAAAATACAATATTTCCTTGAAAATAGGGATCAAAATGAAATTTCCACTTGTTGTAACTATTATCTCCTTACTATTGTCAGCACAACAGTAAAAGCCGCTAGTTCTTACATGGAACTTTAACTCACTAATGTCAATCTTTGCCTTAAAATGGTCTCTCCTAGAATCAAAACCCACTTAAAGCAAAAACACCCAACATTGCCATAACCAAAAAAGCTGGTGCCTATTATCACTTCCACTTCAAAAATGAAAAAAAAAAGAAGAAGGAGTAGTTGTCATTAAAAAAATTCCATTGATCCATCTGATAAAGCAACTACATTTAAGACAAAGCAATTTCTCAATCGGATATAAAACTCCATTGTTGACATAGTGGTGATCTTTGTATTCTCCAAATCTATTCCACCACCATCATTTGTTTAAAAAAAAGTGCTTTAGTTTTCAATTTATTATAATTAAAATTTTGTAATTAATAATTTTGAAAAATTAAAAATAAATTTACATATTAAAAGGATGAATTTGCCCCTTTAATCTGACTAACTAAACTTCACCTACTATTAGTTAATAGTCAAATGGAAAATTAGTACAATTAAGCCAATACCTTAGGGTAAACTGCAATTAGTGATAAAGACAAGGAATAAGTGTAATTTTCCCTTTTACCCTTTTTGTATATAACTCTTTTTTTTTTTTTTTTGAAAGAATATCATTTAGCACCTAAAGTTTTAGAAATTGATAATTTTTTTATTTATAAATGGCAAAACTTGAAGTGTGATCCCTAAAATATCGATATATAGACAATTTGGTCCAACTATCGATTGACTGTCAAACTTAATGGTTTAAGGGGTATCATTGTTTTCAGACATTAAGAAGACACATGTCAACACCAAATAAAACTTATATACTTTAATAATTATTTATTAAAACTATAAATTGAAACAAAATAAAAATTTAAAAATTAGAAAAGAGCATCGAATTATATGTAATTTTATTAAAATAAAAATTGACTCTACCACCCATCAAGTTGGGATGGATGGTTAAAATAATTTCTTACAAAAAATTAATTTTAACAATTTAAAAAAATTTTTAATATAAAAGAAAAAAAAAAGTGTTTGGAGTAGGGGTGGGCACAAAAACATGGAACCGATCCGAACACCCTGATCCGGTCCGATCCATGGGTGTTCGGATCGGATCACATGTTCAAAAGTAAGGTGTTCGGATCCTCACTTGTGAAAACACCATGTTTCACGGATCGGATCGGATCGGGGTATCCAAAACCGATCCGATTCGTGAACCCGTGAATAATGATACATACGTAATTTCATATGCCTCTATGTAAACACCATGTTGAGTTACATATTTCATTTGTTGATTATATATATATATATATATATATGTTATTGTTGCTGTGAATAGATGGAGAAAAGTATAAAGAGTGGTGAGAAGTCTGAATTTGATATTGATGATATCAATTTGATTGGAAAAAGTCAAAATCTTGGGGTGACAAAAAAAAAAAAAAAGATGAAGAATAAAAGTAGTTATAAGTTTAAGTTAGATTGTTGGGATTTGGGACAGTTTGTTAGTGTTGCTGGTGGGATTTGAACTATGATTTCCATTAATATAAAGATGAGCGTATTGAAATTCAGAAGACTTGTTGTTGAAAATGACCTTGAAAACTGAGTGTCCAATTATCCAATTTATTTTTATTATTATTCTAGGTGGGTAGTTGTCAGTGGTGTTTGATGTTGGTAATCGGCAAAGGAGATGTTGCACGTGTTTGATGTTGATTAATTTGTATGAATGTTTACAAATTTTGGGAGATATGTATTATAATTCACGAAGGTACACCAACAAGATATCTCTATTTATCTTCTTATCATAAGTTGAAATTGAAAGTAGGTGTTTCGATCCGGTCCGATCCGCAAACTAGGTGTTCGGATTGGATCGGTTCCTTCTCCTTGATAGATCATGTTCGAATCCAAAAATTGCGATCCACGAAGTTACCATGTTCGGATCGGATCCAATCGGAAACGATCCGAACATGGTGTTACCCACCCTTAGTTTGGAGAGGTCTAGATAAAAAATGATCTGCTTCTAGATCTTTTTCGATAAGGTTTACCAGATTTGGGTTCATTCAAACCCAAATGTTTAACATATGGGTTCAAAGGGATTTTCGAGCCCATCTAGAAACTATCATATTAATCCTAAAATGGATTAGACTGGTTTAAACAAGAATTAGCACCAAAGGTCCAAAAATTTAAGGTCCAATATTTGGAAATGAAATGTTATTAATTGAGCTCAATTAAATTGTTATTGGACTAATTTTTATTGTTTATCAATGATCAAAAACGGATTTCAGACCCTTTTTTTTCTTTTGATTTTTGAAAACTTATTCAAAACATGTTTGATGAAATTTTGAAAAAACAAGGAAAGAAACAGGAAGAAGATGCTTTTTACTTCGATGCGCTTGAAAACGTTTGTTTTGCGTAGAGAGGACGAGAGATAGAAATTATTACACAGTTTTAATAATATGCTATTTTGCCCACTCACTTTTACTGTTTGTACCTAAGTTGTCTTATGTTGACATGGGTATGCCTCCCACATGTACCCCTGTCCAAACTTTGAATTCATTGTAATTGTTTAAAAAAAATGGTTTTCTTGCTTTATAATTTGTAAAATATATAGTTTTTCATTTAAAATGAAATCAGAATTTCCAAATAAATCAAATTAATTGATATTATAAAAAATCATATATAAATAATATTTTGTAATTACACAATTCTGTTTACAATCTTACAATATCTGTAAAATAATTTTTTTAGCATATTTCTACCAAATAAATTTTTATCTTTTGCTTTTATTTATTTTATCAAGAAATAAAATTAGTGGAACACACAGAAGAAGTTTATTAGGTGTATCACTAAATATATATATATATATATATATTTGTCAAAATACATTGCATAATAACTATGCATTTGCCTTCACAATATTTGAATAAATGTCATTGTTAATAGAAATTACAAAAACATTATTATTATTAATAATTTTAAATTACAGAATAACAGTTTTGTCATCTTCATTTTTCTAGATGTACTGTTTCTATTTGGATTTTATAAATTTTCAGAAGACTTTAAAAATCATAAAAAACAAATGTTGAATTTTAAACAATAAGTAATGAACAGCAATTTCAGTTTTTCAAATGATTTGAATTATGATTATAGTTTTGAAAATTGGTTCGTAATGCACAAGTTTGAAATATATATATATATATATGTCTATATAGAAAGGCGACAATTCATATTATCATTTCACTTTAGTCCATATCAATAAAATTTCATGTTCGTTTATTATAATTAAATATAGCTAGAAAATACTTAAAATTTTCATTTAAAGCAATGAATTTGAAAACACTAAAGAACTAATATACAAACAATTACATACGTGCCTAGTACGTCTTCATTAACTTATAACACATTTGGAGATGTACCAAAGCGTCACAAAAGAAGACTTTTCAAAAGACTTTAAAAATGTTACAAACACATTGTTGAATTTTGAAAACAAGAAGTGATGAAAAGCAATTTCGGTTTTTTAAATGATTTAGATTATGATTATACCTTTGAAAAATTGTCCCTAACGTAAAAGTTTGAATATATATATATATGTGTATATATATATATATAGTATTTTTACCATCAGTACTTTCTAATTTTAAAAAGTTATGACGAACTAAATCAAATTCATCCCTTACATTTTCTCTCTTAAAATAAATTATTTCTCCTAATTCAAATGCAATAGATGAATTTGATTGGTTTGTTCTAACTTAAAGTACTGATGATAAAATTATTCTCTTTCTCTCAATATATATAATGCTTTTGTAATTAAGTATACTTGATTTTAAAAAAGACCAATAAATCAAGTTCATCTATTGCATTTGAATTAAATATGATAGAGAATTTATTTTAAGAGAAAGAATACAATGAATGAATTTGATTGATTGATTTTTACATTTTTAAATTAGATATACCTGATTATAAAAATCCTATATATGTGTGTGTGTGACAACTCATACATATCATTATTTCACTTCAGTCAATATCAAATAGAGTATTCATGTTAGTTATTATAATTAACTATAGAAAATATTCAAAATTTTCATTTAATACGATGACTTTCAAAACACTTAAGAGCCAATACACGTGCCAAGTACATTAATTTATAACACATTTGGAGATGTATCAAGTTCTCACAAAAGAAGACTTTTCAAAAGACTTTAAAAGTGATACAAACACGTCGTTGAATTTTGAAAACTAGAAGTCATGAACAGCAATTTTAATTTTATAAACGTTTTAGATTATGATTATACGTTTCAAAAGTGGTACCTAATGCAAAAGTTTGAATATATATATATATATGTATATATATATATAAAACAATTCATATTATCATTTCATATCGTCCATATCAATAATAAAATATTTATGTTAGTTTATTATAATTAAGTATAAAAATTACTTAACTTTTCATTTAAAACAGTAACTTTCAGAACACTATGAACCAATTAAGTACAAATACATTAACTTACAACACATTTGGAGACGTGTCACAGTCTCACAAAATAAAAAAATAAACATGTCTTTTGACTAGTTTGATAATGTTAGAATATTAGATACACCGAACCCAGCAACACTTTATTTATAGAAATACGTAGTGTCATTATCAAAATCTTTCAGCCTATAACGCTTCCACACCGCATTAGTATTTGTTTGTTTATGGAGAATTTTAAAACGGAAATAAATTTGACTTTTCAATGATCCATTTCAAGCAGACTTGGATTTCAATTTCTTACCTGGTAGTTGTATGGAAATTGTATTGTAGTAGTCTTTACTTATTGATAAAAATATCATTGATATCTCATGCATAAGCAGGGGTGGACCTAGCATAGGGTCAGACAGGGCACGTGCCCCACCTAAAATTTTGTAAAAAATTATTAAGTTTATAATATTAATGATTAAATATTTAAATATATAGATAAATACATATATAGTTGCCAGCGCCATTAATCTCACCAAACGCTTACCACTGTAGTGGTATGAGGCGTCCTTTTGTTTCCATTAGAATTGTGGTTCGATCCCCATTCTCCACAATTGATTTTCTCCTTTTTTGAAGAAAAAATTGAAAACATGCATGTTATGACATTCGAACGTGGACTAAGGAGTGAGATGATGTGCGTCTTTTACCATCCATGCTGATGTAGACATTTCCAATACAATGACTTCAAAAACTTTTATAGTAGTCGCGAGTTCTTCGCATTTTCAATTGTTTATTAATTTTTTTACTTTATTAGTTATCCTTCCTATTTCTAGTATAATTAACATCCTTCCTTTTCATTGCTTTTATTAGACCTAATTTTCTTATTTTTAATATTTTTTCTACTCCTAATTAATTAATATTTTTTTTCCTTTTATCTCTCCTATATAAGCATCATTTACTTCTACTTTTTATGTACCTTACAAAATTCATCGGTAATTTGCAATTTTAGTGAACAACTTTTTTCATTTTTTCTCTTTATTTTTATTCGGTATTTCTTTATCTTCACTTTAACATTTTGTCACTTACCATGTTAGCATACTAAATTAATATTTTCAATTATTTATTTTAATGTTTATTAAGATTTTTAAGTATAAGATTACTTGTTTTACCTAAATATTATGTATGTTTTATTTTATTTAAACTATATAGTATTATCGAATATTGTTTTACATAAAAACATTATATATTTAGCATATTTTTAATTTTTAATATTTTTATTACTTCATTAATGTGTCCCCCTAAACAAATTTTCTGGGTACGTCACTGTTCATAAGTGAACCAAATACACAATTTCACGTGATTTTATTGTTCATTATGACAAGTCTTTCTTGTAAGGTAAGTTTAAAAAATTCTTGTTAGGTTTATCAACACATTAAAGAGAAGTTTACGACGTCACCTGCATATAATAATTATAAGGGAGTGACAGTACCATTCTGTCAATTTTATTATTACAAATTTTAGTGTTTTGTCATATTATATATGTATCGGATTAAGTTATATCAGTGTAAAAAGTCGGTGTTAAAAAAATATCTTCAATATTAATACATTCATCTTTATTGAATCCAATATTAAAAAAAGTGAAACTGCATAAATAGATGTTGAAGTTACCTTTTTAAATTAAAATATGAAATTAATGTAGCCTAAACCATATACAAATATCTGCTTAATGCGCTATAAATTTAGTAAAATTAGTGTGAGGCTTGTAAGGCATTGATTAAATATAAATGAACATTAACTATGTTGGGTTGATTTATCTCTTATATGGACAAAACCCATGAAGTTGGTCCATTTGTTCAAAATAGATGAGAGGCTCATTAGGTCTTTTTATGTGTGGTATAAAAACCCTTTTTTTCTCATTAGGGTGATGTGTGAGAAAAGTGAGAGAGAGACAGCATTTGTGGAGAGTTTTGGCTACTGAAAAATAGTGTGTTGGTTGAAAAAGAGAGCGAAAAAGAAAGAGATGAAAATTGAAGAAGAAAAGGGTGAAAACAGAATAGAAAACCCTATGCAGCTTTCTCGAAACTATAGTTTCTCTTTCGTGCACCATTGGATCGAGCTAATTTTTGGTGAACAAGTTAAGCACTCATAGTTCTTAAGGTTGGATAGTTGGATTGTCAATCGGAGATGCCTATGTGAGCTTCGACATTCGAAATAGTGTTGGTCGGAAAGATAGGGCTTGAACTACGCAGTCTTGATCAAAAGGCTCTAACTTATTCGTTTGTAGTTCGATTAAGCTCAAATTTGGACAATAGCTTCATGAGAGATGGAACTTCATTCTGAATGGTGTCATTAGTTAGAGAGATGCACCGCCCAAATAGTAACCTCGAGTTTGATTTCTCTATCCCTCTTCTTTTATTTGATATCAAATTGTGATTATTGCCTTATCAAGATTTGAATTTCTATTTTTGGTCGACTATGGTCTTGTGGTTTTCACTCCTCAAATTGAGGAGGTTTTTTATGTTAAAAATTGGATTGTGTTTTGTCCTTGTGTGGATTACTTGGTTGATTGATTGCTACCTATATTTATTGTGGGATTATATTCTATTTAATTGATTCATATTAACAAGAGAAAATTTATTTCATTATTTGTTCTGCCATTGCGCTTTCTCCCATTAAAATTGTATCGGAGCCTGATTGTTAGTTTCTCTTTATTGTGTTTAACATGGAGACCAATCTAAATTTGACCAGAATGATTATTTTGAATGGTTCAAATTATCATGTTTGGAAAGGGAAGATGGAGGATCTTCTTTACATGAAAGATTATCATTTACTAGTTTTTACTAAAGAGAGACTAAAGAATAAATTTGATGCAAAGTGAACCTTACTTCATCTGCAAGCATGCGGATTTATTAGGCAGTGGGTAAATGACCATGTATTGAACCATATCAGTGAGGAGACATATGCAAGATCCTTATGGAATAAACTTGAACAATTGTATACAAGGAAGACAATGAATAATAAGTTATTCCTAATCAAGTAGAAGATCAACTTGAAATATGAAGATGGGCCTCCTTTGTCAGACCACATGAATGCATACCAAATGATTTTAAATCAGCTTGTTGAAATGGGTATCAAATTTGATAATGAAATACAGGCTTTATGGTTACTTGGTACATTGCCCGACTCATGAGAAATTTTCATAATTTCGTTATCGAACTCCACTCCAAATGGTGTAATCACAATGGATTTGATCAAGAAAAATCTTTTGAATGATGAGATGCAAAGAAAAATATAAGGTATTACTTCATAGTCAAAAGTTTTGATTACTGAAAGGAGAGGGAGAAGTGAAAGTAAGGGTTCAAAGAACAGAAGTCAGCACAAAAGTAAGTCTAACAGATTTGCAAATGTTAAGTGTCATTATTGTCACAAAAAGGGGCATATGAAGAAATACTGTAGACAATTGAAAAAGGAAAACAAGAGCGATGCAAGTAAGGAAAAGAAAATTGAAGATGACAGTAGTGGTGATAGAGTTGCTACTATTTCTTAGGAAGACTTTCTTCTTGTTTATGATGATGATTTGATCAAATTTGTTTGCCATGAGACTAGTTGGATAATTGACAGTGGTGTCTTTGTTCATGCCACATCTCAAGAGAATTTCTTTGCATCTTATACATGAGGTGATTTTGGAAGTGTAAAGATGGGAAATGATGGCCTGAAAAAAGTTGTTGGCATGACAGATGTGTGCTTAGAGATGACTAATGGTACAATGTTAGTTCTAAAAAATGTTAAACATATACATACCATTTGTGTGAATATTATTTCATAGGTAAACTTGATGATAGAGGGTATTGCAACACACTCCATGATTGTCATTGGAAGCTTACTAGGGGAGCCATGATTGTGGCTCAAGGTAAGAAATGTTCTATACTTTATTTGGTGCAGACAAAAGTTCCTAAAGACATCATCAGTGCAATTGAGGATGATAACCAAGTAGAATTATGACATAAGAGGCTTAGACACATTTGTAAGAAAGATTTGACAATTTTGGCAAAGAAAAACCTTCTGTCTGACATGAAGAGTGCACCTTTGAAGAAATGCACTCACAGTTTAGCAGGGAAGCAAAACAGAGTTAGTTTCCATAATTCTCCAATTGAAAAGAAGTCTAATATACTTGATTGGGTACACTCAAATATTTATGGCCCATTAAAGATAAGAACCTTGGGTTGATTTCTCTACTTTGTGATATTCATAAATGATCACTTGAGAAAAATATGGATCTACACCTTGAAGACAAAAATCAAGTGCTAGATTTGTTTAAGCAATTTCAAGCTTTGGTTAAGAGACAAACCGATAAGAAATTGAGATGCATCTAAACAGAAAGAGAGTATACAAGTCTCTTTGATGAATATTGCAAACAATAGGGCATACGACATCAAACGACACTTCCCAAAACTCATCAATTGAATGGTTTAGTTGAGAGGATGAATAAAACACTTATGGAAAGCGTAAGATGCTTGCTTTCACAGGTGTAATTATTAAGATGCTTTTGGGGTAAGACTTTGAGTACTATTGTTCATATTCTTAATCTGACACTATGTGTTCCCTTACAGTTTAATGTACCAGGTAAGGTTTGGACAAGTAAAGACATTTGTTATGATCATTTGTGTGTCTTTGGATGTAAAGCATTTGTGCATGTTCCCAATGATGAAAGGTCTAGGCTTGATGTGAAAACTCAACAATGTGTATTCATTGGCTATAGTTTGGATGAGTTAGGATACATGTTTTATGACCCAGTTAAAAAGAAACTTGTGAGAAGTAGAGATGTTGTGTTTATGGAGGATCAAACTATACAAGATATTAAAAGGCTATGAAAGTCATACCATGCAATGGTGATGGTATGGTGATTTGGATAAAGCTCTTTCAAAAGACTTGTCAACACAGGTTAAAGATAACATTCAGGATGATTAGTGGGCTATAGTTGATATAGGCAGTCCTTTATAGGTTGGCAACGATGATGTTGAAACTGATGAGCAGTTGTCAGCACTTGACATTCCATCACAAGTTCCACTTAGAAGAGCTACCAGAGATTGACATCCTTTTACATAGTATTCTGCAAATGATTATTTATTATTAATTGACGGAAGAGAACCCGAGTGTTATATAGAAGCCATATAAGATGAACACAACAAGAAGTGGTTTGAGGCGATGCAAGATGAGATGAAATCTTTACATGAGAATCACACCTATCAACCAGTGAAGTTGCCTAATGGCAAGAGAGCTATGAAAAAAATGGGTATACAAAATAAAACATGATGAAATTACTTCTCAACCACAATACAAAGCAAGATTGGTTGTTAAGGGATTCAATCAAAGGAGAGGTATTGATTTTGATGAGATATTTTCTCCAGTGCTAAAAATATCATCCATTCGTGTTGTGCTTGGTTTAGTTGCTAGCTTTGACCTAGAAATTGAGCAGATAAATGTGAAGATAGCTTTATTTCATGGTGACTTGGGGCAGAAATTCATATGGAGCAACAAGAAGGTTTCAGCGTGAAAGAAAAAGAGAAGTACGTGTGCAAGTTGAAGAAAAGCCTTTATGGCTTGAAATAACACCAAGATAGTGGTATAAGAAGTTTGAGTTTGTTATGGGGGAGCAAGACTATAAAAAGACAACTTTTGGTTGTTGTGTATTTGTCCAAAAATTCTTTGATGATGATTTTATAATTTTATTGTTATATATTGATAGTTGACAAGAATGCTTTAAGAATTGGCAGGCTAAAGATGTAGTTGAGTCATTTCTTTGTTATGAAAGACTTGAGGCCAGTAAAGCAAATCTTTGATATGAGAATTCATCGTGAGAGAAATGCCAAGAAGCTATATTTGTCATAGGAGAATTAAAGTATATTGAAAAATTACTTCAAAGGTTCAACATGGAGAAATCTAAAGTGGTTAACTCTCCTCTTGCTACACATTTCAGGTTTAGTATTGAGTAATGCCCTTTTACAGATGAAAAGAAGAAAGACATCGAAAGGGTTCCATATGCTTTAGCGGTATGGAGCTTGATGTATGCAACAATATGTACTAGGCTAAATATAGCTCATGTCATTGGTGTTGTTAGCTGGTTTATGTCTAATCTTGGAAGGGAGGATACTGAAAATTTAATTTATATTGTGATTTCATTATTTTTACCATAGCCTCAGACGAAGGTAGGTAAGATTATGACATTGTTGGAGTCTATTTTAAAGACACAATAGGAGCAAAACGAGAGGTTAGATAGGATTGAGAGGATACTGAAAATTCACAAGTATACGAATGGTAAGGACGACCCAGATGATGATGATGATACTGAGAACTCTATTCGAGATGAAGACATCCATAGATTTTCACCACAAAAATGATCATCACCATCGAAAATGCCACCATCACCAAAAAGATAACGATCAGTAGATGCTTCACCGCCTCATCAGGACCCACCGTAACATGATAGTGATCAGGTAAATTTTATGTTTATTTTGTGTTTTAATTTAGTTTTTCATATCATTATAAATGTATAATTATAAATTTTTATTTTTTACGGATTATAGAGGCCCAGGATTTAGTATTGTAGCTGTTGAAGAAGGTCAAGATCTCATTACCCCATGAGGACCCACCACTCTATCATGACCCACCATCCTAGCATGATATTGATTAGGTAATTTGTGTTTTAGTTTAGTTGTTTATATCATTATAAATGTGTAATCACAAATTTTCATTTTCTATAAGTTGTAGAGGTCCAGGACTTAATAATCGTAGCTGTTGAGGGAGGTTGAGGTCCACTACTAACGAACCCCTCTTCCGTATAACGTAGGCAGCCTGCTCGGCAACCCCATGATGACCTTCCAAATGGAATCTGTACTGACTGAAAGGTTCACATAAAGCTAAACCATTTTCTTTTGACTGAAAACCTTATAAAACTCTTCGAATACCTTTACTAGCGGAAATAGGTGGAAACCTTTTCTTTTTAAAATATGTTCATAAATTTGATTTTATTAAAAATTCGATAGCACATTGACTGTTTTTTTGAAAATCCACCCTGTAAAAATCATGAAAGAAAACATGTGCACTTCAAAAATTTCACCTTCTCAACTTTCAGGCCTCAGGGCCTCTTTTATTTCCATAATTAATCCACAAATATAATTCTAATTTAAAGACAATTCGAAAATTATCTAATTCATGTAAAACTTTATATGTGCAAAATTTTAAAACAAAAATTGAAAACATCAATGAAAATATCTCCTTTAAACTAGTATTTACAAAACGTGCAAATAAATCTTAAACCATTAAGCATGTATATGGTAATTCAAAATGTATCAGTGTAGTGGCATCGTGTCTTTTGTGAACTGAGCGTCCAACGGAGCTCTTTCCATTTTTTGGCTCGTACCTGTACCTGGGGAGGATTTTATTAAAAACAAGAAAAGTGTGGTGAGTTATAACTCAGTGAGCGAGTAAATTTAATACTTGGAAATTCGTTTTAAAAATATATTTATCCTCCCAAAATAGTTTTAAAAACTAATAATAATTTATTTTTATTTACTGAAAACTATAAATCTAGCAATTTTTTATGCTTGAAATCTCATAATAATATCAATTAACATACTTTTGTTCAAAATCTTGTAATAACGTCATATAACATACTTTTCTTCTTTTCTAAATCTTACGTCTATTGATGTGTTTTTTATCTCTTAAATTGGCCTTAACTGGTAACCAAGGGAAAACTTATCATTTGTGATGGTACCTGTACATAATAGTAACAAAACTCGCACACGTCACTAGGATTGGAGAAATACTGTGTAGTCGTCGATGAAGGATCTCAGGGATCACGATTCCCACCCTAACATCAGTAGATCTACAAGATTAGGGAAATATTAACTGTGTAGTCACAGATGAGGGACCTCAAGGATCATGATTCTCACCCTATATCAAGCAAATCTACACTATCGTATACATGCAGAGAGCAACAAATTGACTAAAACCCCCAAAATTAGTGACTCTCCCAATCACTTTTGTCATACACGTATACGGTACATCGACCGATAATCAAGCGATTAGGATAAACTAAAAACATTAAAATTCTTTCAGTATATGTGATGTCCCTCATTTGAATTCCCTATTGTAGATAAGAGATGTATAAACAATATAAATAGAATGTACAAAAATGAGCTTGTTAAGAATTAATAAAGTTATTTAATTTTTCAAAATCACGTAATCGGATTTTATAAAATTTCTGAATAAATCGGAAACGGATTCAAATCCGATCAAAGACATAATAATTTATCAATGATATGAGATGAAATTCATGACCAAAAGACATTCAAGAAAGGCTAGAAGTGATTAGAATAATTTAATTGCATGAGTTGTAAAAATTCACCAAAACTAGTATAGCATCCATGGAAATTTTGCAAACTTAGGAGGACATTTTGCCCCAATAAAGTGATGGCATGACATATAATTATATAACAAACTTTAAGGATAATTTTTTAATGTCATCAAAGTCTATATAAATGGAGAAGTTGCTGGAAATCTGAGAGAAGAGAGAGCTGTCTGCAGAAGAGAAACAGAGCAGAAATTGCAGGGGAAAACAGACCAAGGGGCAGTAGCTATTCTAACCAGATTTTTCATCATTTTTAAAGCTTGATCAAGCTATTAAAAGGTCAAGAACAAGTTTAGGAGGGTTCCCAAGCAAGATCATTCCAAAAAGAATAGGTAAGATTGAGTTTTGATCAAGAAAATTGGATGGAAATTTTGTTATAGTGCTGTCACGACCAATTCTGGTATTGATGAGATTTTGATGGTTTAATTCAAGGTTTTGAGGCATAAAACCAGTGGAGAATCAAGCTAAGACATCAAGGAACAATTGGTAAGTGGTTTGGTTAAAAATCATTGTGATTTGAATGAGTTTGAGAGTGATTAAGAAGTGTTAAAAATCTACTAAAATTTTTGGTTTATGATTGTGGTGGAAGTTTGTGCAAGAAGTTTGGTGATATGTTGAAACATATATTGCTATGCATATTGGTTATGTTAATGTGAGATGTTGTGGATAAAATATGATTGATTTGGGGTAAAACATGGGTTATTATGGATGAGTTAAAGCATGAGAGTTGATTGAAAATAAATTGCTTGATGAAATGCTCTAGGTTCAGCCAACATAGAAAATTTTGTATCAATTTTCTTTTTTTTTTTTTTTTTATTTCTTTTTGATGAGTTTGTGTGTTGGAAATCATGTTAGAATAATGTTAGTAATGTCAAAAAAAATAAGAAATGAAATCATAGAAATGGAGGTATATTATATTTGACCAAAAGAGATAGAAATGGTATACATGTTATCCATGACTGTTATGATGTTGTATGAGCTGATTTTTGGACATTTTAAGGGCTATTATAAGTGTAGAAATTATATGAGAATGAGATGGAAGAATTTAGGCTTTAATGTGATGCATTTGGTTAAGAATTAATGCAAAAAGAATGATTCAAGAATTCAAATTGATGTTAAGTCTGGACTTTAAATGTTGGTTAAGGAATTTTGCATGCTTATAAGTTAGAGAATTAGAATAGAAAATCAACACAAATAACTTTGGTCATAGCATCACCTAAATATAGAATATGTACATGTGCAGGTATATCACAGACGAAGGAATCGTAAATCGAAAAAGAAAATTTTATGAGCGAACACTAGGTGACTGTCTCACTAAAACACTTTGAAACAATTTTAATTTGTATACATCTTGAATTTTATATGTTACATGAAGACTTATGTTTTCAAGGATAGGAAACTAGCTTTGTTATGCATAAATTCAATATGAAAAATCTCCTTTATGGATTTTAGAAAGATTATGCGAATAAAGAAAATTTTTACGTTAAGAAAATGGCATGCATAGAAACGATTTTACAAGTCTGCGATACTAGTTAGTGTCTGCTGGGGATGATGGTTTCATCCCGCCCAGTTATATGTTACCGATTAGTGTACCTAAACCGTGCATGAGTTGTGTCAGGGGTGTCTATCACTAACAGCGGGAGAGACTATGTTAGTTAGTCATGTTTAGTGTGTCGTCCATGCACGAATTGGGTATATAAGATAGCTTTTATGTGAGCGATGGATAATTCCACTCTCACTAGTCAGGACAGCGTCAAGTCGGGGCATAAAGCCTATCTGGCCGAATCCAGGCTATTTCACATTTAGGGTACTATACAATATTCAGACACCGGTCACTGACTTCTTTTACGGATAGAGTTTTCATATTATTATCACCTCTTCATATGTTATTACATTTCTTTTTTATATAGCATGAGTTATATTGATATTAAATGTTATGCACGTATTTTCTTTTAAATAAACGTTTTAAAAAGCTTATGTATGTTCTGTAAAAATGCCTACGAAATGAATTAAACTTTTGGAAGGTTAATTTAGAAAACATAGCTTTAATTAAGAAAAATATGACATTTACTGAGCTTTTATAGCTCATTTTAGTTTATGTTTTATAAATAAAACCTCCCTAGAGACAGGTACAGGTGTTGGGACATCAGCAGCGGAGACCCTAGTTTGAGAGTAGATGTACTTAGTCATGTGCTTTTGTGATATTGTATTTTCGATCATAAATAGTTTCGAAAATTTGTATAAACATTTTTATATGTAAAAGAATTTATGTTTTGTATATATATAACTATATCCATGCATAATATCGAAATGTTTGAAAGTTACATTGCAATTTAAATTTTTATATTATCGGGTTGCTAAGTTTGTGAATCTAAATATATTTTATGTGAAAACATATTGGTGGTTGGTTGTGGAAAAATAAGAGGGCCAGAGGCTTAGAAGTTGAAATTTGTTTGAACTTAGAAGTGTATAAATTTTTTATGAGATTTTGCAAAGTGGGATTTTCAAAAAATATAGTCGTTATGCTGATAAAATTGGTTTTACATTATATGTTTAAATTAGAAAAGTCTCCACCTATTTTTAGTCCAAAAAGAGAGTTTAAGGAATTTATAGTAGATTTTTCACGTAAAAGTAAACGACTTAGCTTCACGGGAACTTTCTAATCAGATCAAACATCGACTAGAGGGCTACTGTGGAGTTACCGGCGGGCTGCTTAGAGTCTATAGAAAAGGGGCCCATCCGTATACTTATAACATTCTTTTTCATTTGCTTGAAAACATAAGGTTTCCGCTAGTAAACATTTTTTTTTTAATATAAGTTTTATATTCTAAATACTTTCGAAACAACCTTATCAAATCATTTCTATGCATGTATATATATCATAAGCTTGCTAATTTAATTTACTTTTAAATAAATACATTTATAACAATACTTAAAGAATTATACATGTATAATAAGAATGTAGTGTCATGCTAGAATTTAATTAAGCATAATAATTTGGAATATCAAAATAAGCATTGCCATATAATAATTCGAATATAAAATATACATTGCAAATATTGAATGACAACTTATAAATTCATAAAGCTTTGAAAATAAACCACACTCACAACTTGCTTCCCAACTATATAATCACTCTTTCACGCTTTCCTTCTGCTCGCTGCTTCACCTATATTTTAATACGAGCATATTTCCATTTAGAACCTACACAAGAATATCGAAATATTCATTTTCAAACTGTAACAACTTAATTAATCGCACACAATATCTATTCGAATTTCTTATCATCCACGCATAAAAATCACTTTAATTTAAGCCTAAATTCCATACTAATGTATCAAACGTGTTTTTAGACTATTTTATCCTATGATGGCCAAATACTTACTAACTTCCACACCATCAATCTGAATTAATTCTCCTCATTACAATTACACACAAACATACACAATATGGTGCAAATTCTCATCAAATCTATAAAACATTACAATTTCGAAATTTTGAAAAATTTTGCCATAAAATGCCTTTTTAACATATCAATGCATTTCTTTCAATTTCCATGCCAACTTTATCATCCATATACTCCATAAAATCACATAAACCAACCAAAAATGATTTTCCAACATAACAACCACACCTTGGCCAAATACATAACATATAATTATGCCAACCTTTACTTTTTATTTCAACATCAAAACTTGATATTTCAACATATTCAAATGCATGAAAATCAATCAACAAACATAAATTTATTTTGGACCATTTTTAGTCTCCCTGGCTAAATCATACACAACCTAACACTAACTTTTCTTCACATCCACATTTACATACACATCACAAACTCATCAAAATTCATGGTAAACAATCGAACAAAATTTGTATCATATAAATCCATTCTTGGTCGTGACTTTTATGCAATCCAACATAAATTTTCTTTCAAATTCTACTCCAAACTCACATGCAACACATCAACCATCCTTTTGAGCCCTTAAATTCTCAAACCCAAACATATATTCACAAAACCACATATTTACATAACCAACTTCATGAAAACTAAATACTTACCTTTACAGTTCAAATCTAAATGAATAGATTACCCTCCTAAGCATCTCTAATGTCGTTATGAAATTTTAAATTTTTATTCATGACACATCAACATCTTTTTTTAATATGAATCCACACTGGCAAAAAAAAGAATGGAAATACTTAATTTTAAACTTATCTTGCATGTGTTGAAATCCTTCAAAAATAGCTTCCAAATCACCTAAATAAGCTATTGTCCTTTTGGTTTATTCTCAGTAGAACAACCCTCTCTTTCTCTCTTGTTGATCGAATGAAACACTTCTCCTCACTCTCTTGTTTTTGCTTTAATCGAAATGCTCACACTCTCTCTTGCATCAAAACCACATGCAAGTCATCATTCATCACTTTAAGACATTAATCATTCAGGCCTAAACATAATTTCAACCATCCATCCATCTCCACAAATAATGTCATAAAAACTAAAAGTTACCTTTTGGAATCAATTTAGGATGGATCTTTGACTTGTATGCAAGCTTGATAGACTTGAAACTCACTTGGAAATGCTCTTAAGATCTAAAAAAAAGCTTGTTGTCCCCTTCATGAGTACTCGACAGAACATAGCTCCCTCTCCAAAACCATAAACTCCTTTTTCCTCTTTTGTGACCGAGCTGCACTCTTCTCTCTTGCATGTGATGAAATCCTTCCAAATATACTCTCAAATCACTCTACACAATTGCTGCATTTGAAGTTTCTCTCTTGACAACACCGAACAACCCTTTCCCTGTCTTGTTTTCTCTCGGTTCAACACCTTTTTAGAGACTGAATGCTTTTTCTCTTGTTAGGTGACCGGCTCCTTCTTGTTTCATTCGTTTATTTTTCACTTTATATATATATATATATATATATATATATCACAAATTCAAGCCATTTGTCAAGCATCCATAACTCCTCCTTGACACTTGTCAAAATCTCTTCTTCTTGCCATTCATTTTGTCACCATCCTTAAAGTCTTGCACGCCACTTGGCCGTCATGCATTCCTATTTCACCTTTTCATGCATTACTTTAACATTTTTCTATTTCTGTATCCGAATCCATTTTTGGTCCATCTAGAAATCATACGAGAACTAAATTAACACTTCTGAAAATTATATTAAAATTCGATTAATACCTACTGTCACTCTAAAAATTATTTTATTACCTTGCAATTAAAATCATTTCTGATCCTATCCGGGAATTCTACTAATATTCAATTACACATCCGGATACTTAAAATTATTTTATTTCTTTATAAATACTGTATACGAGACACTAACCGAATGGAGTATTTTCGTCCAATATACTTCGAATAACTTAAAATCTCTTCGAATGGACTTATCTTCGCTCCGTTTTAGTTTCATTTAACACTAGTACTAATTCCAAAATTTTTTATTTTGTGAGGTCGGCTTTTTGAAAATCACTATTCATACAGATACTATTCATATGAAAACACTATTTATCGAAAAAATTTTATTTCTCCTATGAAGAGAAAATTATAGGTTTTACGAATCTGAAAATCACTATTCACTTAAAAATACTATTCCAAAAATTTTGGGTTTTACAACTACCCTATGAAAAACCACCACTCCATCATGACCTACCATTCTAGTATACTATTGATCAAGTAAATTTTGTATTTATTTGGTGTATTAGGTTAGTTTTTCATAATATCATTATAAATGTGTAATTACAAGTTTTTATTTTCTTAATATTATAGGGGAAAGTCAAACCAGAATGACCTAAACGAAAGACTAAACCATCGACATCTTTATTGTCACCATACACAGATCCTGAACGTGAGAAAAAGAATAAAAAAAGTGCAAGAGGAGTAAGTGATAGAGAATGTGCCTCTGTTGGAGGATGTGGTGGATAATGTGCACAAACAGTACAAGGCTTCTTCTTTGGACCTCAGGTATGGATAAAAATCTTGATTATACATTTTAAATATATGATTACTTATTTAATATTAATACTTTTTATTGTCTATTTATATTTTAGACACTACATTAATAGTTATCCAATGTCATTCATTCTCGACATGTTTTTTTTATCATCGAGAATGATGATTGTTGGTTGACTTCAGAGCATATCAATGGTTATTTACAGTGTCTACGGATAAAAGAAAACAGGTGGTGGGATGAGACTTATGATGAGAGATACGCAGTATATGGATCGATCTTATTTGTGAGTGTCTACATTTTAATTACTCATTTTTTTGTGCATCTTTGTTAAGTAGTAAATAATTTAAGATTTTATTTTTTTTTCCTTGTAGGCGGACATGATCGTAGCTATGAATAGGGAATATGTTGATAAAGGAAAGATGTTTGATCTCACTACGATAGAGATCCCTCCACACTTGGTAAGGACCGCTAACGGTAAGAAAGATGCTAAAATTCCTTAGTGGTCTACTAACAATGTAAGTGTCGTTCTATAATTAATAGTTGTTATTTCATCGTTCAAATTAGAACTATACGATTGACGTCTTTAAAATGCAACTATTGCTCTCATGTAGTCTACATCAGACCCATTGAATAGTCTATAAAGTGTGCCTAAGAGAGCAGAAAATAGCCATATTTGATTTAAAGGCAAAGACAGAGTTTGTACACAGAAGAAATGACATTGATCTTTTGGTCTACTTCATATAGTAACATTGCGGTCGATTAATTACTATGAAAAACCAACACAGAAATGCTACCCATGGAAAAAATATAGGATGCGGAGTGTGTCGATATACCAGATGTGTCTCAGTAACCTGAAAAGTAAATGACACTTCTTTATCATATATTTGGACCAAATTTAATTAAATTAATGTTTTTAATGAATTAGTTGACTTGTACTATTTCTTATACCAGACCAGTTGCAGAACATATTGTGTAATGTATATCTACGACCTTTTATGCTCCGTATAAAAGTCTAAACAGGATAAGGAAAACGCATGTCGAATACAGGCATAGATAGCATATGATATATATATATATGTACTCCACCCCAAGGTACAGGACATATGAATGGGGATGTTAGACATAAGATGAGGACGACAAAGTTGTATATGATTGATGTTAATTATTCGTTGATATTTTATTCATTCAGTCATTCATTAATTTTAAATGTTTGAAATTATGGTGTGGTAGTACAAAAATGGATAAAGAGACTAAGTCACTAGATGAAATTGATGAAATGTTGCTTGTTATACAGGTTGAAATACTTGGTTTGTGAAAAAATAGGGGAGACTATCAAATTTATCACAAAATTAAACAAAGGAAAACAAATTTTTAAATTAAGTCAACTACACCTTGTATATGACACACCAAATGACACTTGAATTTTTGGAGACAAATTCACACAATTAACAAGTGTGTTATTTGTAATTAGATTTCAACCATATTTCAAGTGTGCTAGGTACATAAAAGAATATGTAAATGATACTTTACTTGCCATAAATATATAAACACACACATTATTAGCTTAGTAATTAAGAAAATAGAAAAGAAAATAGTTTTAAACAAAAAAATAATAAAATAAAGATAAGTCAAGTTTAGTTACCCTTCACAAGCCAACGTCGGGTTGCCCACACCAATAAAAACCGATGTCGGTTTTCCAATGGTATCAAAACTCGATTTGAAATTCAAAAATAGTCGGTGTTGGTAAGCATATATAAAACGACGTCAATTTTCAAATGTTAACTAAAACCGACGTCGAGTCATATATAATCATACAACCCAATACTTTGATTTATTTCCCATAATTTATATATTTTATCCACTTTTTTTGTTTCCAATGGCCTAAAAGATCTAAAAACTAAAATTTCATGTTATATATAAACATGATCCAATGTACTTGAGTGAGAATTTGCATAATCACCTTATGTCATCTCATAATCTAATATGATCAACATATCAGATGTTGAAATTTTTTTTCTTCATTTAATTAAATTAATGAAACGAAAGACATTAGTTTGTGATAAGTCAAAGGGAAAAAACAATAGCAATGAGTAAAACAAAGAAAAAAAAATCTAGCGAACTATTTTGTCAGGTCTCGAAAACCTGATTTTGGTTTTTATTGCCCTTGTAAACCCAATATCAGTGTGTGATAGGTTAATAAGCTGATGTCAGGCTCACACACTTCATCATTCTTGCAGCACGAAACAATCTAACGTTAGTCTTTGTGTACTAACTTAACTAGACCTGTGTTTATAAGTTCATATAAAATTCGATGTCGGGTTTTGTATACATACAAATTTTGACTGGGCCTCCTCTATTTTTTGACTATCATGGTATAATCTATCCTGCGTTTTATATTAATGAATATGAATATACCACTATGACTACCACAAAAATAGAGAGACACTTCATCTCTATGTTTCAAATCAATCTCACAAATATGATAATAAAGTGTTGCATCCAGTGTGTTCATATAAATTATTTTAATAACAAGTACTTATTAATTACAACAGGGATAAACTATAAAGTAGAGTTATATCAAACAAACATCATGTCGATTCCTTCAAAATTTTCATAATTACCACTGTTTTCATCATCTTCTAAGGGAGGAATAAAAAATTGTTGATCACATTGATGTTATGTGGTCTAGTCACACCACAAAGGCAAAATTTTCAGGAGGTCCTAACATATCCAACAAAGGCGGCACTTGTCTTTGCCTCTCTAGCAATGGTCCTAGCATCTCCAGTTATGGCTATAGAGCTAGTCCCAGCTTCTTTAGCAACTTCTAAGCTAGTCCTAGCATTTTGAACATTGGCGACAGCACTCATCCTAGCCTTTCCAGCAATTTTTACACTTATCCCAGCACCTCTAATAGGAGCTATGCTCATCCCTCTAATGGTAGATATAGGGGGATAGAACAATGAAGATGATTGTATCCCCTTTTATCATAATTTCCACACTTTTTCTTGTGACTACTTTTCTTAACTGAAGGAATATCTGCCTCTCTCGACCTACTTGCTGGTTGTCTTCCTTTGGGGTGGAAGTACAATCATTCTTTTTACTTTTTGGAGAAACATGCTAATCTTTTGAGCCAAGGACAAGATTGATCGGACGTACATATGCAACTTTGAGCGATTCTTTGCTATAATATTCATGACAAAGTGTATAATAGTGAACATCGTTGAATCTTATATGCATGATAAAGACAGAATGTTAGTATATGACATTAAAAATGAAAAATAATAAAGTATAATTACGATACCTAGCAATAACAATTGCATGATGACATGACAATTGATCTAGGTTCCAATGACAACAAGTGTATGACCGCACAAAAGGCTCAACGAACCTATAGCCTAATTCATGCGTGATTTTGAACTTGATCGATTGTTGAAGGATAGATATCATGCTACCCATTGATACATCAGCCATAAAGTTCACATAATCCTCCATGGTTTCAAAAACCAAAGATTTAAGTTTCTCAGCATGAACACGTTTATCATTATACCATTTTTACAGCATATATCTCAGATATTCATGTGTACTTGTTATTGAGAACCAACATGCTCTCATCATATAATTGTTGAGTGACTCTACAATGTTAGTGGTCATCATGCCATATCTTTTTTCTGGAGAATATACAACCACTTTGTCACTCCAACATTAACCAATTTTTCATGTATTTTCAGATATACCCTTCAAATTTGTTTTAAACATCTATCACAATCAACCATGGTATAATAATATGTTGTAAGGTAAAACATATTTATCACATCTAGTTGCTTTTTATAGTGTCGCTTAAAGTTTTGCTTTAAGTGGAAGAAACAGAACACGTGTGGGACTTCAGGAAAAATATTTGTCATCACATTCACAATACTTTTATGATGATCGGATACGATAATCAAATCTGACAGCAAATGCTATGTTTCACAGATAATCTCTCACAATCTAATTGAAAACTAGGTCCATTAATTGTTTGACTTACCATCACCAAATCCAAAAGCCATGAGATAAATCATCTCTTCCTCATCTTTACATGTAGTAACAAAAATCACTTTTTTATATTCACCTTTTAAATAAGTGGTATTAACATAAATAACCGGTCTAATGTAAGATCGAAAACCCTCAATTGAGGCTCTAAGTGCAACAAATGAATATAAGAACTGGTTATTTTCATCCGTCTCAATTGTCATCACTGTATCGGGATTTGGTTCTTTTAACACGTGCAAGTACCGAGGAAGAAGCTGAAATGACTCATTCACTTTACTATATACTAGTTTTTTTATATATTGTAAAGACCTCCAAACTTTAGTATACATGATCTGTACGCTATACTACTCTAACATTTTTACAATTAAAAGCTAAAGTGTAATACTATCAAACCCTACCTTTTTCTGATACAATGTTATTATGACAACAGTCTTCGCACTCTATCTATATGACTCGAAGGCTTCCTGACAACATGTGTATTCCAACACATACCACATCAAACCACCCATTCTGCATCTTGCATGAACCTCAAAGTTGTAGGTCAAATTCTTGCAACCGGCCTCATATTGAACCATGCACAAACGTTTAACCTTATTTTGATATCTAAAATTAAGAACAGATTTTCTAATAGTCACATTCAGTTCATATTTATTATAAAAAAAATGCACTTCTATACAATGTATCACATTAGATAAAGGTCGATGTGACGATTGATGTAGCCCTAATTTTGCACTGATATACACCAGGAACAATCCAGTATGGTTATGAAGGGTTAGTTTCAAATTGTAAACCCAAAAATCTAATTTTTGGATATTTTGTGTTATCTGCATCAACTCCAGTTTCAATGTCATCACCTATAGTTTTCTTATCATCATCTCCAATGTTCGATGTCTCATCACTATCATTATCTGTGTCCCAATCTTCATCATCACGATCATTTTCACCAAAATTAATGTCGCACATTGGACTTTCTATGGATGTAAATATGGCGATAGAAGTTGAAACTTGATTACTACTGTTGACGATCAAAATCGGTCAACACCCGGTTGGGGGTCGGAACCTCGCCAACGGAACGATTTATGTGGGGTCGGCCCGTAGACCGTTGAACCCCTTTTGGCCTCTTGGGGTTGCGTCCGGAGTTGAACTCTCAACCTTATAGGTGTTATTGGTGTACAACTCCTACCACCAAGCTGACTCAGCTTGGTGGTAGGAGTTGTGCACTCAAAAACCTTATAAGAGGTTACGGGTTCAACTCTGGACGCGACCCCAAGAGGCTAAAAGGGGTTCAACGGTCTACGAGCCGGCCCCACATAAATCGTTCCGTCAGCGAGGTTCCGACCCTCGACCGGGTGTTGACCGATTCCGATCATCAACATTAAAACGCGCGTTTTAATGTTGACGATCAAAATCGGTCAACACCCGGTTGGGGGTCGGAACCTCGCCAACGGAACGATTTATGTGGGGCCGGCCCGTAGACCATTGAACCCCTTTTGGCCTCTTGGGGTCGCGTCCGGAGTTAAACCCTCAACCTTATAGGTGTTATTGGTGTACAACTCCTACCACCAAGCTGACTGACTCAGCTTGGTGGTAGGAGTTGTACACCAATAACACCTATAAGGTTGAGGGTTCAACTCCGGACGCGACCCCAAGAGGCCAAAAGGGGTTCAACGGTCTACGGGCCGGCCCCACATAAATCGTTCCGTTGGCGAGGTTCCGACCCCCAACCGGGTGTTGACCGATTTTGATCGTCAACAACTACCATTATAAGAAATAAAACAATTTTGACCTTCAGCCATATTTGCATGCAATTCTATCCGCAGGTGTCTTCATGTGTCCTAGGTCTGGTATTGAGTTGGTGGCAAATAAAGGGACAGTAAGGCTAATACCTCCATAATCTTTTACATTCTTGCCAACATAAATAATTCTGTAATAAGTTTTTTGTCTAAAATCACACCTTGGATACTAAGATTGGTGGTGATAGATATCTTAACTACGGACATTTCCCTAGCTCGAAGTAAATAATATAAATGAATGTCCCACATTCTTTTATCAATGTCAATCATTGTGTAAATAAAGTCCACCAACTGAGAAAAATTGATATTCTTGGGGACTCCCATCATGAATGTTTTACCCCAAACATAGTTATTCTCATTCTACTTTTCGTTGCATTTGAATATTATCATCACTTCACCCATTTCTATAAAATTTAAAGATATCAAATAAATTAGTCTCACTCATACTCTTGTCATATTTAATAACCAATTTTGTATTGCTAAATTCATAAGAATCTAACCAAATATAACCACATATGATCAATATTAAACATACACAACAAAGAAAAAAATAAAACCCAATGCAAATCGAATCGGGTTTAGTGTATCAACGCAAACTGAATCTAGTTTGGTATATCAACACAAACGGAATCAGGTTTGGTATATCAACACAAACCGAATCGGGTTTTGTTATTATGCATAACCCGATTTGGTTTATGTTTACTCACACAACCTAACAAATCACATAAAATCTCCATTTTTTTTTCCTTCCTTTTCTATAGATCTCACTTAAATAAGGTTAAATCACAACCAAAAATCGTTACTACGACCTTTAGCTAAGTAATGCGAACAAAAAAATTGAAAATCAACAACAACAAATACGTACCTTTAAAGTTGAATAAAAACTTGAATGTGGGCTTTGTTGGAGACAAGTAAGCTTGAATGTGTGTTTTTTGGAGTCAAAGAAAGTTTAATGAATGCATAAACAATCTTGAATGGATGATAAAAAATTGTAGAGAATTGAAGAGATGAAAATCTTATGGAAGAGAAAAGGCAAGAAGAAAAAGGGTAGCTTGGTAATTTTGGGTAGGGTTAAAAGGAAATTTTAAAGTGAAAAAGACTTAGGACCAATTTGGGTAATGTGGGTGTAGATAACGGTTAGTTTGTTTGAGAGGTTAAAAAGGAATTTCTGTAAATAATGAGCTAAAAACGTATTTTTTCTTTTGGTTTGAATTTAATCTAAAAAGTCCCTTAACTTTTTTTTATATTATAAAAAAAAAAAACCCTTAAATAGGTTTTGAAAATGATGTCGAATGGTACCTTTTTTCTTCTTTTTCTTCTTTGCTATTTTTTTTTTAATTTTTGACATATTACAAATACATATTACATCACCGATACTTATGTATCGGACTTTCTTTGTAAAAGCACTAATGTGCGGCTCGAAACAAGTGCTCCCAAAAGTGGAAGAGGTAGAGGTTCTTAAAGGGAGGAAGAACCTAAGACAAAGACTCCCGGGTGGGAGGAAATAACTGAAAAATTGCTCATAAATTGTTTAGTGGAAGGGTGTGCTGGTTTGAAGGCAAAAGGAGTGGGGTGGCTTACCATTGAGCCAACCCCACCAAGCGCGTGCCAAATGATACATTTTTTCACCATTTTGTCACCAACTTTTATCAATATCTATGATTTATAATATAAAACATAAGAATATTTAAAAAAGAAAATTAAAAAGGGAAAAAAAAAGAAAATTTGGTTATACGACTCAACCTTCACTGTCTCTCCATTATAGGAGAAAAATTCGTCCATGTAATTTTCACTATCATATTTGCTCCACTTGACAAAAGTATAATCTATTCTTCTTTTCTTACTTTTCACGTTCTTTTCCAGCTCTTCCCAAACATAATCTTAAGCAAGCCAAAAACAAGGTCATGTTTGTTAAACCGTATTTGAGAGGACTAATGGATCGGACAATGATAATTTAGTATTGTTCAATGTTTGGTTACATTGTCTATCTACATTAATTAATCTAATTAAAAAGTTTTAACCCTAGCTATCTTCACCTAGTTAAAAAGTTCACCCCAAAAGTACATTTCTCAAAAAGATTTGAGTTTTTTTTTTCTCTAAAATAGAAATTAAAAACAAAAATATATATTTTTTCAAAAAATCTGGATAATACAAACTATGAAAAGTCTGGTCTGCAATTTCAATAGACCATTGGTCTTTGTTCAAGGAGACCAACTGACAATGAGAAAACTAACTAGTATTATCCAGGAACAAAAATCGACAACATAATTAATAGAGGCAAAAGCTTCTTTTTCGAAGGAGGACGTGCTGCCCTTCTCCACTAAGAGAAGGCAGGTCTTTTCCTTCATGATCGTCGACAGCGTTCATGTGAGGCTTGAATCCGAAGTCCGAATCTTAATGTATCCCATAGAATATTAAAATTATAAATGAGACTCAAATGAATAAGTCAAAAGGGCCTAATTAGAAAACCCAACTAAGTCAGCCCAAAGTCTTAAAATAAAGCGATGAAAAATAAGAAATAAAAAAAAAAGACATGGGCATCACATTGAATGACGTGAGGCAACTGTATGCAATAAATGTTAGTTAGAAGAACAACACACAGAACCGAAGTCGAATCAGCATCAAAGGAAGAAAGTCGTGAGGAGGAAGAAGGAAAAAAAAAAGAATAAAAAGAAAAATTTTGGATGGGTAAATAGAATATTTGGGTATTTGATTTATCCAGAAAAGTTATTTTATTTCAATGAGATCTAAACTCCAGAAAATTAGTTAATTTTTCTACAGATTCTAAATTAATTTTTATGTAATTTTAAAGTGGATTCAAACTTATAAGGAATAGGATGGAAACTAGTTTTAGTTCCAGTTTGAGCAAAGAAGTTCTGTGAGTGAATCATTTTAATTTTAAATTGATTTATTTAATTATAATTATTTATATTTTAGCTTTAATTACTTATTAGAAATAAAAAGAGTTTCGAAAATTATATAGGATTATTTGTAAAGTAGATAAATAATAAATTAATATTTCGATTGACTAGGTGGAGACTATGGATTCACACATGTGTATAAGCGCCATAAGTCCATGGACAAGGGTCCAATGGAGGCTTGAAACGTGGTGGTCCAAACCAGAGAAACCTATGAAGTTATTAGAAAGAGATTTCAGAAAGATTATGCAGATTATTTATACAGAAGTTTACAACAATATTATGATATCAAATTTATATTCAGTTGTATTGTTTAGATATAAATGCATAAAATCATAGAGAATTATTTATTACTATCAATAGTATGTTATGTTTTATATAGAAATGATTTTTAGAAAAGTTATATTTACTCATTGAGTGTTAGTGCTCACCATTTTTATAAAACTCATTTTTTCATATATCCATCGTAGGTTCGTACAAATCAATGCATATCGTAAGAAGGGCCACATGATGACGAACATTTTGTAGCATAAATTAGTTTTAATTAACTAGATTTCATAAATATGTTTTAAGAATAGTTTTACAAATGAAATATCTTTTCCAAGTATTTTATGAATATATTTATATACTCAGTATAAGAGTCCAACATAAGAAATATAAAGATTCAATTTATTTGAATTATATTTATCAAGTGATCATGAGATTTATGATGATTTTTCTAAAAGATTTTCAAACTTCATATTCTAATTAGAAAGATTATCAATTTTTTTAGGATTTTCCTGAACTTAAGAGAGGAGTTGGGATGGGTCCCGTTAGTCCGCCAAAGGTGCCTTCAGCAATTGCTTTTGGAGGAAGCCATGTTGGAAAGTATGCCTAAAAGCATGGTGATTTTCAACAATGTATATTTCTCAATTAATGTTATTTTCATATTTAAAATAAGGTACTTTATGTAGCATTGTAATATAAGATTATCTTTGTCAAAGTAAATATTATAAGGTTCTAAGACTAAAAGAGAATAAAGAAATCAATCACATGAAGTGGTTTTGTAAGGTAGGTATGATTCTTTATCAAGTCTAAATTTTATCCACAACTTAAGATAATGGTTGGTTACATTATCTTGTTAAAGTTGTAGGTCTCTTTTGTGTTCAATTAGGAGTGATAAGTCAAAATTCACATTGGTGTTTGACTTAGAACAAAAAAGCCTAGTACATTGGATGTATTGCATGTGGATCACATGAGGTAATAAAATTTTATTACTTTACATTAAGGTAGAGGAGTGTGTGTCTCAATCCTAAAATAAATAAATGTAACTTATAATTGTATATTGTAATATTTGAGCTATCAACGGGTGATGGATGATATGACCTAAATTTCTTGATAGGTTGGTATTATGATTTATTAATTATAAAAAACACATATTTATAGATATGGAATTTGCAATTTTTATTTTAACAAATAAAAGCGAATACCACCGTATGGGTCTTGCAAGTATTGTGAAATAAACTCAACCTAGGTATTCAATAAATGATTATTGAATTTCGATTTGTTAGATAAATTAGAATTATCCATTTGATGCAAATACAATTATATAGAATAAAATAATTGGAGAAGTGAAACGATCTTCTACAACCATATTATTGGTATTTTTTGTAAGGATATTTATTCCATTAATTTGCCTAGGGTGTGTATGCGTATGTGTGTGTATTTTATTTTAAGAGTGTAATTTTAATTTTTTTTTTAGTGGAAACAAGGTTCAATCAATTAAGAGTTAATTGGATTTGGACCTAGTTTATTAGAGCTTAAGAATAAAATGGTCTGCCTAATCACCAATCTACACAAAGTTAATGGGTCTGGGTTTGAGAGATCTTAAGGTTCCTGATAAAGCTCTCCTTAAAAAAAAAAAAATTACTTGGAGGTTTATGAATGAGGATTATATGATTTTCAAGTCTTTCAATGTTAGATGTCTTTCTCCTACGCTTCTTTCCAGGATGAAATATGTTTCTTCCTCTATTAGGCCTAGTATGACAAATCACTATCTTTCTTTGGTTCTAAAGTCCAAATAGTTGGTGGGTTGTCATTCAAAGGTCAGACTATGGTTGGATAATTGGATGTATGAGGTTCTATAAATAGGATTTCTAACTTGCCTCTCTCGGAGCTTCTTCTTTCAACTCGTATTGGTAAGATTTACTATGATGATAGTTGACACTTTCCTCCTTCAATTCGAATGTCTTATTAAGATCTAGTTGATGATATTGAGCAGGTGGTTATTAATATTTCTTCTAATTTAAGAGTTTGGATTTTTTCTATGGATAAGAAAGTGACCATTACTGCTACTTATACTTCTTTAATTACATAGTGTCTACACCTTCTTAGGCTAGACATATTTGGGCTGCTTTTATCCCTTTTCAAGATCTATGCTAGTTTGGAGAGTCATGCATAATCGATTGCCTACTAATCTTTTTCTACAACGATGCAATTACATATTCCTTTTCTATTGTCGTTTATGTTGGTCTACTGAGAAAAGTTTGGAATATTTGTTTCTAATTGGCCCTTTTGCAATAGATCTTTGACATTCTTGTTATCTATGTTTGGTCATACTATTTCTCTATTTGGGACTATTATTGATTTGTGGCAAAATGCTATGTCGACTAAATTTTGTTCTCAAATTCAAAATCTTTGAAAGGTTGGTATAATTGTAATTTCTTAGATTATTTGGCTTACTCATAATAATGTTACTTTCGAGAGGAAATGTCATTTCCTTTCATGAGGTCCTCTCTCTTGTTTGGCGTACTATTCAAGAGGCATATTTTTCTAGCTATGGGGTCATGCAAAATTCAATAAATGACTTTTTAGGCCCGCACAAGCTCCATGTCCTAACTTGTCCTCCTAAGGCTCCTCGTGTTATAGAGGTTGCTTAGACTTTTCCTCTTCTGGATTGGATTAAAGTTTATACTAATGGTTCTATTTTGCTCCTAATTTGGCTGGTTGTTTGGAGTTTTTCGAACTTATCGTGAGTTTTTCAAGAGTGTTTTTGCTATTCCTTTAGAGATAAGATATGCTTTTGAGGCAGAGTTGACAGCTGCTATTCATGTCATTCAGTATGCTTGAAACTATCATTAGAAGAAACTTTGGTTAGAAAGTGATTCTACTTATGTGGTTTTGCTTCTTCTTACCTGGTCTTTTAAGGTCCCTTAGTGCTGACACCCAACTTAGAATAGGTGTCTTTCTTATCTACAAAATATGAATTTCGTGGTGACCCATATCTATCATGAGGGAAATTTGGTTACAAATGAATTAGTTTCTCGTTCTCATTCTCTTGTTTTTTTCACTTGGTGGACGACTCTGGCTCCGGCTTTTTTAGGTTCCTTTCTTTTTATTATTACCTTGGCAACATCTATTATCAGTTTGCTTAGTTTGGCTATGGGAGGTGAACGCTCTTTTTTCTTTACCGCGTTAGATTTTTTGGTAAGGTTTTTAATGAGGTCTATTATATAGTTTGATTTGCTTTAATTTGGTTTCAACTTAATCTTCTGTTGTCATTCCCTTCCCATGGTTTGTGAATAATCTTCTTGTTCTTTGTTTTATTTGGCTTTTTGTCTTGTTTTTCCTTGTATGTTTCTTTTCTTTTTTAAAAAGAAAATTGGTTTTGACCAAAACTATAAATAAATAAATAAATAAAAATCCTATTTTTAATTAAATTGGAAAGGGAAAAATCTAATAAACTTTCTTAAATAGAAAGTATTATTAATTTACCCAAACTTTCGAAAATATTTAGCAAAAAGCCCTCTGCCATTAGTAAAATGGTGGTTTCATCCAAACCAAAAGTGGTCTTGGACCCAAATTTCGAAAATACCAAACTAGCCTTACATATTAAAAAATAATATTATAATATATATAAAAAAAGAAAAATAGATTATCCAATTACTAAACTACCCTTTTATGCCACAATAAAACTATAAAAAAAAAAAAAACCTTTTAAAAGATTCAAAAATTAATAGATCAATCTAAAAACCAATTTATATAAACAATTAAAATAATAATTTATACCCTTAAAAATTAAAATATAAATAAATTTTGCAATTTAAAATTAATAAAAATATAACAAAATAAATTAAAAAGTAAAAAAATATATATATATTCATCAACAATCCAAGAACTCACAAATAAACATTATAAAACAACTAATAATTATAGTCTATCAACAAGCCAAAACTCAACCAAGATTCACAAAACCAATTTAACTTAAAACCACAAAAACATCATCAACATGATTGTACTTAAAACCACATAAACATCATCCACAAGCCAATAACTCATAGATAAACATAATAAAATAGCAAATAATCACATATACCTATCCATATATCCATTAATAAGCCAAGAACACCAAAATCATGATTTCCCTCATCGATGGAGACAATAATTTAATCTTTGTAATTCCTAAACATGCACTGAACCGTAGAGTCCCAAATTGTCAAAACCTAACATATTTTTCATAGATCTGAACAAAAATCACACAAGCAATCCATCCACAATGAGAACCCCACTTAAAAAATGCAACAAACATGATCTATCAAAATGATACCTGCAAAAGAATCTATAGCAAGAAGATTTTATTAGAGGAGAGACTATGACAGACTACAAAAAGACCAAAAACAAAAAGAGGAGTAACAAAAACCCAATTGTACCAACCGCAATAGTGAGTTCTAACTCTTGATGATCTCGACATGGGCGATGGCGATGGAGGGGGAGTGATGGGCAGAGTGCATGGGAGATGGCGTTGATGAGGTCGTGCATGGGCAGCAAGGTAAAGGATGGTGCCAATGTTAGCGATGATGGAATGACAGTTGTCATCGTGCTTGGTCGGTGCAAGTTTGGTCGAAGATGGAGCCAAGTTTGGTGAGAGAGAGAGAAAGCCAATGAGGGTAAGAGAGAGCAAGAGAACAATTTTAGGGTGACGGTGACTTTACCCTCCTTTTTTTCTTTTTTTCTTTTTTTGAAATTATTCATTTATCACTACATGCAATTACTCATAGACCCTAACCTAATGAATCTGTCAACTTTTGGATGGAAAGTGCCATCTCACTAACGATTGGGATTTTTTAGGTTATACCTTGAAAACCAAAAGTGATTTGATATTATTTTTAGTTTCAGGAAATAAAATAATAATAACCCGACTAACAAAACAAGAACTAGCTCCCTAAAGATAATAATTCTAAAATTAAGGAATTCTGATTGAGAAGGAAATCGCTCTTGACTTACAATAACTGAGTTCTTTGTTTACTCTTGCATGTTGATGACATGCCGGTTGCATCCAGGAATATGTCAGAAATCAATAATATTCTCAAAGCTCAGTTGAGTGGGGAGTTTGAAATGAAAGACTTAGGAGCTGCAAAGAAAATTCTGGGTATGGAAATCTATAAGGTATAGAAAGGCGAGCACATTGTTCCTATCGCAGAAAGATTACATAGAAAAGGTGCTGGAACGCTTTGGTATGCAAAACTCAAATCCTGTTATCACTCTCCTGCCAACTCATTTCAGACTCTCAGCAGCTTTATCACCACAGACTAAGGAGAGGTGGAGCACGTCCTGTGTTCCCTATGCTAGTGCAGTTGGCAGCATTATGTCTGCTATGGTTTGTACTAGGCCTTGTTGGAATAACTTTAATAGGTTAAAACTTATATCAAAATCTAGAAACTCATATTAAATCAATAAGAATTATTATAGAAAACATACATGAATCCATAATGTTAAACATGAGTAGGATCGAGTCTTCCACAGTCAAATCTCCTTAGGTTACTCTGTATTTTTTTCTTCTTGAATGGGGAAAAAAAAAGAGAGCAAAATATTACGTTGATTTGACTTGGGGACCATAACTCTAATTATGTTCTTTATATACTAATCTAATTAGGTTCCCATTAACCCTAATTTGATTAGTATTAGGTTTCTACACATTAAAGCCCATACCCAATAGATATTTCTAGAGTCCGATTAATAGATCACTTATTTGGCCCTATTAAAATAGATAGTTCATAATATAATTGTTATTTAATATGTAAGCCCACATTAAGATTTATAAAAAATCCCAACAATCTCCCACTTGGGCTACATATGTTTCTTGAAACAATTATATTATTTATAGTCTTGAGTGTGCACTACGAAACTATCTGTCTTGAAATATCCCCTTAATTACAATCTGATCCATCAACTATATTAGTATGAGATCAAAGCGACCTTTGTTACATATATTCGTAACTAGACCCATCAATGGTCACCACACCAATATATTTAATGACATAGATCAAGTATGGATGCGTAGCATGGAAATTACATGCAATGTGATCTTAAACATGTCTATTTCCAACTGGTCCTACCTTAATCTTTAGTGAGATCAAACACAAATAACATTCAGAGTTTATAACTGAACTTTATACTTTATTCTGCAGAAAATAAATATAAAATATGTCTGTAACAAAGAACATCAAAATATTAACTCCCACTAAACATGCACATCATCAACTAAAACAACACTCATATGAGCAGTGTGCTCATGAAAGACCTTGGGTGGTAATCTCTTAGTAAGCGGATCCGCAATCATGGAGTTTGTCCCAATATGTTCTATAGCAACCTGACGACTCTGAACTCTTTCTTTAACAACAAGAAACTTGATGTCTATGTGTTTTGACTTCATAGAGCTTCTGTTGTTATTGGAATATAGCACAGCCGAATTATTGTCACAATATATCTTTAATGGTCTTTCTATACAATCCACAACTCGCAGCCCCATGACAAAATTTCGAAGCCATATCCCATGATTAGATGCCTCATAACAAGCTATGAATTCAGCTGCCATGGTGGAAGAAGCTATGAGTGTTTGCTTAGCACTCTTCCAGGAAATAGCTCCTCCAGCTAGCAGGTAAATATAGCCCGACGTGGATCTTTTACTGTCTTGGCATCCAGCAAAATCGGAATCAGAATACCCAACGATCTCTAAATTATCTGATCTCCGATATGTGAGCATGTGATCTTTTGTTCTCTGTAAATAACATATAACTCGTTTGGCTGCTTTCCAATGATCCATCCCTGGATTACTTAAATATCTGCCCAACATTCCCATTATGAACGCAATATCCGGACGCGTGCATACTTGAGCATACATTAGACTTCCTACAGCTGATGCATAAGGAATCTTTTGCATTTCTTTTCGTTCCAACTCATTTTTAGGGCACTGACTGAGACTAAACTTGTCTCCTTTAGCTACAGGGGTGTCTCTTGGTGCACAACTTTTCATGCCGAATCTATCAAGAACTTTTTCGATATAACTCTTTTGTGATAACCCAAGGATACCTCGAGTTCGATCTCGATGTATCTGTATGCCTAATACAAAAGAGGCGTCCCCAAGATCTTTCATCTCAAAATTCTTTGTAAGAAATCTCTTGGTTTCGTGCAATAAGCCTATATCGTTACTAGCAAGTAGTATGTCATCGACATATAACATCAGAAATATGTATTTACTCCCACTGAACTTATGATATACACAATCTTCAACCTTATTTACCTCAAATCCATATGAGATAGTGATTTGATGAAATTTGTGATACCATTGACGAGAAGCCTGTTTGAGACCATAGATGGATTTCTTTAATTTGCAAACCATTTTCTTTGGGTCACCGGATACAAAGTTTTCTGGTTGCATCATATATATTGTTTCGTCAATGTCACCATTGAGAAACGCAGTTTTTACATCCATCTGATGTAGCTCTAAATCAAAATGAGCCACAAGTGTCATTATAATCCTGAAAGAGTCTTTCGTTGAAACCGGAGAGAAAGTCTCTTTGTAATCAATGCCTTCTTTCTGAGTGAAACCCTTGGCAACTAGACGAGCCTTATATCTCTCAACATTGCCTTTTGAATCCCTTTTGGTCTTAAATATCCATTTGCAACCAATGGGTTTCGCACCTTCAGGCAATTCAACGAGATCCCAAACGTCATTGTTTTTCATGGAATTCATCTCATCATTCATAGCATCGATCCACTTTTGAGAATTAGAACTTTGTTTGGCTTGATGGAAGTTGATTGGATCATCTTCCACCACTCCTATATCAACTTCATGTTCTTGGAGAAAAACGATATAGTCATCCGGAATTGCACTTCTCCTTTCTCTAGTGGATCGTCTCAATGGCACATCCTCTTGAAGTTGTTGAGTTTGCACTTCGGGTATAATATTTTCATTTTGCACAAGGAGCTCGTCTACATTGTCTTGATATTCCGGATTTGCATTTTGAACAATGTCAGGAATAGAAGCCTGATCATTATTAATAGCAATAGTAGGAAGAGAAATAAATTCCTCTTCAAAGACAATGTCTTTAACCTTATCTCCCCCCATAAACTCAACTTCCTCAAAAAATCTCGCATTTCCCGTCTCAAAAAATGTTCTAGTAGTGGGATCGTAGAACTTGAAACCCCTTGATCGTTCAGAGTACCCAACAAAGTAGCAGCTTACAGTTCTGGAGTCCAGTTTCTTTTCATTTGGCCTATAAGGCCTTGCCTCAGCTGGACAACCCCAAACATGTAAATGTCTTATACTAGGCTTTTTGCCTGTCCATAATTCATAAGGGGTTTTAGCTACCGCTTTGCTTGAAACCCTATTAAGGATATATGCTACAGTCTTTAATGCTTCTCCCCAGAGAGATTCTAGTAAAGATGAATGATTAATCATACTTCTTACCATGTCCTTAAGCGTTCTGTTTCGTCTTTCACCAACACTATTCATGCTAGGTTTGCCTGGCATTGTGTATTGTGGGACGATACCGCATTCCTCTAGGAATTTCGTAAAAGGTCTTGGACGTTGTTCACCAGATCCGTCATATCTGTCATAGTATTCACCACCACGGTCAGATTTGACAGCTTTAATTTTCTTGCCAAGTTGATTTTCAACTTCAGCTTTGAAGGCCTTAAAAACATCCAGGGATTGAGACTTCTCATGTATCAAATATAGGTACTCATATCTTGAATAGTCGTCTATGAACGTAATAAAATACTGTTGACCATTCCAAGAAGCTGTAGGAAATGGTCCACAAATATCAGTATGAATTAGTTCTAAGATATCAGAACACCTATTGGCAGATCCCTTGCTTGACAATATGTCATCCTTCAACCCAAAAAATTGTTGAGACAGATGCATCTGAATTAGGATATGGAGGGATACTCAAACAAACCATTTCAGGACAAACCCACTTAGTTCGATATTTTTCAGGCACATGGAATGATACCCAGAGCAAATATTCTACTGTCAAAAAAGAGATTTTAGCAATTGTTTTAGTTATTCAAAAATTTCAAGATGATTTAATCAACCAAAAATTCCTTTTAAAAATTGATTGCCAATCCGTAAAATTTATTTTACAAAAAGATGTCAAAAACCTTGCTTCAAAACAAATCTTTGCAAAGTGGCAAGCCCTTTTATCAATCTTTGATTTTGATATCCAACATATCAATGGAAATCAGAATTCTTTGCCTGATTTTCTGACCAGAGAATTCCTGCAGGGAAGAAAATGAGTGTCAACCTCCGCTCACGAACTTCCAAAGGAAAAGACAAGAATAGCCCGGCATCTTCGGGTGAGACAAAAGCATTACCATCCAAAGCTTCAATTTCAAAGCAAACAATCGGCCCTAAGATAGAAGACAAGACCATTTACTCCCAAAAATCAGATTATTCAATGGCACAATCCTCCCAGCTTGCTAAAGGACAATCTCCACAGAGTCAGTTAGTATCTTTAGGAACAATCCCCCAAAAACTACTTACTCCTCTGGACCTGACAAACCACTTCAGCCCAATAACTTCCTTGACAAATACCTACAAAAGTATGGCATCAACTTCTTTGAGCCAACCAACCACAGACAATAGACTCTTATTCCCACAAATCAATCCACCCAAGTTTACTTATATTCATAAACCTTGGTTTGAGAGAATTTTTCCCCTTGAACCATCAATGTTAACAGACCAAACTTTGAATCAACCTAAAAAATTAGCAGACCAATATCTTTCAAACCGTCATTTTCGTCTCTTCGAAAATGGCCACAAAACCCAACAATTTTATGAATTTATTTTAGTGGATTCAGATTCAATAGGTCTTCAACCTGTTGCCGACAAGATTAACAAAGACAAAATAGCTTTTTCAAAAGTTAAGATTAGAAAAATTATTTCTCAAGAACAATGGGGCAATCCCAACACTGCCAAAACTTTATCACAACTCTTTATACCTCAGGATTATACATACTGAGATTATATGGACGCGTGGTATCGAACTTTTTACAAACAAAATTTTTCAAATTGAAAATCCTGGTTTTTCTATTTTGATAAAAACTTTCAACTTGACAACCTGCCCCACTGGTTTTACGAGTGGTGGGACAAATGTGGCCCAACAGTTGATTTCCTTCCCCCAACTGTCAAGCACAGTTTCGCTCACTGGACAAACCAATTTAGATTATCTCTTACAAGAATACGATTTCTCTATGAACAAAGAAAGTAGAGGTAAGTATGAAAACAAATACCCAGAAAATAAAAGAGCTCAATTTAGGATTAGCCCCATATCAAAAATTCTAAGCTTTCCCAAAAAGCGAGCCATATTCATCAGACAAGCACGCCACAAAAAGACAAGAGACAATTCGGTGCAGATTCCCTGAACAAGCACGCCACAAAAAGACAAGAGTCATTTCGGTTCCTAAACCATCACCACCTGACCTTCAATATGAAGAACCAACACCCTACCGAGCCTATACAGGCAATGCTTGTTATCAATGGAACATAGATGGATTAGCCAATTATCAGACTATGACTGTTCTTAAACAAATGTACACTGTAGGAAGAATCTATATAAAAAAACAAAATTTATCTCAAAAAGAAGCAGCCCAAATGATTACTTTAGGATTCGAAGGACAATTGGCAGGATGGTGGAATAACCATCTTAGTGATAATCAAAGAAACGAAATTTTAGATGCTACAAGATTAAATCTACAAGACAGAAATCCAAGAGAACCAGATGCTTTAAATACCCTTATAGCAACAATAGGATTACACTTCATAGGAAACCCAAATTTCCTAGAAGAAAGACAATTATCTAAACTTCATAACCTTAGGTGCAAAACTTTAGGAGACTTTAAGTGGTACAAAGATGTTTTCTTGACAAGAGTTATGCAAAGAAACGATAGTAATGCAGCTTACTGGAAGGAAAAATTTATTTCAGGATTACCAACATTATTTGCCAATAAGGTTAGAGACAAAATAGTCACCCTACAATCAGAAGACAATTGGTTAGAAGTAGATATAGAAAATATGACCTATGGAGAAATAGTACAAGCTATAGAAATTACAGGACTACAACTGTGCAATGATCTTAGAATCCAAGACCAAGTTAAAAAGGATAGAAAAACAACTAACAAAGAATTAGGATCATAGTGTGACCAGTTTGGTTTTGACAAACTTAAAAAATCATCTAGACACAAAAAACATAACTATAAATCTTACAGGCCATACAAAGGAAAAAGAAACTACCAAAGATATTTAAAAAATCAATACAATGACTATTACAAACAAAAACAAAATAGAAGAAAGAAAAGACCCTCCAACAAATTCAAT
Source organism: Litchi chinensis (assembly GCA_019925255.1). NCBI lineage: Eukaryota > Viridiplantae > Streptophyta > Magnoliopsida > Sapindales > Sapindaceae > Litchi > Litchi chinensis. Next base: position 20,337,496 of record CM034468.1, read on the forward strand.
AAAACCCATAAAAATCTTAATAAATGTTACAAGTGTGGAAAACCTGGCCATTATTCTAATAAATGTCCAGAACTTAAGAAGAAAATTCAAGCCTTAGATTTAGAAGATTCCATCAAGATTAAAATTCTTAGCATCCTAAACAATACTTCCTCAGAATCTGAAGAATCTAATCCTGACAATGATATTTGGAATCTAGGAGAATCATTATCCGTTTCTTCTGATAGTGACTCTTCAGAAATAGGTAAACAACCCTGTATCTGCGATAATAAAGATAAAACTAGTTATAAGACAATTTGTGTTCTAGAAAAAAATGACTTAGTCACTTGGATAGAATTAGTTGACCAAATACAAGATCCCAACCAGAAAATCAAACACTTAGCCCAACTTAAAGATATGGTTACTCAAAAGAAACCAGAACCCACAAACACATTTAAAAAACCTTTTAAAGCAGTAGATTTTGACAAAGACGTTCTATCAAAATTCAAAACAAAAAAGGTAACCATTAATGATCTACAACAAGAAATAAAACAAATAAAAAATGAAATGAAAGAGTTACAATTAACTGTCAAAATACTACAAGATAAACATCTTTCTCAATCACAAGACTCATCCTCCTCTGATTCCGATATAAACCAACCTGTCCATATTTCACCAATACAAAATCAATCACTAACAGAAGATCTGTTCATCAATCTTACACAAAGAATAACAATAAGAAAATGGTATTGTAGCTTACAAATCATAATAAAAGAGAATCTCCTAATGTTTGTCTGTTTCCCTTTAATACACTCAATACAGACTTCGAAATCTGTCAAATCAAGGGAATCAAGAATCCCGTCAGACACAAGCCTCTGAATTCTCTGTTTAGAGATATGACCTAAACGCTTGTGCCATAGTGTGGCGGAATCCCTGTCAGTTAATTTTTGTTTTGTACCTCGTGAATTTATATGCAAGGTTTCATTAATTGAAGCAATTGTATTCAACAAATATAGGTTATCATACAATAATAAATAACCGGTACCAATAAGATTCGAATCTTGAAAAAGACTAAATTTATTATTTCCAAATGAACAAGAATAACCAAATTTGTCCAAAACAGAAACTGAAACCAAATTTCATCTAAAAGACGGTACTACATAAGTCTCTTCCAAATTCAAAAAATGACCAGTCTTTAATAATAACCTAAAAGTTCCTATTGCCTCTACTGCAACTGTTTTGCCATCGCCCACATAGATGAATCTTTCAGTATCACTTGGCTGTCGGCTCCACAGGCAACCCTGCATAGACACACTTATGTGAGTAGTAGCACCAGAATCTATCCACCAAGTGTGTTTAGGTACAGAAGTTAAATTAACTTCAGAACAAACTAAATTGAGAAGCATACCTTTCTTGACACGTCAGTTGGCGTATTTGGGATATTCTTTCTTCATGTGTCCAGCTTTCTTGCAAAAGTAACAGGTAAACTCCTTATCCTGTTTCTTTTGCACCTTATGCTGTGATGTCCCAACTGCAGCTTCTTTTCCTCTTTTCCTTTTCTTGTCCTTAGAGATAGTTGCTAAGTTAGCACTTTCAGTACCTTCTTGCTTCAATCTTTCTTCTTCTTGCACACAGTGAGATATGAGCTCATTAAGAGTCCATTTATCCTTTTGAGTATTGTAACTCACTTTAAACTGACTGTATTGTGCAGGAAGATAAATCAAAACTAAGTGCACCAGCAGGTCCTCAGACAGCTGTAACTTTAGTGCCTTTAGTTTGGAAGCAATATGAGACATCTCCATGATGTACTCCCTTATGTTCCCTTTACCTTTATACTTCATTGAAACAAAGTTAGCCAAAATGGTACTTGTTTCAACCTTTTCGTTTTTCGCAAAACACTGTTTTATATCATCAAGAAACTTCTTAGCATTTTTCTCTTCGGACATAGAGCCTCTAAAAGCTTCCGAAATGGAACGTTTCATGATCATAAGACACATGCGATTAGAACGTTCCCACTTCTCCATACTCGCATTTTCATCAGCGGTACTATTATCATTAAGAGATGTGGGTCGTTCTTCCCGAAGCACAAGGTCAAGATTCATGCAACTGAGAACAATCATAACGTTCTCTTTCCAATTCTTAAAATTTGTGTCATTAAGCATAGGAATGAAATTGATATTAGCAGTTATTGTTGAAGCAGAAGTAGTAACTGAATCGAGAACAAAACCAAATACAAGCTCACAATTAATAATCATATCATAAGATAAGAATACTAAATTAATAAATTCATACATGACATGATTAAACTATTCCCATAATGGTGGGCCCTAAAACAAGATACATAGCACAACATTGACATTTAGTCTTTGGACAGAAATATCAATTGTAAGTGGTACTCTCCGTGCAGTAATCAAATATTAACAATTAATCCCGTCAAGTAATAAACCTTTCTTTGGACCGACTTATTACTCACATGGAAAACCTAATAATTATCACATATTTATTACCACAAGTATGACTATTATTTGGTCAAATTATAACCTTCCTTTGGGCCAGTCATTATTCACATAAACAATAGACATACACATCTTAATATTTTAAAATAAACAAATTTAATTATAGAGGTTACTTTGGTAACATATAATTTCAATTCAATTTATTTTGAAATATCAGACATAATACATATATCAATAAACTTTTGTTTTCGAACCAAAACAATGCTGTCATCAACTTAATTATCGTGCATGCTTGGTTTATTATTTATACATATAATGAAACTGATATATATATATATATAAAACTGAATCACATACATCATGAATGCCAATGTGCACGCCAACCAAAACAAAATGTATATATATTATTTCATACTCAAACCAATGCAGTATATATTCTGAATCAAAAGTCACCACTGTCATATATATATTATATTTACGCCAAACACAGAAACCGATTAAATATATATATATATTCAAGTTTGTTTTAATAATCCAAAACAAACACAAAAGCACTGTGAATCAGAATCGCACGCCAATCCAAAATAGCATTCATTGACCTGAGAATCTTATTTAATATATATATCTATACATATATATATTCATTCTTGTACAAACAAACAACCACACACTGACTTTTATTTACGCCGCCAGTAAACACAAATATATATATTTCTTCTCAGACCAATGCAATCTGAATCATATATATTATCAACCAATAATCAATAAACAAACAGAAGACCGCAAACTGGAGGCAGATATGAAAACCATATATTATCCGCCAATAACCAATAAACAAACAAAAGACCGCAAATATGATTCGAAGTTCAACAAACAATATATATTCGTCAATTGCATTCTTTAATTGCCGAATCCAGTAAAACAATACGACATGTATTTTTCAAAATTCCACGGCAATCATAATAATTAAATCAATCAATATCTCAATGATTCAATATGAGTACGCTCTGATACCAATTATTGAAGTAACTTTAATAGGTTAAAACCTATATCAAAATCTAGAAACTCATATTAAATCAATAAGAATTATTATAGAAAATATACCTGAATCCATAATGTTAAACCTGAATAGGATCGAGTCTTCCACAGTCAAATCTCCTTAGGTTACTCTGTATTTTTTTCTTCTTGAATGGGGAAAAAAAAGAGAGAGCAATATTACGTTGATTTGACTTGGGGACCATAACCCTAATTATGTTCTTTATATACTAATCTAATTAGGTTCCCATTAACCCTAATTTGATTAGTATTAGGTCTCTACACATTAAAGCCCATACCCAATAGATATTTCTAGAGCCCGATTAATAGATCACTTATTTTGGCCCTATTAAAATAGATAGTCCATAATATAATTGTTATATAATATGTAAGTCCACATTAAGATTTATAAAAAATCCCAACAGGCCTGACATTTCACATGCTGTGAGTGTGGTAAGTAGATGCATGGAAAACCCAGGAAAAGTTCATTAGCAAGCACTAAAATGGATTTTGTGTTACTTGAGAGGTTCTACTGATGTTGGCTTGGTTTGTGGGAAACATAACGACACTGCTAGAAATGTCGTTGGCTATGTGAATTCAGATTATGTTGAAGATTTAGACAAGAGAAGGTCCTTGACAGACTATATTTTCACTCTTTATGGACGTACTGTCAGTTGGAGAGCAACATTGCAGTCAATTGTTGCATTATTAACCACTGACGGCAGAGTACATAGCAGCTACTAAGGCAGTGAAGGAAATCATTTGGCTGAGAGGTTTCGCTGGTGAATTGAGGCTAGAAGCAAAAGAAACTACAGTCTATTATGATAGCCAAAGTGCCATACATTTGACCAAGAATCAAACGTACCATGAAAGAACCAAACACATTGATGTTAGAATGCATTTCATTACAGATGCGATTGCCCAAGGCACCGTTATTCTTGAGAAGATTCCTACGAATCCTGCAGACATGCTTACCAAGCATCTTCCATCGACAACTACAGGCACTGCCTGGACTTAATTGGTGTTTTCAGTAGATAAAGCCTGAAGAAAGAGGAAGCAGTTGAAGAGAGCTATGAAATTTTTTCAGCCAAGTGGAGATTTGTGGTTTATGGATGAGAAATAGGACAAAGGAAGTCACTGTTTGCAGGGGCGGACCCACACGTGTTCCCCCCTGAAATTTTTTAAAAATTAATTAAGTCTAGTATATATTTAGATATATAAATCTAATGCCACATTATGTTGTTTGCTTAAAGTGGCGTTGTTGGTCGTGCACACTCTCCTGAAGTTACAGGTTCGATTCCTTGGCCCACCATAACTTTTTTCATTTTGTCCTTTTACAGTCAATTTGTATATTATATAAATAAAATTCCACAATCAAATGTATGCATATGCTAGCTTTGATGGTTGTGTCTGCCTTCTAGTTTAGGCGAAATCATGGTTCACTCCTCTTTTGGCTCACTATCGTCCTTTTCTTTTATTTTTTTATTTTTTTATTCACTCCTAATCAATGCTTTGTTTCATAATTGTGTGTGCCTTTTTTTTTTCTTTTAATAATTAATGGCATAGACCTTGTTTTTCTTTCTTCTATTCATCATGGTTCAATTTCTTTCGCTATTAAAATATGTTACTTTTTCTCAATATTTTTTTTCATTACGATTCAATTAGTTTCTCCATCAAAACATGTTTTTTTTTTTTTTATCTTTGTCTCTTTTTTTTTTCCCACATTAATAAACTGATCTTCAAATATAAAACATTTTGACTTCACAAATTATTACACTTATTTCAAATTATTTATTTTTATTGTAAACTATATCATGTTTACACAAATTAAAAAATAAAGCATATAGTGTTATTCAATCTTAATAAGTCTTAGTTTAATCATGATTATTGATGTAAATTATTGTTCTTTTACATAAACTATTTTATATAATAAAATTCACAAATAAAAATACTCATATGAATTATAATTGCTTTTATCTTTTATTTTTATTTTACTTTATTTTGTTATAAATCACATACATTTATTAAATAAAAGACTACAAATGTAATTTGATTACTAACTTTAATAATAAATATATATAGTTTGATTACATATATTTATTTATAATCTTATTATCATAAAGAATATATATCCCTAAATTAAGTTTTTATTCATTTTTTTAAGTAATATGAAATTTAAACTTCTCTCACTAAGAAAAATGAAGTTAGTGCACAATTAACTCATAATTGTTATGCTTTTGTTTTTATACTTATATTAAAAATGTTATTTTAAGAAATTTTGTTTATAATCTTGTAAGGTAAAACTACATATCCTCTATTAGTTATATATTTTAAATATTTTTATTTCATATAACGTCATTCTAGTAATTAAAGGAGACATTATAAACAAAATTTCATGTAGTTTAATTTTATAATTATTATATAAAAGTGTTCCCCTTCACACAGATTTCTGGATCTGCAACTAATTATTTGTTCTTTTCTATCATGTTGGGATTTCATATGTGGCTCTTTTAAGAGCCATATGTGTGCTTGAAAAACGAAAGTGGTAGGTGAAACATCTTTTGTATTATATAAAAAAAGCCTTTTCTTGGAGAAAAGGATTTCTGGCCTTTGTGAGAGAAAATAGAGAACAAAGGACATGGGTTTTGGGTGTATCATGGTTTCAAAACTTGGTCAAGTTGGTCGAGTTCTCGCCGCTCGGTCAGTTTCCGATCCGATAACCCCCAGATCGGGGGGTTCAACTCGGATCCTGTACAAAATCGGCACAACTCGGGCTTAACTCGAGCCGACTCGGCCTAGCTCGAGTCGACTTGGCTTGGTCGAGTCGGTATTTTTTAAAAGAAAAAAAATTCAACCAAAACGGCATCGTTTTTGTCAAGCCAAAACAACGTCGTTTTGGCTGAAAAACTTCTGTTTTATATCAGACGTCAAAACGACATCGTTTTGGTGTGCCAAAATGACGCCGTTTTGGCGTCTGATATAACACAGATCGGGAGGTTTTCTTCTGCACTCTCTGGTCTCTCTCTGCTCTTCGCCTCTCCCGACCCAATCTGCACAGCTTTTTGCACTTCTGTTGTTGGTGCGTGGCGTGACAGTTGCTGCCATCGTCTTTCGTCGTCGTCCATCACTCCTCGTCCGTCACAGTTGCCATCTTCGTTGCCGTCTCGCGTCTCCATCCGTGATCGTCCCTCGTCCGTGAGTTTTTTTATTTTTGTTTTTTCTTTTGCTTTCACTTTCACCACTTTTTTGTTGGTTGTGTATTTGTGTTTGAGAATGAAAGAACGATGAGAGGTTTTAAGTAGTTTGGATATGATAGATTTTTGAAGTGTTATTATTTTTGTGTATTACAGGTGGAATTATTGAAAATATAATCGTTATATTGCCGAAATTTTTAAAATTGTAATTATATAATTATATTAAAATGGCTTTGAAGGTTGCATGAGATTGATTTTAAGAGTTTTTATGGTCATATGATTATATTTTAATCATACAGAAAATTGTTAAATTTTATTTTTTACAAGTTTGACCGGATTTGACCGTGGGTCAAAGGGTTGACCGTTGACCGACGGTCAAACCGAGTACTCTCCGAGTTGCCGAGTACTTGCTGCTCGCTGCCTCGTCGATCGAATCACGAGTAGCGAGTTTTGAAACATTGGAGTGTATGTGAGGACCTGGTGAGTGAACAAAAAATAGTGGCTGCTGTAACTTTCCATGTTCATAGTGGAAACATTCTTGCTGCGTTCTGAGCGTGGATGTAGGCCTTTGGCTGAACCATGTTAAAATCTCTTTGTCTGGTTAATTATTTGCATTGTTTTCTTAAGCATTTTATTTCTCCATATCTATTCTTTACATCTGCTACAACACCACATTTTCCTGACTGATACCTAACATTTACAAGGAAACAACAACCTTCAAATTGACTAGAAAATTTTTCAAAACAGGTCCAGTAATAGTTGTGTAACTATACCACCCATGCCTCAGATTCCATGACTCTAAAGTATGACATTTCAAATTTTGATAATAATTTTACTTCTCAATGCCTGAATGAATTCTAATGAAACTTCCAAAATCACTTGAAGGTTGATATATCATTCAATTTTTTCAAATCATCTTGGACAACGGCATCAACAAGTCTTGATTCTGGCCTCTTAATTGCCAAAAAAAGGCAAACAATCAATATTAGTACGTCAAAGAATCACAACTTAACCAAAATAATAGAACAGGACCAATATTTCATTTCTACTCACAGGTGGATTGACGCAGTGATCAATCTCACCCAATCGCTTCTTGAAACATAGAGATTACGAGTCAACTCTGCCATACTCTTGATTGCGCAAATATCACAAGATGCTTAAGTTTTAATATGTGTACACGCATTCACAAGAGCAAGCTAGTATGCGAAATGATCCAACTATTAGAGTATTAATTTCATGATATCAGTTTTTAACAGACCAAAAACTCTTGTAATTTCTAAATTAGCATATTACAGAGGAATGCCATCTAAACAGAATGGAAGCTTCAGTCAAGGCAGTTTCTCCACATTTGCTTCTCTTCTTCAGGAACATTTCCATGGTTGACAAAAGCATCCTCAAAACTCCCTCTTTGGTGACGTACATACATCAGACGGATCTACATGGTAATATGATGAGAGCCTTGGAATTGTAGGCCGAGGGTCGTTGAATTCAGTTGAATTAGTTATTTTATTTAATTCAAGATTAGTATTTCATTTAAATTAGGATTTTGATTTAATTTAGGATTTTGGTTTTAGAAGTTTAATTAGGATTGATATCATATTTTTACTATTATATTACTTTTTGTTAATTTAGAATTTGTTTTGTTTTAGGATTTATTTCTTAAGCAAGTTATGTTTCATAGAAAAGCTAAATTAATTGCCTATAAATAGAAGATTAATTTAGAATTGTTATTATGTTATACTGGCTTGGAAAATTAATAAAACCCTGCAGATTTGTTAGGTAATTTATGTTTGTTATTTTAGCTTTTCCAGGTAGTTTAACATAGGAATGTTGGGCTATATTCATGTTATCTCAATAATTTGAGTTTAAATATTTCTGCTTGTTCGGCATTCTTGATTGGATTAGCTTGTGCTAGGGTTTAGTCAATGCATTGGATTGATTCTAGATAATCAATTTGTTCATTCCAATGGGACAATTGATTCAAAATCTATCTTATCGTATGGTGTAAGCTAGATGACTAGGACTTGTTATTGGGTTTAAAGTTAGGTTCTCAGCATGATACCATAATTATAGCTATGAAATTATTCTTATAAAAACATAATTTGAACTGTTGAGTTTGCATTAATAAGTCAAACTTTACATAATTTACATCCTATATTTTTAAAGAAAATACTAGGCATCTTGACTACACCAAATAAACAATCTCGGAAATCTTACTTTAGATGAGTACTCAGCAAACCCAGAAAAAAGTCGTGACAGGATAGCTCAACAACAATTCACTGCAGAAACTACTTGAACACATATCAAGTTTTGCAATCCCCAAAATATAATTCTGAAAGCTGATTTAGATTTTTAATTGAAGCAGGAGGTAACTCTGTAATTGCTGTTCCCCATAAATCAAGAATTCTCAAACGTTCCATGGTCTCTGATATTTCTGGAAAACTCTCAAGTTTGGAGCAATAGCAAAGAAATAGCCTCTCAAGAGATTTTAATTTACAAATGCTGTTGGAAATTTGCTTGAGCCTTGAGCATCTCTTCATATGAAACTCGACAAGGTTGACTAGACTCTGAATTGACGAGGGAATTTCTTCTATTGCAGTGCCACTTAAATCCAACCATCTCATATCCCCTGAAATCTGTGGAAACTCTATCAGATTAATGCAGTCACAGAGGTCAAGAGATATAAGAGATCTGAAATGAATATTGCTTGGAAAGCTCATAAGATTTTTGCAACCACTCATATTCAAATAACAAAGGTTATTGAGATGTTGAACAGATGAGGGAATGTCAACTAAGCTTCTGCAGTGCATAAGACACATCTTCTCAAGCAGTGGGGCGTCAAAGAGATCTGGGATCCTAGTCAGGTGTCGACAATAACCAAGAATAAGCCTCTTTAATTTCGGGGCATGCTGTAAGGAAAAAGAATATTAGTATAATTGACATCATAACTGATTAATTATTTGTGAACTACATTTCATATATATATATATATATATATGATACATTCTATAATTGAAATAACTGATTAATTATTTATGAACTAATCAATAAATGTGATTGTTTGTCAATTATTGTAAATAGAATCTGACTCCTTTAGTTGTAATCAAATATAATAAAAATATAATAAATTATAGTCAGCAGTTTTAGAATACAATCGCTCATTCTTTTTGTTAAATGTATTGATACTCCAAATGTGTGTACATACGTGTGTGTGTGTATATACTAAGATCAAAACATATGAAAGTGTTAAAATATACCTTTCATATATATATATATATATATATATTCTAAGACTGAAACATATGAAAGCGTTAAAATATACCATTTATATATATATTCTAAGACCAAAACATATGAAAGCCTTAAAATATACCTTAGTGCTTTCCCAAAGTTGTTCAATGTTACTATGAGAAAGGTCAAGTTCAACAAGCTTCTCCGGAATGAAATTTGATGGTAGTACTTTCAAAGGATATCCATGCCATTGGAGTAACCTTAGTTCATCAGGAAAATAATCAAGACCGTTGGGAAGATGCACATTAGAGATACATACAGAGCCTTCCAAATGTTGAAATTGGTCACTCTAATTATAAAATTTAAGAAATCTAAGATTGTACATTTCCTTAAAGGCTTGAGGACTCAAATGTATATCCTTTATTTTTGACATATCTAGGACTATGCCTTGAACCGCTTCAGTCCCCTAACAATTAGAAGCCAAGTATGAGTTACAACATAAAATGCAAAAAACATTCTGAACTTAGATCTCTCAAAGTGAGCAAAATGTTTTTGCAGGTTGATTCTGTTGTGAACTACACCTGCTCAAATTTTAACAAGTTTTACTTTTACCATACTAATTTAATAAAAAAATATTAAGACAAAAATTAAGAGTACCGACGGTGTGTGAAAGCCAGAAAACAGAGAAGTGAGGATGAAGTGAATGAATTAAAAAATAAATAAATAAAATGTGAGTGGTTTATTGATGTGAGTTGGAAATGAGTCTAGTAAAGACAAATTGCCGCAAATGCTGTATTGTAGAGATTCATCAATTTTTGGGAGACGTCTAATTATAAAATGCAGCACAAATAATTAGATACTCACATCATCATTTTTCAATGTCCGAATAACATCCTCTTGCTTCCACAACCTACTGCGATTACCTGGCTTGTGGGGACATTCTTTACGAACAATTTCCCAACCCATTTCTTGCAGTAACTGACGCATTTGTATATTGTTGTTTGATATTGTTATCAGTGACTTTGCAACAAGGATACTCAAAGAGAAGTAACAATCACCAAGTAAGCTGGCTACTTGATCTTTACATTCCCCTTTAAAGAAACATGCAATGTCAAGGAATAAATCTTTCTCTTCATCATCCAATCCATCATAACTAATTTTCAACACATCAAAGATTTCGGGGTTAAAAACTCTTTGTAATTTTTCTACTGTACTTTTCCACTCTTGTTCACTCTTTTCATTCAATGACAACCCCAACACTTTAAGTGCTAATGGATTGCCTTTTGCATAATTTACCAACTCTTTAGAGAGCATCATAAGATCTTTAATGGGACGCTTTTGTTTAAAAGCATAATTACAAAAGAGCTTAAGAGCTTCATGATGGTTAAATCCTTCAACCTCATATACGTTCTGATCATTTACTCCACAATTACGAAGCACTTGTTTATCTCTAGTAGTTATTATGATTCTACTTCCTAGACCAAATCGAACAACACCACCAGCTAACTCTTCTAATTTTCTAAAATTATTCACATCATCAAGAACAATGAAAACCCGTTTACAATTGAGCCTACCCTTGATAAATGGGGAAATAGCAGGACAACCTAATATTAAATTTTCTTTGTTTAATACTTCAAAATGAACTTCATGTTGTAAACAATCAAATTTGCCGCATCTTTCTAATTGTTCCCCGACATTTCGAATAAAAAAACTTTCTTCAAATTGACCTGAAATTAATTTAAATATAGCATAAGCAATAGTCGTTTTACCGATACCACCCATACCCCAAATCCCAATAATTCGAAAATCCTTTTTCTCAAGACATAATAATGATATCACTGGCTCAATTCGTTTATCTAGTCCAATAAGTCCTTCAAAATCACTTGAGGGTGATGTATATTCACTCTTCAGTTTCTTCCAAATATCCTTGACAATATCGTCAATAAGTTTGGCCTCAGGCCTACCAAATGAAAATACAAATAGCAATAAGCAAGAATGGCCACAACACAAAAGCAAACTAATGTAACAAAACTATGATAGTGGAAATGTAAAACTACCAACATCCACAATATTATCTTACTTTAAAGAGAAAAATTGAATTTGGTCCCTAAAGTTCAATGAAAATTTTCTTTTCTTAACTGTAAAAGCATTTTTACTAAATCCAGTCTCTAAAATTTCAAAATGTTATCAATTTAATCTTTCTGTCAGTTAATTTTTAATCAAACTCAACCGTTTAGAAGTATTTTTTTATTTAAATACATAAAATAAGATATTTATCAACACCAAATAAAATCTTTGTACTTTTAATTAAATAAATACGATAGAAAATTAAAATAATTATAAGAAATATAAAAATTCTAAAAAGCATAAATTGAAGAATGAGAAAAATTAAAAATATTTTGATCTCCATTGTTCATCCCAATAATTATAATGATAAATTATAGCAGAAATGCTTTTGTGGTCAAAAAAGTTATGTTAAACTTTGGGGACCACATTGAAATTCTTCCTATTCCAAAATGAACAAACCATAATAAAATAAGTTAATGTTATGGGTCAATAATCAATAAATCTAATAACTTAAACTAATAAGTAAGAACTCAAATATGACTTTTAAAACATAGTTTGATTATATTTTTTAAAAAATGTATAAATATATATAAATTGATGAAATTTACGATAGGTTATAACATGTCTTTTTACATGCAATATAGAGTTGGATGAGGAGGTTGGATGAGCATTAGATGCCCCAATTGTGTAACATGTCGTGCGCGTGACACCCACCCCGCCACCCCCCCAAAAAAAATAATAAAATAAAATAAAATAAAAACTTAAAATCTAATCCAAATAATGTGACAAGTTAGCTTTTAGTATTGATGTTGTAAATGACATGGCTAGGATAAATTAGTTGTCATACCATCAAGGTTAATTGCTCGGGTTTGTATAGTATCACTATTAGAGCAATATGTGTGCAACGAACAAAAAATCTTAATATATATATATATATATATATATATATAAAGGAGAACAAGGAGAGAGGATGCAAACTTGAGACCTACTTTGAAACCTTATTTATAACTATTAAATCTGAAAGTTTAAGTTATAGGTAAATATCTAAATTAGGTTAATGAGATTTTTATGTTATTAATATGATCATATGTGGAAATCTGAAGCACAACATACAAAAACCATATTATTTGTCATAATTTGTAGTATCAACTAGGGTGAGCTCAGTGGTAAGACCAAGTTCATCTACCACAATACATTCAAGAGATGGATTTGACTCACCAATATGTGGGTATTTTTTTCTACTTTTATGTGGGTAACTCTCTTCCCCTTATTAGGAGTAGAGATTCGGGTTGTACCTTAAAACTTTATTTCTATAGGTTTTGACAATTATAATTATAATTATAATGTTAAAAATAAAAAAATAAAAAAAGGAGCAGGCCCATCTGCACAAGGTATTGGTTGACGAAACTTTAGTTATTAACCACTTTGTTTTGAAAAGAAAAGAATTTGCATACTCTCTTAGTGAGAATAGTTGAATTCTTCTCTTAGTTAAAAGAAGTCATAAGTCCTACCCAATCAAGCGGTCAAGGGTTCAACTAAAGAGTTGATTTACCTTGTTACAGCGGAGAGAACCCTTCTGTTTACTTATTTTCAACAAAAACAGGACTTTAATATGTAAATGGTCAAAGTAAAGAGTTGATTTACCTTGTTACAGAGGAATCCCATCCAGAGAGACGGGATGCTGCACTCAAAGCTTCTCTCCATTTTTGCAATTCTTCTTGACGTTCTCTATCATGCAGATGCTTAACAAAATCATCCTTGAAAGTCTCAATCTGCATCCGTATAAAAGACGGTTTGATTTGGTAGAAAACAGGTATGACAGTCAGCTTATTCATTTTCTGGTGATTCATGATCTCTACAAGCTCGCACAAGCACCATTTGGAAGAAACATAGTTTTTTGAAAAAATGACCACAGAAATTTTTGATTCTTCATTGGCTCTTAAAAGTGCTGGGGAGATCTCATCTCCTCTCTCAAGTTCATAGTCAATAAAGGTTTCAATTTGCTTTTGGCAGAAGGCAGCATAGAGATGACTAGTAAAACCATAGCGGGTGTCTTCACCTCTAAAACTGAGGAAGACGTCATGCCTTTTTCTGCAAGTAGTGGTTGAAGAAGAAGGTGATGATGAATTGCCCATAGAGAAGAATTACAAGACTTAGTTTTGTGCGGTGAAGAAAATCGGAGGACGCAATACAACAGATATTTTGAGGTAGACGGAAGTAACACTAGAAAATTAGTTATTATTATTATTATGAAACACTAGACAATTAGTTATATAAACGTGTACGTATTTTATTGTCTTTCCATGAAAGAACTCTTCAACTAACCTTGAAAAAATTGTGCCTCATCAATATTCATCATTGATAATGTCACACGTTAACTTCAAATCTTAAATAATATAGTTGGATCATTTCCTATTAATTTAAACTTGTAGGTTTAATGATAACTAACATTATATCAGAACTTGAAGATCTTTGGTTCAAACTCTCTTTCCCCCTTTATCTCGAATTATTTTTATACATGTTATAACGGTTGGAAATGTTTAGTATATGTCTAATATCTATAATATATTTATATTATTCATGAAAAGACGTATCACATTCAACCTCAAGTCTTAAATACTAGAAATATATCTGTCATCTATCCATATTATACGTGATGGAATATGTCATGTGTCAATCTTAAATCTTAAATACTATAGTTAGATAATTTTCTATTAGCTAAAGCTTTTGGATGAGATGATAACTAACTAAACTATAGTTGTATTTGTTATTTATCCACATTATACGTGAAGAAACGTATCACGTGTTAACCTTAAATCTTAAATATTATAGTTGAGTTAATTTCTATCAACTTAAATTTTTGGATAGGATGATAACTAACGATCAAGACAAGTAGTTGAAATTGATGAACACATCAAGGAAATGTTTGTAACGCCCGAATCTAATTATATCTAGTAGAATAATTATTTTCATTGAATAAAGTATAAATAAGATTTATATGAATAAGTCAAAGAGTCCAATTGGAGTGGTAAAAAAATAGATTAATTAATTAGTGTAGAGCCCAAAGCTTAAGTAAATCTAAATTTGAAATTAGTGTAGTTCATTTCTTTTTTACTGAATACACTCATTGGTATTAAAAAGAAAAATATATATAGATATACAAAGGGTGCACAATTCAAATAGAAAGTAAGAGAAGAAGACAAGTTTTAATGACAGAGTCAACACATGAGACAAAAAAAAAAAAAAAAAAAAAAAAGAAACAAAATGGAGAGTGGACCGTTCAACCATAAAAGCAGATCAATTGGTGACAGGGAAGCTATCTGTTCTATTCCGCTTAGTGTTTTTGAGACTACTGATTCCTGGCGTTGGCATTTCGACAAATATGGAAAGTACACGGTGTAAAGTGGGTACAGAGTTGCTTTCGATGAGAAACTGAAGTCCCTGCCTTCTTCTCCTTCGGCACAATCTGGTTGGTGGGCTTCCCTGTGGCATTTGAATATCCCTCCGAAGGTCAAACATTTTGTGTGGCGTGCTTGTAAAGATGCCATCCCAGTGAAGGCAAATCTGGTTCGAAGAAAAATCACCTTAGACGGAAGTTGTCCTTGCTGTGGCGATCCGTGGGAGAGTGGGGTTCATGCACTGTTCCGTTGTCCTAGAGCTTTTAAAGCTTGGGGCTGTCTTGACGAGAGTGTTGTTTCTGCTGCTGCTTTGTGTGTGTCAGTTCTGGATTTTTTTGCAGGTGCTTGCTTTCGTTTTTCCAAGGAGAGTTTGGAAAAGGCATGCATGCTCTCTTGGGGCTTGTGGATGAACCGTAATGCTCATGTTCATGAAAGAAGTCCCAAGTCTTCAGAAGAGGTGCTCTCATCTGTTTTGTCGCTGCTTGTGGAGTTTCAAAAAGCGAAGGCTGCTTCCTCTGTCTCGTTTGGGAGGTCTGCCCAGATTATGTCTTCAGTTTGGATCCCCCCAGAAGCTGCAAAAATCAAACTAAATACAGATGTAGCTGTTAGAAAGGAGTCTGCTGTGATTGGGTGTGGATTGGCTTTGAGAGACTGTCACGGTTTTGTGCTGGCAGCTTCTGCTCGTCTATTTAATGGTGTGTTCTCCCCTGTCTTAGGTGAACTGGTGGCGTAGCGCGAAGGGCTGCTGTTAGCCCGTTCTTTGAGTATTCCCGTTGCTGTGATTGAGGTTGATGCAACCAATGTTGTTTCTGCTGTTTTGTCTGATCTTCCTGCCTGTGGTGATGTTGGGTTGTTAGCTAATGATGTCAAAATCTTGTGTAGAGAGGTGGGTGTTCTTTCTTGTCAGGCCGTCTCTCGTAATGGGAACCGCCTGGCTGATTTACTCGCCTCGTTGGCGTTGTCCTCTGGTGAGGATCTGCAGTGCCGTTCTGTCAATGCTTCTTCTCTGTTTCCTTGTGCCCGTGGTTTTTTGTAGTGTTTGTGTGTTTGTATTGTTTAGTTTCAAAAAAAAAAAAAAAGCAGATCAATTGGAATGAGACAAAAGGCAAGAAGCAAAATAAAATGAGACGAGAGAGTGGTGGGACCGGTCCATAAATACAAAAGAAAACACATAAAAATGTGAAAGAGATGAGATAAGAATGAGGAAAAGACAAAAGAAGAAAAGTCAAAATGATAAAAGAAGATATAAAATGGGGTATTGTTGAGAAAGAGAGGCATTAAAATGAAATAGAATAAGGACATGAAAATGAGATTGGAGAGGAAAAGTGGGTGGACAAATGTCAATTTTGAATAAAAGGTAAAATAAAATATAAAGGGGTGTGTGATGAATGGTCTAGAAGCAAGACGACCAAATAAGAAATTGACAAAAAGAAAGATTATGAAGCAAACTGCAAGTGTTCAAGTACTCAGAAGCCGGTCTCAAACCAGATTGTTTAAGTTGCTTCTGTACAGGAGATAAGGGGATAGAATTTTGGTTTTGTTTCCTTAGTTTCACTTCAGTGGGGTATGACATAGAGAAGGCAGATAGAATTTCCACCACAAGATTCAGATCCTGTAAGCTAACAAAGCTTCCAGTTACCATATATATATATATATATATATATTGAATAAACAGATAATTGTACAGGACTTGTTTTTGTAATGCATTTCTTGTTTTCACTAATATGTGATATATTGCTTTACAATCCTGCTTCTTTTCTAATTAGTGAAACTTACTGATTGAGTTGGGGCATCCTAACCTGGAAGTTGGAACATATGGTTTTGGTTTTAGTGATTACATAACACAATTTGCGAAAAATATTCATTAAAAATTCTTCAAGACTCCATAGATTTTGTTAAATTTAGTAACATGCTTTCGGAATCAACCCA
This sequence comes from Litchi chinensis, assembly GCA_019925255.1. NCBI lineage: Eukaryota > Viridiplantae > Streptophyta > Magnoliopsida > Sapindales > Sapindaceae > Litchi > Litchi chinensis. The sequence goes on from CM034468.1 coordinate 20,354,782, forward strand.
GTTGTTTATAGTATAGGACCAATAAAAGACAAGGGAGAGAAGTGACATTAATGTTTATTACACCATAAGTTAACCCATAAAGAAATGTACAATATGTTGATAGATTCTGCAATTAGATCTACAATAACATTAATTATATAAGGGGGCCATATTATTGGATGCAAGAAATATGGTACAAATTAAGGTTGCAAGTAGAGAAGGGGGCATTACGGATTAATGATTGGAAACAGCCTGGAATATATAACATGATTTAAACGAAAAATATAGGACGCAAACAATTATCTGAACGGCTGATGCGCGATTCTGATTGATTGAAATTTATGGTGTGTTTACTTCATGGATTGGAGAATGGGAATCAGGAATGAGATTGATTGATGGTGTTTACTTGCTTAAAATTCATTCCGTAATGAGAATGAATGTGTGGGCCCCACATCAATTTGGGATTGAGGAATGGGAATCTCATTCCCCCCAACCCACTTGGGAATCCCATTCCCATTTCCTTTATCAAGTTAAAATGTCCCTTATACCCTTCTTTAAAAAAAAAAAAAAAACAACAAACAAACCCTATTTTGACACATTTGGGATTTTATATTTATATTCATGGTTGGTTGTTATTTTGTTTTATGAACTTGTAGTTGGTTGTTTTATATTTATATTTATATTTATATTTATAAATATAAATATTTATATATAAAGTGCTTATGAACTTACTATAGATACAATATTGGGATTTTATATTTATATTCATGGTTGGTTGCTATTTTGTTTTATGAACTTGTAGTTGGTTGTTTTATATTTATAAATATAAATATTTACATATGCTATAAGTTTTCATAAAAAAATGTGCTAGTGCAAAATGTTATATTTTATAAGAAATAATTTATAGTTAGCACTAAAATTTTGAGTTTAATTGAAGAATATTACAATAATACGGTTAAGAAAGTTTATGTAATATTTTATATATAATTTAAAAAAATGATTTGATATACCATATAAATACATAATATCTTCTTCTAAAAATAAAATAATAAATACACAAAATGCTTACAATGATATTGCCAAATTGTTAAGATTTTTTTTTTTTTTGTTTTAGCTTATTATGACGAATTACAAGATAAAAAGATAACACTAACATTTTAAACAAAATTTTATACATTGTAATTAATTCGTAATTTTAATTAAGGGTATTTTTATAACTTATAATTAATCCATTCCGATTTTAAAGTAAAGTAAACAGCTTAATGAGAATACTGCTGATTTCGATTCCGATTGTTACAGTTGAAGTAAACAACTTATTCTGATTCTGATACTTTATTTCGATTCTAAGTCATTCCGATTCCAAATCATTTCGATTCCTATTTCGATTCCTCAAAGTGAAGTAAACGCGCCATTAAAGTAGAGTTTAATGTTTGATGTGTCAAGCTCTACCACATTAATGGATTGAACTACTTTTTGCCAGAGTTTAATGCACATTATCCAATTTCATTGTAGTCAAGGGACAACATTTAATGCGGGAACAATTACCTGATTTGAGCCCATTGTATCTGGTCTTTTTCTTTTTTTTTTATTTTTTTATTTTTTTCCTTTTCCAGGTGAGGGAAAAGGGTGGGTGCCGTTGTATTTGTCTGTGATTGTATTGAACAAAACGCTCAGGTAGGATATCCCCCCACAGACACACACACACCTGATATATCCATTGTATTATTGGAATTAGGTTTGTTTGCATTGTATTTGTATAGCTTCAAAACTATCATAATCTTTTAAAAGAAATTGACAAACATTCATAAATATCATGTCTTTACCAAAAATTACATTAACTGAAATTATACACAATTTTAAAAGAAAAGTAATAATTATTTTACAAAACCACTTTACATAATCAAACTTTTATACAAATTATATATAGACTCATTACCAAAAAGAATCTCACGTGCACATTTACATGTACATACACGCATTTTCATATACTTTAACACAATTATATGATACCAAAAAAAAAAAACTACCAAATGTGAAGGGATGTGACTCGTATCAAGCGTGACAGATATCTTCGCTTCAGTCTCTATCTATAAAGCCCAAATCTCAATCTGCGTGTGGTAAATCTAACGCGCTAAGTATTTCTACTTAATGAGTGTACACAAACTTTAAATGCAACATTTCTCAAAATACAAGTTATAAATCAATATTTCCCAATTTCCAAACTTTTACAAATAAATTACAAAGAGATCAAATTATTAGTCAATGCACACATAACACACATCAATATTTATTTTTAGACATATCAACACGATTTTCTTCAATAATGTTCAGCGCCCTTCGTAAACTCTGACATACTACCATGGACTGAAAAACGGCTTTCCCTAGCATCAGACACTCGGTGCCTACCCGCCGGATCATATTCTCATATAATACATAAATTCGGGGACCGAACACTCGGGGCCTCTCAAGGTCCATGAATCTCATATCAATATATATAAGTAAATCGGCGCAGTACTACTATAATTACTCTATTGGCATACCAACTACCAATCTCTACCTACCAATGTCTAAGTTTACTAGGGCCCTGATAAATTGCATTTATTAACAATAATTTAACAATTTCCGTTTCCAAATAAAATTTTCATTAGTAACGCAACGTACTAACTTTCAATCACCCTTTTTCCTTGTTTCATCAAAGCGTCAAACGTACATCATAAAACATCATTTTACACTCGATTATTCATTAAAATTAGTCAAATATAACATTGTTCTTCACTTTACTAGTACACGGTCAAGGCACTACGCTTGTCCGTTTCATTCCGATTCCTTTCCGTTTCCATTTGAAAGTCAATAAAATCACGTATAAACATCATTTTATCACAAGTTATCAAAATAATCTCACAAAACCCCCTATATACAACTTTGGCCATGCTTCATTTTTTTTTCATCAACTTATCAAATTTTTCACTATAAAATGTCACAAAATCATTCATATAAAAACTCACACAGTCATGTTGATAAAAATTTAGACAAATCATATACTAACATGACAACACCATTACTAGTAAAAATAAAATTTTAAAGTAAGTGTACATCAACTTTTTCGAGCTTGCTAATGACTTTCTTGCCCCCAAATGAAGCTCAAAACTTCTCTTTACCCTTGCTTTGATCATTTTTTTCTAATTGGTCACCTAGAGTTTCAAGAATGCAACTTTCATAATCAAAAATCAAATTCACTACTTCAAATGCAAAAGTAACCTTATCTACATGCTTATGAGTGCATCTACATCATTTCTAACTTTAATTCATCCCTAGATCACCAACCCACATAAACTTACCTTGATTGGTACCTTTCTAGTAAAATTTCAACTTGAGAACTTGGTGGGTTTTTGAGGATTTGATGCTTTGGAGGGGGTAGATGGTGTGTAGAATAAGGTTTAGGAGTGATTTGTTGGCTTAAAAATGAAGAAAGATTGAGAGAAAAATGAGAAGGGAGTGACGACAAAGGAGAAGAGAAGAAGAAGAAATGGGTTCCTTTCATGCAAGAGTCAACTTTTTATATGTGCCTTTTCTTTGGACCAATTTGCCCCTCAACTACTTTATTTATTACTAACATGTCAGTTGTTACAAAAGCTAGCATTTGATTAGTCAAAAATCCAACTAATCATTACACTAACTAAAATCATCCAACTTTTAGTCCAAATACAATTGATTTCATTCACTTTTTGACTTTATTGTTGGTAAACTTTTATTGGTAAAAAATTTAATCACATGTAACTCATTCTAACTTCCTTAATATCTCACCCGATCATAATCTTCTATCACTCAATTTCCATCATTGAATTTCTAATTTAATTCCCACTTATAAAATATTTCCAAAAATATTAAATCTCTTAAATTAAAAAATATATATCTCACCCTAAATGAGATTAAATTCCTAATTTAAGTCTTACTCTTGCATTCTAATTTAAATCAAATCCTACTAAGCATGTCAAAAAATATATATATGTATATATATACGCGGAGATTTCAAGGCGTTACAGAGAAAAATAGATTTTGATTAGTATGAAAAGTTCATGAGAAATGCAATTTTAGTGTGTTGTTTGGACACTTTAAAGCATGCTTAGTAATTATAAACTTTAGATATGTATTTCCTAAATTTTGAGACATGATTTTTGGCATATAAAGTGTGGATTTTTTTTTGAAATCATCAAGTATATTTTGTAACCTATTAAATTAAGATTATGTTTGAGATTTTGAAGTGAATGGTGAAACCAAAAACTATGCCATTTTGAATATTCCATTAAACTAGTAAGCATGCTATTTTGATTATTTCGAATAATGTTGGTTAGTTTGTGAAATTATATTTTATATGGATTCTAAAATGAGTTTTATGAATTGATAAAGTAAATTATATTAAATGTTTTGTGAATGAAATTATGAAAGTTTAAATTATGTTTTATGAGTTGAAATGGAAAAAGTTTGATGTGGTATATATACCTATATTTATATACATAAAATTGTGTTGGAAATTTGATTTTAGTATGGAAGATTTTATCATAATTGTTTGGAACCTTAGTTGCAAGAGTATTTCAAAAGAGATTAGAGACAAGAAAGAGAAATGATAATGTTTTAAAATACCAAAGAGTATTCTCCCCTCTAACGGTCATAAGGCATCACGTGAGTAACACCTAGAGATTAGCCTAACACATGCTAGTGCAAAGATCAAAGAAATGAGTCTTTGGGACTTGAGAGAGAGTTATAGAGTCGCCTAGCATGTGTATGGCAGAGGTTATCCCCTGTCCTCTGCATGTGTGTTGAGTATCTCCACCACATATGGCAGAGTTCCCTGGGTACAGATTTGGTGTAAAAAATTTATGTTTAAATCCTATTTAGAGAAAATCCATTAAAAATGCATTTTGTCAATGTAAGATAAAAATTTTATAAATAAAGCTTTAGTAATGAATTGAATTCCCTAGAATGTGAATTAATTTGTTTCACATTTCTATATATTTTAAATTATGTTACCTATGTTCTAAAGGATTCACATGATTTTCGAAAATTTATCCATTCACTGGGCATTCGTGCTTACCCTTTTAAATTTTAAAACCATTTTCTAGGGATCCGTCAAGTCATTGAGGAATCATCTGAACGAAAAAGAAGGTGGGTCACTCAAGCAAGCGATGCATGAACATTATATTTTGAATCTCTATATGCATCTTGAACACTCAATATTATATTTTGATAAATATGTATTGCATCACACTTATATATTAGTATTACAAGTTTGGAAACTTTTTGGTTTGTGTAAATTTTACTCGGAATATTATGAATATTATAAGTGTATTTACTTGCATTCCATGAGATCTTAATGTTGTGTTGGAATGAGAATTGGAAATAGGACTAGAGGTCCTAAGTAGTTAAGCATGGAAAAGATGAATTTTAGAAGTGCATACTTTTTTTGTTACAGGGTGGCATAGCTCAATAAATAATCGTTATGCTACCGAATTTTTATTAGAATATCATATTCTTTATCGAGTTCCCCAAACAATTTTGATTGAAACGTTTAGAATTCATGAAGAATTTTCTACTATCTCGCGATCTTCTCAGATTCAGGATACAGGTCTAGAAGGGTCCTAACATATATATTCAGAAAAGATTTGAGAAAAGAAAATCAAAAAACGTTTTCAGAACACCAAGATTGTACGTTCCCCTCTAACAATAAGATAAACTACACGTGTGAATCTTAGATTTGCCTAGCATATGTATGGCAGATATCTAGAGTCGTCTAACACATATATGGTAGATGTTATCCCTCATTTTGCGTGTGTGTTGAATATCTCTACCATGTATGACAGACTTATTTGGGTACTAATTTGTGTAAATTTTCAGATTACAAATGTTATACACTAAGTTTGATCAGTATAGAACGAGATTTATAGAATATTAGATTTATAAAAGAGATTTCTGGAAAAGTTTTATAGATTATAAATTTTTATATTTTATATTATTAAAGTTATAAAAATAATTTATATAGAAGTTTACAGTTTTGCTACGACATCATATTTAAATTTAGTTTTATTATTTCAAATATGAAATTATATGAATCATTGAGAAGTATTTACTATTACCAGAAATATGTTATGTTTTATTTAGAAATGTTTTTGAAAAGTTATATCCACTTATCAGGCATTAGCACTCACTCTTTATAAACCCATTTTTTTAGGTATCCGTTGTATGGTTCGTGTAGATTATTGTGTATCGTGAAAAAGGTCACATAATGATAAACAGTTGTAATTGTGTATGTTATCTCTTTATTAACCAAATTTTATAAATGTGTTTCCAGAATAATTTCAAAGATGAAATATTTTTCCAGATTTTTAATGAATAATATTTTCAATCCAAGGGTCCAACACGAGAAATATACAAATTTTCAGTCTGCTCATATTGAATTTATGAGGCAACCATGTGATTTATGAGATTTTTTTTTTTTCTAAAAGATTTTAGTAAATCCATATTTCAATAAAAAAAAAACTCCAGTTTTCACGAGATCCTCTCAGACTTGAGATAGGAGTCGGGATGGGTCCTATCAATTTGGTATCAAAGCAAAGGAATAGTAGGTCAATCCTTAGGAACTCTTGCATGTGAGTGAGATGGCAAAACGTGACTCTTCATCCAAGGGCTTTATAAGGAAAGGGCTACCCAAAGAGGTGAAGCCACCCATGGAGTGCTCTGATAAGTACTAGTTGTTGTCCATTGGAGATGGCGCTTCGTCCCACCTAGAATACGACAGTTGATATTAGAGTAGTGGTTTCAAATTTAGAGAAATTTTTCTTGTTACAAACATTCAATTTTCATTTTGTTAAAAATAAAGTTATAGTTTTATCTTGCATTATTGTGGCTAATTTTCAATATTGTCATTTGAGTTATGATGCAAGGTTTTATGAACTTTTGGAGTTCTATGCTACAATTATTTATGACATTTCAAATGCTAAAATTATGAGTTTATACCATAAAATAGTAATGCAGAAATTCCCCTTTAGTACGTAACTGAGGAACAGTAATGATCTAATATAATTTATTTTGTTTTTAAAATTCGGTATACTTTATTATGAAATACTACATTAAATTTGGGATGTTGAGAAAAGAAGATAACTCAAACCCATAACACTTGGTATAAATATGAAGGGACCACTTTCAGGCTGGCCTCATCTTGTAAAAAATTATACATAATAAAGAATTTTTCACATTTCACATTAATGTGACAAATACTTTACTCCACAAATGAATGGTGGAAATCCAAGAACGCTTCTTCTCTATGTATCTTGATCCTTGATAATGACTTGATATTATAAAAACTTACACGTACATAGAGACACAGACTTGGACCTGAATCATAAATGTGATCATTCATTAGTCATTACATGCATAGACCATATTTTATGAAAAATGATCTTAACTTATTTCCGTTCTTTGTCTATTATTTTCATCTTGTTTTAAATTTTGAATTCAACAATATTATATAGTGTAGAGATAGAATGAGAGAAACTACGCAGAGAAATAGTCAGAGAAAGATAAAAAGGAAAAAAAAAATGAAAGACAGTTTTCATCCATCATCTTGTTAAGATATTTTTATCCGTGCACATAATTTAATGCTAATGAAACTCAAACCATTCAATAGATGTTAGTATCACAAAAAACAAATCAAATGGTGTAGCATTCTCACCAAAAGACAATATATCAAAAAGTTTGATCTAGTCAAAAAGACGCGTGATTTTTTTACTTGGTTTAGAATTTGACAATCGATATATATATATATATATTTTCCCTGTACATATATAAAATTCAATTAAATTTAATATATTTATTTTATTGAATTCGGTCCATGCTTTGAGAAAATTTTTTTAATCTAGTTTACAATTTTGGTTTTAGAAAAATGTTTTTCTCGAACGGATTTTTCCCTTCAGGCCGTGCCTTCTCCATTGCAAAAGAGGATGCTTCCTCCATCGGGGAAGAGGCACGACCTCCTCGATGAATAATAAGCAGGCACAACCTCCTCCACAGTGGAGGAGGTCAGTGCCTCTATTGAAGTAAGAATAGAGTCTCTTCTGACTAATCCATCAACTCCGCTAGTAGAAGGCACTGAAGATCGAACAGAGGAGAAAGGTTTTTCTTTTTCATTTTTATTTTATTTGAAGTAATTATTTATTTAAATTATCTTATAGTTTGAAATATATTAATAAACATTAAATTGAAAAAAAAATTAGTCAATCCAGTATTGTTCAATATCAAACATAGTATAGTACTAAATCCAATTCAGTACTATCCAACACAGTACAATACAATCCTATGCAAACTTGTCCAGTCCTACATTGTAGGGTGCGTGTGCCAAACATGCCCTAAAATCTCAAGCCACAGCTGTTATAACTCTAAGAAATTCACTGCATTAGCTGTTCCTATTATAATGGATTCCAAAAACACTTGGCAAACCATCAACCTATCATCTAACAGTGATGGCAACACTCTCTCCTCTAAGCTAAAGCCAAATATATTCACATCCATGCTTCTTTCTAATAAAAAATATATATATATTTATATTGAATAAAGATCAGGCCTAAGCAACTGTTCTATAGTTGACTAGGAACTGTCCCTTATACTGAGATCATGAGACTAACCAGTTGTGATTAATCTGAGCCCAAGGAAGAGACCCTAGATAGGGAACTGGGCCACAGTATCGGAACAAACCTTCGATTTCAGGACATCCATTAGGATAAGGTATTGTCCGATGAAAAGGATCACGCCCCAGCTTTTTACGCCGAAGTGAACCTAAACACCCAAAAGGATCTTCTTGAAATTGAGACCTGGCTAATGCCTCGCCTCTCAAAGCAGTTTCTTTGGAAGTGGATGAACTTGAGGTGCCAATATAAGAAAACCTCGACTCTGGGAAGCCAATTGCAGTGCGATGCAAATGTTTAAATCTCTCCTCCTTGAAATCGTAACTTACGACCTGGTCCATACACGACATCGTTGGAATCAAATTCAATACCATTAAAAAGAGCAAGAATCTGCTACAACTAAGGAAGCATCAGGAACTTGAGATCGTCTGGAGACACTGAACTAATGTATCACACACTGATGGATTGAGCTTTTATCCAAACATAGAATTAACATGTCAACTAAACTGATTGCCTGTGGTAAGATTGAAAACTATAGTGGCTTACAGTTATGTTATGCGGATATGTGCCTGTAAGCTCTCGGAACCGACAGATGCTAAACAAAAGATTCTCAAAGCTATCTCTTGCATGCTCTTCAGTCAATGCCCTCCGTCGCACACTTTCTTCCTGGCCTGATTCACAATCACAATGTAGCAGAACAATACTCAAAATGATTCACATCTCAATGTAGTGAAATAGTTCAAGTTATACATAAAAAGGTAGGACTTGGCTAAAAAAAAAAAGAAATTTACTAGTGGAAAATAATATTCATGACTTCCCAGCAGCAACAAATGCGAACGATATAATAAAATAGATTACTCTTGAGGAAATACATCCGCTACTCATTACACCTTGGGAAAAAATACAGCAATAATAAGCACGAAATTCTATGGCACCAATGAAGCTCAAGCAATTATAACTCTGCAACAGCAGCTCCACATTGTAAACATGACATAAGTTTTCTACAGGAGAAATTTATATTCTTAACTTTTAGCCTTTGCTGAATAACTCAAGTTCTCCTAATTAAAAAGGAAAAATGAGCTATTATACCAACAGGCAACAGCTCCACGATTAAAGCAACTATAAGTTCAGCAACAACCTTCTTGGCTTTTTCTTTATTATTTTGCTATCAGCATGTTAATTACTTTTTTGCCTTTGATTTCGTTTTCAGTTCATCGCTGACTCCTTTTTTGTTGTCCATCGTTCCCTCCAAGAGCTAAGGAAAGTACCCCTGAACTACTAACTAAAAAGTCCTCATTATTTCACAACTGTTTGCCAGCCAATTATGACAAGCAAACAGTTCAATATCGACTCAGATTAACATCCTTGCTAATTCACCATGCCTCTCAATTCATCTTACAAAGATTATTATGGAAAATAGATGTGTTTTATGATCTTTAAATGAAAGTATAACCATGTTTCATATTGTAACCCAAAAATAAAACCGAGTTTCAAATGCAATGCAAGGAGAAAAAGTATCACTCATGGTCGGAATGTGGCATTCTCAGAATGCTCCAGGAAGAACCTTATAACTGCAATCTAATTCAATATATAAATGGCTATTAAAAGAAACATATCTATACTATTAAACATCTTTTTACATATTTCCCATGGCTTTTCTCCTAAAAGCATTTCAATTATGCTCATATGACCAGTAACATTCCAGAAGTAAAACACTATCACTGATTCACTGACATGTGGGAAAAGGAAATTTTAATTTGTCTTGTTCTGTTTCCCCAATATATATAATGATGAATTTATTTAAATGAATATCTAACAATGAATAAACAGATAGAAAAGGAACTTCTATTACTGACAAATACATATAGAAAAGGAACTTCTATTACTGACAAATACATTAAGTCATCTAATTCAAAACTCCAAAACAGGATGAAGTCTAATAAGAGTCCTTAGGTGGTAGTAAAATTGACTCTCAGCACATGATACGAATATCTACTCCCAAAAACACAAGAAATTTATTGGCATGAGATCTCTGCATTTCATAACATCTTTCTCCATATTCCATGAAATATAACTACACAGAGCAAGAATGAGCAGAGAACAATCCAAGCAATCAACAAAAATGTGAACCTTGTCTATAACAACTTCTAAATTGCATTCCTCAAATACCGTATACTGAATCAATTTCATCACATGAATCATTGTTAAATTAATATCAAAGTTCAAAAACAATTAAAACACTATAAAAGAAAGGACAATGAGGACACTCACCAAACCATCCTTTTGATTCAGCAACAGTCCAATAACTTTGTGCCTCACTACGAGGCCCGGCATCTCTCCTAGTCTCTCCACCACTAAACAAAAGCAAAGCCTCCTCATCTTTTGTCACAATTTCAACTCCCGCCTGGATATGAGTCACAAAACTAGAAGCCTGACCAGGGTGCTTCTGATAAGACTCTAAGAACCAAGAATCCTCCTTATCAACCTTCCCACAATTACTACTAGTGTAAACCGAATGGCCAGCTACCATCACTAGATTCTTCAGATTTGCGAATGGATAAGTCTCAATTCCAGCATTGAAATTTTTAAAACTATGCAAGGTCCTGTAATGGCTCTCATATGCAGCCACAACTATCAACACAGTGACACCAAATGACAAAAAAACGAAGAAGACAAGAACTGGGTGCAGCTTGGCGTAGTAATTCAAGCGGTTAGCAAAAGATTTGAGCATTTTGAGAGGGTGCAGCGATGAGTTTTTGGATTTGCGGGTTCTTTTGATGGTTCCTGATTCTATGTCAAAGTCAACTCTAGGATATGCATTGAAGGATTTGGGACTATTTGAAGTTGAACCAAATGAGTAATTTTTCATCATAATAAAGCCAAATCAAGCATATCCCGATGAGAGAATTTAACAAAGATCATGAATTGTTGGCATTCATTCGAGTGTATAATGAAAGTGAATTGCTTTATAAAAATTTCAGACAAGTTAAAGGACACCCAGATGCGAATCTCATATACGGGAGGTGTGTGTGGGAGGGACTCACCAGGAATTGTTGGTTTGCAGCAGAAATCAAATGACAAGATCCAGATTTCTAGAGAGTTTTATGTTTATTTAAATATTGTTGGTGACTGTCTGGTTGAAAGAGAAGGTATAATTACCAGAAAGGCCCATTTTAAAAGGGTTATTTTTGTTTCACCCATTACTTTAGAAAAATTATTTTTAACCCCAAAACCAAATTAATTTCATATATACCCAAATTACCCATAATGTCCCTGTATATTTTTACTTATAAACCCTTAACTTTTAAAATTCCATAAAAAACTGGAATATATAATTACGAAACAACTCATATATAAAGTATAAGAAATCAATGAAAAGTTATTATCATCATCAATCAAAAGTGGAATCTCGACCCATTTTCTGTGACTCGTACTTGATCGAGACCCGAGGAGCTGGTTCAACCTTTTTCGACCATTCTCTTGTAGTTACCGACATTATCAAAGCATTTCCGACTGCCGATGACTCTCTTCATTTGCCAAGGCAAGCAAATTTTGGTTTCCATTTGAAAATTTGTATTTATTGATTTTATTTTGCGATTTTGAGATGTTTTTTATGTTATGAATGTTGGGTTATGATGATTAGATTTAGAATAAATTAGATTTGATTAGATTTAGGTTGAAAATGGTCGATTCCAATGATCGTGGCATCGTCACCATTGGTTTAATTTTTCACAAATGATCAATTTTTCACTTTAGTTATACACAACGACTTTTCATTGAGATGTGAAAAATCGAAGTGAAAAACTGATCATGTGTGGTTTTTTCACACATAGTTAACAACCTATTCGGTTTTTTACATCCAAAATACTAATCGTTTGTTATTTTTCTTTCCTACAGATTGATTTCAGGTATAAATATAGTTCGCAAATAATTAATAAGAATTTGAGTGGGCATACACACATTGGTTAGAAATGACTTGGTAAAATAATTACAGTTATTACTAAACAAGATTTGTATGACGGTGCAAAGCCTAATACCTGCAATCAATGTGAAACAAAGCAGAAAACAAAAGAAAAGTAGAAGACAGAGAAGAAAAACAACACACAAAGAATATTTTTAACGTGGTTCAACAAGTATGCCTACGTCCACGATTGTTCATCTCAATAACTCTGCAGAGAAACAGTCTATTATTGCTTGTCTGTATATGTATTTGTTACAATGAATTTTAGCCTCTATTTATAGAGAGAGACGTTTACAATTTTGGTTCAATTAAAATAGGAAAAGAATCATGCATTAACTACGCTTCCTAATCGGTTAGCACCGAATCAAGAATCTGCTCCACAAAATTAGGGATCACATGTATTAAAGTTTGAATTTGAATTTATTTCCAATTCTAGTAGAAGAATCACGATTAATTTAGATTACTGTCTTTCTAAAAGATTTCTTTATTGAACTGGTTATTGCGCGAGCTATAAACTGCATTAGATGATCTCGAGCTAGACCTCGCTTTGAGTAACGAGTTGTGCATAATGCGAGCTCAGTAATACTAGCAACGATCTGTGAATAACGGCCGTGACGCGAGCTCGTTCGTGCGAGCTGTAAAGCTCACATGGGCTAGATGTTGATTAATCGGGCCTTATCGGCTAGGCCATTTCATTGGGTCAACTTGTTGGGCCTCTACCAGGCTTTTACCAGTCCATTTGTTGAATTCGAAAAATACCCATAACAGGTTAGATAGATGCATTAGTCCTCGTAGTGGCATGTTGAAAATACAAATGTTGTTCGAAGATTAAGATTTATCATTTGATTATCCAAATTAGTCTTATACCACTGATATTTTCAAACTGCAGATGTTATTAGTATGTAGTCTAAATCAAAATCACTAGATCTTTTGTCAAGTGTGTCTCAAAAAGTAGAAAATATTAATATATGATTCATTTGCACATATTGACGTAGTCTAACAGATGGAGCCACTTGAGCCGCTGGTGCCTTTCATGCTCATCTTGTTGTGATTCTTGGAATTTTATAAGAAGACTCATATAGATATGCCACCCGTTGATGAGCGGTGGAAACTTGAGCGTTTTGATAGATCGGTTGTACCCCCGCAACTTGATGGGTGAGTAAATTTATATCTTAATTAATATATATATATATATTCTAAATGTTATGTTAATATCATTTAATTAATTTATTATTGATACAGGACGAGTTGTGGAACGTATGTGATAATGTACGTACGCGACCTTTTATAGTCGAAAGAGAGTAAATGGAAATCAAGACGACGCGATCAGATTACAGATGCCATTACATTGAAGGCAGAGATTGCTAGAGATCTATATATGTTTTCAACACCATTGTATAAAGTAAATAAATTTGAGAAATTGACATTAGACTCTGATGGAAAGGTAGTATATAGGTAAATTAATTAATTTATATATTAGTTATTCATTTAGTTAATTACTATTTTATGAAAATAATATAGTGAAGATTAATATTGCTAAGTATAAAATTTGAAAGTCATGATCGTTTTTTAAATGGTTTGAAAAAAGAAAATCGGTTTCTTAACTCGCTTTAAAAAGCAATCAGAAGAGAAAATCAAGACAAACCATGATTGGGTTTTCAAAGGGTTTAAAAACCAAATCGGTTTTTTAACTTGCTTGAAAAACTGATCAGACAAGAAAATCAAGAAAAACCCATGATTTGTTGTTTATAGGAGTTAGAAAACCAAAATTGGTTTCTTAGCTTTATTAAAAAAACTAATCCTATGTTTTCTTCCCTCTTTTACCCCTTTTTTTTTTTACCATATTTAAAGATTCTCAGTGATCAAAAAGACACAAAAAAGCATAAAACTGATGTTATATCCCACAATGGATCAGCATTGCAAACAAACATGGTTGGATGAATCAATATTGAGATTTGCACAAGATGAAATATTGTCACCTATATGTCATGTCTTACTTTAATGTCACAATGCGAAGTCATTATGTAAGTTATTTCCGCAATGCTATATTAATGGATTAAATTGAAGCAATTTTGGGGCCATTTGTTGCTTATTGGAAATTATTTGAAAGGAAGAAAATCAATAAAATCTATGATTGGTTTTTTAAAAGGGGTTAAAAATTGAAATCAGTTGAAAACTAATTAGATAAGAAAATCAAGAACAACCCATAATCGGTTTATTAAAGCAGTTTAAAAATCGAAGTCAGTTTCTTAACCCCACTGAAAAACCAATCCTATGTTTGCTCCCCTTTTTACCTTTTTTTCCACTATATTTGAAGGTTCCCAATGACAAAAAAAAAAAAAAAAGACATAAAAACTATAAAACTAATGTTCTACCATATGGATAAATCAATATTGAGATTTGTACAAAGTGAAACATTGTCATATAATGTTATGTCTTACTTTAGTGTTACCATATTTGAAGGTTCCTAGTGACCAAAATCAATTTTTTAAGTGTTTTACTTCATTCATTAAATTTGATGTCAATTACTTTGCTTCATTCATTAAAATTGATGAAATTAATTTATTAGTAATTTAAAAACCAATCCGAGTATAATATTACCAAGCTATTTTATAAAAGGGAGTAAAATTTTGTTTTAAAAAAATAAAATAACATACATGAAACAGAAGTTCAAATTAATGTCTAAGCACTGTTTTTACCATTTGCCACTATTGGATTGAGAGTAGGAAATGTTGAAGACATTGACATTAATTGTGTTAAGTCTCATGACAGAGGTGGAATCTTTGGGACGATGAGATATTTTCACGAGCATTTATGCTCGTCTCAGCTTCCGCACCCATGATTGCGCTCGTCCCTTTACTAGTTGAAGTAAGGGGGTTAGGGCAATGAAGACAGTCGTGTCCCTTTTGACCATATTTTTCACATTTTTTTGTATGACAAGCTTTCCCAATTGAAGGAATCTAAGCCTTTTTCGACTTACCTACTTATCTTTTTCCTATAGGTGGTAGTACAATTATGTTTCTAATTTCTATAGAAACATTCCAACTGATCAATTTAGGGACATGATTGATTGGATATATATATAAGCAACTTTTAGCCACTCCGAGCTATAAAACTTACCACAAAGTGTATCACAGTTGACGCTTTTGAACCTGACATGTATCACAAATTTAAGTATTACGATATGACATTAAATATAAAAACAACAATGTACAATTACGATACTTGGCTAGGCACATGTATGAACACATGACAACTGATCTAGGTTATACTGCTTACAGCTACATATGTTCGTTTGAATATTAACCAACACATCGTCTTTGCTAGGATGCATGACACTATACGTGATCGGTTCTGTAATGGGATGTACGTTACCTTCCGTTGATAAATTTTTTGTCAACATGATAGAATTATACGCAACAATGGTAACATAAGTTGTGAGTTTCTCAGCACAAACACGTCTATTATTAAACCATCTCTACAACATATTTCTCACATATTCATGTACAGTTATTATTGGAAGACGGCGTGCTTGTATCATGCAATTGTTGAGTAACTCTACAATGTTGTTAATTATCATTTCATATCTTCTTTTTAAACAATGTACCCATAACCATCTGTTCACTTCAGTCTTAACCAAAGTTTCATATGTTTTCGGATGTAATGCCTGAATTTCTTTCAATAATCTGTTGTAGTCATTAGACACATAACTATATACTGCATTGTAAAATGCATTTTCCACATCCAAACGCTTTTTACATTGTTGCTCAAAGTTTTACCACAAGTGAAAAAAACATAACATGTATAAGACTTAAGGAAAAGTTATTTTGATTTTATTCGATAAGCTTTTATGACGATTGGATATGATAAACAATTCTTCTAACACACTGATCATTTCTCATAATTTTTTTAGGAACCAAGTCCATGAACAATCTGACTCTCTATTAGCAAATTCAAAAGCAATGGGATAAATTATCATCGAGTCATTTTTGCATGCATTAAACTTCACCCCGTTTTATTCATCTTTCAAATGAGTGGCATCAATAGCAACAACCAGTTTCATGTAAGATTGAAAACCCTCAATGGAAGCTCCAAGTGCAATGAACGAATAAAAGAACCAATTGTTTTCATCCCTCTCAATTGTCGTCATTGTACTGGGGTTTGATACTTTTAATGTTTCAGAGTACGATGGAAGTTGTTGATATGACTCTTCCGCTTGTTTATATGCTAGTTTCTTTACATATTGTAAAGCCTTCCAAATTTTACCGTACAGATCTACACATCGTATTGTTCTAGTATTTCTCTAATCAAATGATTAGGTGTATAAATATCTCTCCCGACCTTTCTCGCATATAATTTTCTGATGACAATAGCCTTCGTACTTTTCATATGTGATTCCATGGATGTCTGACGACACGTGTGTTTCATCATATACTTCAACACAAACCACATTGAACAACCCTTTATGTATCTTGTATAAACTATAAAACTACAATTTTTATCCTTGCAACTGGCTTTAAATCGCTCAGTATCTGAATATCTAACTCGATATTTAAACTTCACTTTTAGACCATATTATTCAATGACTATACTTATGTCTTATTTATTGTCAAAGAATGCACATTTATACAACGTACCACGTTGGTAGATGGTCGACATAACACTTGAAGTAGCCTCAATGTCGCCTAGTTCTACACCAGGAATAATCCAGTATGGTTATGAATAATTACTCTGAAATTGTAAACCTAAAAATCTTATTTCTAGAAACCTTTTTTCCTCAAAGGCATTATCAAATTGAGTTATCTTTTTATCATTATCTCCAGTTTGCTCTTCATCACTAACTCGTGTTCCATCACCATCATCATCTGCATCCCGATTTTCATCATCAGTATTATTATTCATCTAATCATCATTAATATCGCAAATGAGACTTTTCATAGATGTAAATTAGGCGATAGAAGCATTAACTTGATTGCTCCCAATACTTAAAGTAAGAAAAAATTGACTTTCAACCATATGTAGATTTACAAGTTTATCTATATCTGTCTTGCCATGTCTTATGTCTGGTATTGAGTCGATGACATTTGTACAAACGGTACGCTTACTACTCCAGTTCTAAAATCTCTCACAATCCCATCGATATAAATCTCTTTAACATCAATATTTTTTATCGCCATCAAACCAATCACACTAAGATTAGACATGATGTGTATCTTTTTAACTTGGTCATTTGTCATATTTTGTAGTAAATAATAAATATCGATATCCCATCTTCTTCTATCAATGTCAATCTCTTTATACATAACGTCCACCAACGATGAAAAACTATTATTTTTGTGGACCCTACACATAATTAACTCACCCCCAATATAGTTACATCAATTCCACTCGTCGTCCAGTTGATTATGATCATTTATTGAGTCATTCTTGTAACATTCAAATAATATTATTAAATTAATCTCACTCTAATAGGTCAACATTGCAAAATACAATTATATCGAATCAAATCTAACACTATAAATCGATACTAGCATTAAAAACATAAGAAATATCAAAATTATGCTAACACAACCTAACTTGATTTTTAAGTAGACCAAAAAACTGGTAGTCCACCAAAAACCAAGTTAGACATATTTGTTATGCAATCATAACACTCTCTAATCAAATATAACCAATAGGATAAAATACAATCATATCTAACCACATATAACATTAAAATTCAATACACAACATTCAAAACACGACAAATATCAAAAATATAAAAAAATTGATTATTTCAGTTTTTCACTGGGATGAAAAGTCGATATCAATTTTTCATCCCAATGAAAAACCGATCTAATTCTTAAATCGGTTTTTAATTGTATGAAATGAAAAATTGATTTCGGTGCAGATTTTGTAGAAACGACTAGCCTGCTTGCTTTACGAATACCGTATATATATATATATATATATCACAACCAAATTATTCTTAAAGCATTTAAATTACAATATGAATAAAACAACCTAAAAACCAACCAATAAAAACATATATATTATCTTTAAAACTCAAATTACTTCAAATGGAATAAGAAGCTTAAATACCTTCAATGGATGAAACTTGAATGAATTAAAAACCTTCAATAGATGAAGAAGCTTCAATGAAGAATCTCTTGCTAGGAGGTTTGTTTTTCAGCTATAATGGTAAATGGAAGAGAACAAAAACCATGAATGGAGAAGAGAAAAGATATTAGGATGTTGTTAGGAAGAATAAGACTATTTTGGTAATTTCGAATTAGAGTAATTGAGTGATTTTAACTTAAGGGTAGTGTAATAATCTTGGGTATAGAACTGAAATAATTGGTTTAAGAGGTCAAAAACAATTTTTTCAAAAAAAAAAAAGGTAAAAACAAAAATTTCATTTTTATTTGGGTAAAAACAATAAATCTCTCGAAGAGAAGTTTTGTAGAAATTTGTGTTAAAAGTTTAGAAATAGTTGAATTTCATAGGGATGGGAATATGGTTAGGAAGACTACAAACAATCGCAAGGTTTAGGTGAAAGAAGCCCAAGAATTTGGGCCTAAGTCTCTTTAGAAATTATATCTACACCATTTTTGTATATATACTTCACTTAAGTTTTATAAAAAATCATATTTGAGTGAATTGCACAACGCTTCTATCGAGGTTTGCCTAAAAATAGATAAAAACATAATTATCATTTTATTACACAAAAACCTCATGTCGTTAGTTTCCAATTGCCTATGAATAAGACGAAAATAAAATAATAAAATATTCTTTTATTTTCACATGTTTAGCCGTCAACACCACCAAATTTGCACTTGATTTATTGCACTTGATTTTAAGTTTTATAATTTAATTTAATTGACCAATTTGCCCTTATGAATTGGAATAATGCCATGAAAGTAAGTTTTGTTTGTAATATTTTTTTTACCATTTTACCCTTTGAAATAATGTCAGATGTTTTCAACCCTTTATAAAGCAGTGATGACATAGTTTTACATCCAACTTGTTACGCCTTTTTGTATGTTTCACTTATTATTATTATTTTTTCGCATTCTTATTTCTTACAATTTTTCCACTCTTATTTGTTCTATAACACTTCGTTTCATTTTTTTTTTCTTATTCTTCTTTGTTACATTTTTATTCTTCTTATTTAATGACAATTTCTTGTGGTAGCAACAGTGAGATAAATGGAGGAATTATCAAATTTAAAAATAAGCATGACACAATGTATCACTTAACACAGTGTAAGCATGACACAAATAGTGTATTACAAATATTGTTCAACAAAAACACAAAAATGTGCAAGTATGACACTATAAAAGTAGTGTGTCTCACCTAAACAAACATTTGCACTAACTATGAGCATCACATAAGTATAAATATTGTATCACTGTCACACAAAAACATGCCCCACATGCATGATCAACAAAAATATATATGGTGTTGATTAAAAAATTGGTGTTGATTGAACAACAACATTGTCACTAACCCCAACCCTCCAAAACCATCACCATCTTTTGCTGATCACAACGGTGATGACTCGACGGTTTCGAAACTACCATCTTGTTTTGCCAGCAACAAAATGGTGGTGGTGGGTTGCCATTTGCTCATTCCACTTTGTTATAGTAACCCAATAGGTGGAACAGACAATTGCCTTGCAGCTCTTTCTCTCGTGCCCACTGATATAGCTATAAACTCTATTTGTCTTGTCTCCAACTCTTGAAGAAAACCAATTCCCTCGAAGTGGTTTGTGTTATCTTTTCATGTCATCCATGAACAAGAGTGCATTTTAGAAAGTGAGATTTGAGAGGGAAAAAAAATGTTTTAAAAGAAAAGAGAATGATTTCAAAAATAAAAAACAGAAAAGAAAGTGTTTTGTGCAATTGAAAGAGAGAGATAGAGAGTGAGGGAGATGTAAAGATTTAAGTTTTCAAAAAGAAAATAGTGTATTGCAAAAGAAATCACTCGTGTGGGAATCTTTTTATTTTTTTGTTAGTTTTTCATTGGATGTTTTCTAATCGATTTGATAAATTTTTTACATTTTATTTCCTTTTCATTTTATGTTATCATTCTACTAACCTACCTATCCCAATTTAAATTTTCAAAAAGAAAATGGTGTTTGCAAGAAGAAATTGTTCTTGTGCATTGCAATGAGATTTTTTATTTTTTTTATTAGTTTTTCATTTAACGTTTTCTTATTGATTTGGCTCAATTATAATTTTTTATAATTTATTTCCTTTTCATTTCAGATGCTGATGTCGTCATTCTACTAACCCTACCTATCTTAGATGAAAGGATGAAAATGTCCTTCACTCAATTAACATCGACAAAAGTCATATGAGAGCATGGGGTTTCACATAATAAAAGGATAACTATGTTTTCGTTTATTTTTAAACAAACCTTAAAGAGTTTTAAAAATATAATTTATACATCACCAATTATATCCTTCCATTTTTCATTTTTCTATTGGATGAAAATTTCAATTCCTCTCCAAAAAAAAAAAAAAAAAAATCAATTTTGTTCCTATATTTTATAAAACCTTCATTCTTTTAAACACGAATTGATTTATAATCTCGTCATCTCTAAATTATCCTGCAACTCATTAATTTAGTTCCTAACGTTAGTTAATTGTTAGTCAAACCTAATAATGATAGAGATTTAAATGTGATGTTAATAATTATATGATGTTATGTAATATTGAAGAATTCGAAGTTTAAATGTGTGTTTTTTATTTTTTATTTTGTATATTTGTTTTTCTATATTTATTATATTATTACTCAAAAACTCAATCGGGTTTAAGACAAATCCCATCAATTAGGTTTGGGTATGGGATAAAAGATAGCGATCCATTTGGAAGAAGGATTGGGTTTGGGCATCCTAAAACATTTCGGGTCGGATTATGGTTCCGATCCGACCCATTTAGCCTAAACCTTTATTCACGCTTGGCAGTGATTCTCACCGTTCGTCATCACTCTCTCTCGTGGACCGGTGACGGTGCCTCTCTCTTCTCTCCTCTCCCCTTCGTTGACCACCCAAGACTCACCGATTTCTCATTTTCTTGCGTTGCTCCCGGTTACTTGCAGTTCTTGTTGAGGACCTGAGGTAATCACTTCTCCTAAATTGCTCTTCTTGTTTGCTTACGTCTGTTATCATTTTGTTCTTGTCGTCTTGGTCATGAAAAATCAAAATAACAGTTTACATCTAATTTTTTTTACCCTTATTATTATTTATTATGCGACTATGTTAATCGGAACAATGAATATGGTGTATTTTTGCTTTAAAATCAGTTCTAACAGGATGCTATTATTGGTAGTTTCACGGGTGTGGGTGTAAAGTTTGCGTGCGGGTTTGGTAGTTGTTGAGTGGAAAAAA
Source organism: Litchi chinensis (assembly GCA_019925255.1). Classification (NCBI taxonomy): domain Eukaryota; kingdom Viridiplantae; phylum Streptophyta; class Magnoliopsida; order Sapindales; family Sapindaceae; genus Litchi; species Litchi chinensis. Next base: position 20,376,769 of record CM034468.1, read on the forward strand.
CTGCAAGTGGATGGATTCGCAGAGCCAAACTACTTCGCTACAGCGGCTTCAAAATGTTGAGAAGGTAATTACAATCTCTATTTTATTACAAAAGAAATCCATTTTTAAGCTAAATCTCATCTCTTTCGATTGGTCGCAGAGAGTTGTTAGGGTTTTGGAACTCGCCGGAGGAGTCATGGATGAGTTGGCAAACCCTACTGGCCCCAGAAAAGAGTTCATCAACAACCATTGCCGCGAGTTCATGCAATTGATCAAGGTCCCTTCTTCTCATGCAATTTAGCTTCATTTTAATTCTTGTTTTGCTTTCAAGTGTAGGAATAATTTGAATTAATTGAAGCAGATTTAACTAATTACTGTAATGGAGGTGCTTTTTGGTATATAGATTTTCTAGTTTGATTACTCAATCAAATATGAAGATATTAATGTGGATACGAATGTGCTTCTTAAGTCTATAAATTTTGTGAATTTGACTGGAAAACTTTATTTCACTAGGTGTATTGGCTGGATGAAACTTTTAGATAAATATTTTGTTTGCTCGTTTTTTATTTTGTTTGTGGCTTTAAGGATTTAAGTTTATATTTCCTTTAACTCTCATTAAATTAGATTATTGGTCTATAATTATTATTATTTTTTTAATGGTTCCGAAACTGAGATTAATTATGTGGTAATTTAAATGAATGTCATAGACTTGTTGCAGTGAATGCCAAAAAAATGGAAAAATTGTGTTCAAACTTCTAAACATATGAGTGAACAAGGAGACTGATTAAGGTTATGATGGTAATTTGAAGAGAGTTTTTAGCAAACTGAGAACTTGGAAATTTCTGTTTCTTTATATAAAATCAGGACATCCAAGTGACATTGCGGGAAGAGATCAAGAGTGCATGTGAGTATCGTCCATTTGAAAAGTGTGATTATAGTTCAAGAATAGCAAACGAGATATGTTGCAAGAAACTGGAGTATGTTCTTTCGCAGCTGGATGAGATGAAGCAGACCATTGATGAATATCGTGTTACGGCTTGAAGCTGCCTGTGATAATATGCATGTCTAGTTGCTCTTACGATAATTCTTGTTGCTGATGAGTTATTCTTATATGTGATGGAGTGTTACATTTGTCTTCCATTTTGCTGGATGGATCGATTGTGACTGAAGCTTTGAAGATTTGAAATCTGTAAGGATGTAAAAAGCTTCCATTGATTTCCATCAACTTTTTTGTTAAGGTTTGGAGGGTAGTATGGGATATGTTACGTTTCTAAGGGATTATTTTGCTTTGTGTTGAAGTTACCCTTAAAATTTAGGAAGAAGACTACTATTTATTTATCTTTGCCAATTTAACACTTGGGATGTTTATGGCTACTGCTTCTCAGTCTATATTGTAACACCCTTTCAGGTGTTTTCATTGATACTTTTTGGTTATTGTCTCTCTACAAAATTTGAATTTTCTAGTTGTGGTATTGAAAACTCTTTCTTTTTTTTAGTTGTTAACGATGTAAACTAAAAAACAATTGTTAATAGTTGATTTAGAGGAATACTCCTTCGGTATTTTCTCTCTTGCTGACCATCTTGAGTTCTTAATGACTGGAAGCTTGGAATAAATAGAGTATTAGCAATACTCGATCTTTCTTCGGTGGAAATAATTAGTGTCAGGATCTAAACTTGAAGTGATGATCGAAGTTATTGTTTTGATAGAATCTACCAGGCTTGTCAGGATATTTCTGGTTTTAGCTGTGAATGTACAGTGAATTCTTTTGTTAGTGCACAAATTCTGATATTTGTTCCAAGTTCCAAATGGTGTCTCATGGTGTACAGTATATGTGCATCTATGCTGCTGTTCAGAATTCAAAATTACTTGGATACAAATTTTGTTATAATAAAAACATGACATTATATTATAACCATTTTAAAATCATAGACCCGTAATTTTTTGTTTGAACTAATACTATCCAAAGTTGCCTTCTATATGTTCTCTATTATTTGTGAGTTCTTTCGATTTGCATGACAACATTTCTGGTTTGTTGTTACCCAGTGAACAAAAAGATATTATGTTTGAACAGGATCGTGATAGAAACCGCTCAGTTCTTTAAATTGATTGAATTGAAGACAAATTGCTGAAATGAATAAAGAATTTTGTGCCTAAATGTAATGTAAAGAACTATCTATTGGTAATCTAATTGCCAATTTGGCATTCTTATAGCTTTTAAAATAATAACTGCTTACTGTATTGTAAATTTAATCAATCTAGTATCTGGTGAATTGTGTAGTAAAAACTGTTGCAACCTTCAAAAATAGTGTGCACAAATTTGGTTACTTTAATGTTAGTTCCTGTGAATTTATAAAATGTGTAAAGTAGATATGGAAATAAAAATATTTTATTTAATATTTAGTTTAAATATAATTTTATATAATTAAGGTTGGGATATTAGTATCATTTTATTAAAATAATAAGGATTAATTATGATTCAACTTCATCATATGTTTTGAGAGGCAAATAGGCGTGCAGATTGGCTTACGAACCATGCCTACCAAATTCTTGTTGATTTCAAGTCTATAATTCTTTACCAAATGGTTTGTTGAATCTTCTATTTTGTGATGTAATTGGGGTTGCTTGGCCCGGAATGTTTAATTCTAATTTGTAAGGTTGCTAAGCCTCTTTTCTGATTTAAAAAAAAAAATAATAATAAGGATAAATTGACCAACAAACCAAAGATGTCAACTGTTATTGCTATCAAATAGAAGTTCTATTTTAAGATTCCTGTGGCATTTTTAGCTGCTTAGACGGCTAAGGCTTCGAGAAAGATACATAAAATAAAATGTATAAAACTTATTTGTAGGTCATTCCCTAAACAAACAACCAAACATGAGAGACAAATTAACCATGCATTGGCATTGGATTAGCCGTTAGGACAGTTTGCAATTTGGTGTCTTTCGATTCCATTTCTTCCATGTCCAAGTCATCCACTCCCTTGGAACCCTTAATATTATCATTTATTTTACCTTTTGTTTACAACTTGTATTGTTACACTCAACAATTTGATCATGGTTTCTCTGCCATTACAAACTTAATTAATTTCGTTTTATTTATATTTTCTTATAAGATAAGTAGAGTATAATAAATCGGACGTCTCCTATTCTATACATCTCATTTGTATGAGATGTTGGGGAAAGTTCATCACAACAAAAAGATGGTGTCTCTTGGTAGCATGGAAACAGTGTGTTTTTCTTTTTCCTCGTTTATTACAGAACAGCAAATAAATCCATAGTTATAGTTTGATTACTTCTTCAAGAACATAGAAAAGTTACTTGCAGCTCAAGTCTTAACCAATATCAGTGGCTTGGAACTGTTTTTCAAGGCAACATAGTCATTTCCTTTTAGTTTGCTCAGACAAAATTTCCCGGAAACTAGAATCATTCATCGATTATGGCGGGACTAAACTACTACCCTCCAGGTTCTCCATCGCATACCTCTGTCTCTGAAGTAGAAATGGACAATACAAGCTATGTTCATACAGTTTCTGGAGCAGGACGGCTTCTCCCTTCAGCAAGCAAATGGAATTCAATAGAATTTGGTTTCAACATGGCTCGTCAGTCTTCCTCTTCATATGATGCTCTCCCTTCCAGATACTCAAAATCTGTCGATTATGAACTTGTTATCACCGACAGAAAATACTTCAAAAGTTTCATTTACACTTCTGCCTCGATTGTTTTTCTTATGGTCCTACTTGTTCTCTTGTTGCACTTCTTGCCTCACAAACATCACCACCATGGTCCCTCAAAGAATCTCACACTTGCGCTCAATCAGGCTCTAACATTCTTCGATGCTCAAAAGTGTAAGTGTAAAATCCTTTTACTTTCATTCGTTTGGTTACATTAGATGATTACTTTTTTCAGTTTCCACCTTTTTTGCTTGTAGCCGGCAATTATCCTAGTACCAGTCCAGTGAAGTTCCGAGGAAATTCAGGAATGCAGGATGGAGTTTCCAACAATATGCATGCTGATCTTGTGGGTGGCTTTTATGATTCGGGCAACAACATAAAGTTCAGTTTCCCAACAGCTTACACTGTAACCCTCCTAAGTTGGACAGTGATTGAATACCATGAAAAATATGCAGACATGGGCGAGCTTGAACATGTCAAGGATATTATTAGATGGGGAAGTGACTACTTGCTTAAGGTTGTTGTTTCTCAAAATTCTAGTACTGCAGATTCCCTGATTCTTTATTCTCAGGCAAGTCGTGCTATATATATAGTCTTTACTATTCTTATCTTGAAATACAAATTTACTAATATGTCATATGTGCCGTGAGTTTAGGTTGGAAATGAAACAAACTGCTGGCAAAGACCTGAAGACATGAGCAATGAGAGACCTGTTTATATTTGTGATAGCAAAGCTACAGATATGGCAGGGGAAATTATGGCTGCATTATCAGCAGCATCCATAGTATTCAAAGAAGAGAATGTATACTCAGGAGAATTAATCAAAGCAGCAGAAAAGTTGTATGATTTTGCAACTAAAAATGACACCAGTCATGAGCAAGGAACTTACAGTGAGTTATCCTGTGGAGGAGATGCAAGAAGATTTTATAACTCAACTGGCTACATTGATGAATTAGTTTGGGGTGGAATATGGTTGTCCTTTGCTACTGGCAAAAATTCTTATCTTGAATATGCCACCGACAAGTTTAAAGCAGCTGAGGATGAAGAAGCAATATCTGACAGAGGGATTTTCTATTGGAACAACAAGCTCACTGCTACCGCGGTAATTTTAATAAAGAGTTTCTGTATATTTATGGTGTGTAAATTGTACTGAGTAAATGCTGAATTGATTGCCTATTACGAATTGTAAGGTTTTGTTAACGAGGCTTATGTTCTTCCGTGATCTTGGCTACCCCTACGAAAGTGCTTTAGGATCTTCATCAAGCAGGACTGATCAGCTTATGTGTTCTTATCTTTCTGATGAAATCTTCAATAAGACAGAAGGTAATTTTTCATTGGTTACAGTCAATTATATGCTTGAATTTCATTATATACATATGCATAAACAAATACTACTAATGGCTCGAAATTTGTATCCTATGATTTTCTTAATATAGGGGGCTTGATCCTCCTAAATCCTGATTATGGTGAACCACTTCAATACGCTGCAACAGCATCTTTTCTCAGTAGGCTATACAGTGACTACCTCGATCTTCTGAGGAGATCAGGAGTGAGTTGCAGTGGTAAGGGCATTTCCCTTCAGATGTTAAGGAGCTTCTCCATGTCCCAGGTGAAAGTAAATTTTATATTAGCTTCAAATTATGCAGCAAAATGTATCCCCCCTCTTGTACACTGATAGAGGTCATATTTTCTCGCTCTATGTATAGGTTAATTACATACTAGGAGATAACCCTATTAAAATGAGCTACATGGTTGGCTTCGGAGACAAGTATCCTACACAAGTTCACCATACGAGTGCATCAATTCCTTGGGATGGTAACCATTACTCTTGTGCAGAAGGAGACAGATGGCTATACTCAAGAGAACCTAATCCAAATGTTCTTCTGGGTGCTTTGGTGGCTGGACCAGATGTATCTGAAACGTTTTCAGATGAAAGGACAAAACCATGGTTCACTGAACCAAGCATAGCTAGCAATGCAGGTTTAGTTGCAGCACTCGTGGCGCTCCATGAACCCCCTCGCAAGTCTTCAAATTCGACTGGCTTTAATTTGGGAATGGATGAGATGGGTATCTTTGAAAAGATTCATTTGATTACTTAAAAAACTCCTCTGAACTTTCTTATCATCTATTACTAACTTCAACAGAACATAAGAAAAGAAACTCTGATTGCTGACACTTGAACAAATAAACTTTAGTTACCTTGAGAATATTATGCTTTCTTTATCACAAAATTGAGAGGCAGATATTGTCTGTTCAAATATCAGATATTAATTGCATTTTCAAATGTCTGACAAATCAAGTTCTAAGTAAGATAATGTGCTAAAAAGCATAGAATCCACTTGAAATCTAGAAATTTATACAAGATTTACATATAGATATATACTTGTTTGGCAAGATTACAGCTTTGATATTTACATATGAAAAGAACATGTGATCTAAAAGAAAAACTGAAGCCACATAAAACCAAAATCTGTACATTTGTTTGTGTTATGCTTCCTTTTCCAAATTTTCTCCTTACATTATGTGGACTTTAAGGTATCCAAGCGATGTGATCTCTGCATAATTATGAAAAACAAAGATTAGCAAACAAATCAAAACCGAGTTATTACTTGAAAATGCTAGAAGTACTGACCAGAATGGAGTGAATCTCTTCCAGAAAGGGCCCAAGTAATGAAACCAAGGTCTGCATTTCCTCTTTGAGGGTATCATAAGTTTCCTCTTTTGCCAGGAGGAGATTGATGAAGGTTACATTATCAGGCACTAGTTTCAGAGCTACCTGCAAGCATGTATATTCGTTATAGCTCAAACAGAAGTCGAGGCCACATACAAGGCGTAAGAGATACAATAGCGTTCAAGTAGGTCTTAAATTACGTTGAACATCTTAACAGTGTAATCTTCTGACACGTATTTAAGTCCAGGATTCATACTATAACCTAATTAAGCTGGTATAAATGCCTACTAGTATATGCTTGGAATGAGTCATTCAACATCACGTTCATATACATGAATTGGTGTATGAAAATATAGTAAGAAAAGAGAGCTAATTACTTTGAAAGCAGCAGAGGAAATCCATCCATGCCATGGCTTCAAAGTAGCATTGTAGGAATCTTCCACAGCTTGCTCCATTTTCTGCCCCGGATCCTTTGATAATCTTTGCAACAAGGCCACCGAAAAATCAATGGACCTGAACGTACAACATATCCACGATTTTGTAACTCTGGCATCTTGTGTAAATCATCATTCAATTAGATTTGTTAAATGATTATTAATAGTACAATGGCTAGTCTGCGTGTTAGATTTTTAATTTGGAAAGGTCTGATAGGGAACCACAAAAAAATTAGCATGAGATTAAATTATGCCATTGGATTTAGCAAAGTCAAACTAAGAGTGGTGAGAATCACTAATAATTAAGTGCTTCATTAATGCATAAAAGTACTTTTAAATGATATTCTTATGTGGATGAGAGATGTTATATACATTGGTTTACCTGGTGAGCCAAACAAATGCTTTGCTACAGCTTGGACCCTTTTTTGCTTTGCCTTCACTGGCCTCTTTCTTTAACATCTCAACCACATTTGAATACACAGAAGGTTCAGATTCACAAAGCTTCTCCAATCTCTATGAATGAACAATAAAAGAGATATAAAGTGAATATCAAAGTTAGAGCCAAATCCAATCAAATACTCTACTTTGCATCTTTTAAAACACATATGATAAGTGAACATTTTCTTGCAATGACAGAAATACCCTTTGCATGATTAGAAAGAAAAAGACTATAGAAAATTCATGGGGGTGTTTTAGTCATACTGGAAATGAGATATAGCCAACGAGAAAAGAAAAGAAAGACACCTTCTTTTTACCTGAATGTTCTGATGAATGTCCTGTCTAAGGACAAGCATAGTTGGGCCTATCTTATCTGCAAAACAATAAAGACATGATTGATAGGGATCTTCCATGAGGTTCTTTTCAAGCAGTAACAAAGAGAGAGAGAAGAAGCTAACCAAGTACTTGAAGAACCAAGTTGCAGACATGTAAGAAAGGCTTGGTTGGTACATGAGCAGAATCATCAAGCTTCTTGTTTTTAGGCTTAAGTTTTACCAGCATGGACAGCTCATCAATGGCAGACCTGATCTCTGACCCCTTCTCCATTTCTCTTCTCCTCTTCATTCTTCTCTCCTCTCTTAAACTCTTGCTTCTTGCTACTCTCTCTATGGATATATATCACTCAAGACTCAGGTTTCTTAACAATCTTTTTGTAGAAGAACTGAGAGCTCCCAGAATTTTGAATTTGCTTCAATTGAACACCCCAGCTGTTTCTTAAAAATACCATCGACTGTGGAACATGTTACTTCTCTGGCCTGACCTTGTATTTTTTAATTAAACAAATTATTTGTTTTATGAGACTTTGATGGTGACCTTATATTTGACCTTGGAGTTATCTATCAACCATCATCTTAAGGTTTATTTAAATGTATGTACTGTTATAAAATGTTGACATATCCATATGAGGGACTCAAACCATGTATGATGTATCTCTATGTTCTTATCAGATTTCTGATACTGTTGGTGATTACATGTAAAAATCATTATGGTCCATGCACTAAAAAAATCATGATTTCTTTTTCCTGCTTGGGACATATTTATCATAATGTTGGCCGTTGTAAAAACTTTTAAGGGGGTCCGACTATATAAAGTTTCAATTACTGTCACATATACAAAGTTTTTCAGTTATCTAGACAGCTCGAAACTCTAACCATCTACCTAGTCATCTCAAGTTCATAAAAATTTTGTTGCTCCAGCGTCTTGACCTGGTCCTTGACATGGATGAATTTAGAGTTTTGTATCATCATGATTTGTCTGTTAAATTCTTATAAATATATGAAAAAACATAAGAAAACTCAATAAACATGAAGTTTAGATAGGAAAATTCTTGTGAAAACAATCAGTTTTTAATGACCCAAGAGGAAGGGCAAAATCAAAATCAAAATCAATTCGTACTATTTTCCTTTTTTCACCTTGAATTTCTTGTGTGGAGTTCTTTAAACTTGTATTCTTTGCAAATAAATTCATACTATTTTTCAATTTATCATTAATGATTTTAGAGAGAGGAAATGGAATTAGATAGAGAAAGAAGAGATTAAGGAAAAAAAATTTAGTATAATTTAACCGACATAATGATAATTTAAAGATCATAAAAGGCTTGATAATTTTTTTTAAGATTAAATTTGATTTAAAAAGATTTTGGATTACATGAGAAAAATAAATTAGTGTTTGTGATCAATTAGTTTTTTTTTTTTTTTTTTTGCCCTTGAATATGTATCAATTAGGTTTAGTGTAAAGAACATTTGTAATTTATTTATAGTATTTTTTCCATAAAATTAATTTTATTTAAGGATATTTTGTAATAAAAATATTTGATAAACTAATGGGTATAGGGAGAAGAAATTTGGGTGGCAATAGAGCCAACCATTTTTTTTCCTATCAATTACAACCTCTTTCAAACTAGATTTCTGACAGCAACATAACATAAGGTTGGCCTAATGATATATTTCTCATATTTAACTCAGATATACTTTAAAATTATTAGTTCAAATCATATTTTTCTCCTCCAACCCTTGAATTTAATACATACATACATACACATATATGTGTGTGTATACATATATATACAACACACAATTTTTTAATTATTTTAACCTTTTATCTTCAAATATTATTTTTTAGAACCATTGAACTTTATAGAAAAAAAGGTGGATTATTGGATTTATTCATGAATAAAAAATAATGATAAAAAAATATTTTTATAATTTAATGTTAATTTTAAATTTTGCCAAAAATTTTAGTTTTGGAATTTTCATTTTTTTTTGAGTTACTAAGATTAACCCATAAGATAGCCGGAACTAAATCGATAGGACTCTGTTGGCACAGCCTAAAAAATAGCTCCCATACTGCTTTGATTTGTAGGTTGATTATAAATATAGTGAGATAGGGTCTCGTACTAGGTTGATTACGTTTTGGAAGGATGAGAGGTCATCTTCTTATTGACAATTGATTTGTAGATAAGGTAAGATTTCTTAAGGTGGGACAAAAGAGCATGATACAATTTCAGAAAATGTCACGCAGCTGCAAATTAATTTAATTACATTTATAGGCCAATGGGCCACATATGAGAGAGAGAGAGAGAGATCTTTTTCTCTTCCAGAACGCATCATGGCCTCTGTTTCTGGGAACTTTGACTTGCTCATTTGCAAACTGTGATCATTTGACAGCTACATTATATACGAGTGCAAGAAGCCACACACCTTGCGTCAAGGACATCAATTCCTTAGTAGTTCATTTGAGTTTCTATTAAACACTAGCTAAAAACTCATGTAATTACTTGTCTCAATGTTTTTTTTTTTTTTTTTTCCCAAAAACTCATCTCACACAATATGATACTATCTACATAATATGTCATCTATATGGAAAATCACAACCCACGTCTACATCAAGACCTCATCTGGCAAACAGGATTAGATTGGATTATTTGATGAGATGAGATTGAATTGAATTAGATTAAATAAATTAATCCTCTAATTTATTTAATGTTGTATGAGATTGGATTAAAATTTAAAAATAGTATTATCCATTGTTTGATATATCATTACAAAAAATAATTATGTAGCATATTATTTTAATAAAATAAAACTAAAATTATTTTAATATTATTTTAAAAAGTAAAACCTAACTCTTTAAAATTAATTTTTAAAATAATATTTATTTATAATTCTTATTGATATACATTATCTTTTAAAATTTTGGATATACATTATTTTCTAAAACTTTAATAAAGTATCTAAAAATAACATTAATAATAGATTTAATGTTCTATGTAATTAATGTAAAAAGGAAAAAAGTTATACGAGATTGGAGAAATTCAATCCCATATAATCAACAAATAAGAGATTAGATTAGAAATTATTCAATCTCTTACAACAAACATACCCTAAAAGCCCGTTTAGTGCCCTAAGAATCAAAGGGCTTTGCGAAAAAATTTTTCCATCCTGTCCATGCTGTTGTTTGGAGAAAGAGTTCATGGGAAAATTTTTTTTCCCTTCCCATGTGAGTGCCAAGGTCAAATCCCACTCATTTAGCATTTGTGAAAATGGGTTTTGCAAATCCCAATGAGTGCGATTTTATTTTTTAACATTATATCTTTTTAATTAATTATTATTTTTATTTATTATTTATATTAAATGTATTAAAAATTAATCTATTACTTTAAAAAAAATATAATTCATTACATATTATTTAATAATCAATTTACTATAATATTAAATTAATTTAATCAAATCCGATTTAATCTCAATTGCACCAAACATATTATGGTACTAATATAATTCACTCCAATTTTATTCAATCCTATCATATCCAATCTTATCTATCAAATGAGACCTAAAGGTATTACATACTATAATACTACTAATACTACTAAAGGGAATTAGGATCTTTCTATCCTGAGCCAAAACAAAAAAAATTATATATGTCGACGTTGGATTTCAGTCGACGAGTAATCAATACCCAATACCTGCAATCAATGTGAGAAAACACAAATACCAAGAAAAGATGCAGACAAATATCGAGAATCAAACGAAGAACACGGAGCTTTTACGTGGTTCGGCAATAATTGGCCTACGTTCACGACTGTCTATCTCTTAAATTCTGCAGAGTGACAGTGTATTATTGATTATTCTCTGATCATGTTACAATGATCTTAATCCCTTTTTATAGGGAAAGAGGTGTTACAATTCTGGTTGTAGCAAATCAGGAAAAGAATCCTGAATTAATTACACTTTCCAAATAATCAGGAAAAATAAGGAAAAGAATTATACATTAATTATGCTTCCTAATATATTTGAATAATACCAGGAAACTACTGTAATTATCTCGAGATAAGGTTGATTTGAATTTGATTTTGAATAGACTTCCATGTCTGATAAGGAAATCATGGTTTGACTGGGTAACTACCATATTCGGAGAGAGAATCATGGTTGAACTTGGTAATTGTCTGTTTCTGAAATATACTGTATTTATTACGCTTTTGGACGAGCTGACGTGTCCATGGCGGTCTTGAGCTCGAGCTCGCTGAGAGACGAGCTGTGCATGAGGTGAGCTGTAAAACGAGCTCGTTGCAACGAGCTGACAAGATACTGAGATGAGCTGTGTCTTTTGTTGGGCCTGAAATGGGCCTAATTTGGACTTTTACCAGCCCAATTAATGAGTCCGAAAAATACATATAACATTAGCCCCCCAGCTCTTAGTTCGCTTCTGCGAGCTGGGAGTTTGGAACTGCTGGTAAAAGCTGGCTTCCTTGGCACGCTAACCTTCATAACTGCTCCTGTGCACTTTCAAATTCCACATTTTCAGTTGTGACACGTGGCGATCATACAGATGGTAACTGAAACGACGCCTGCACGTCCTTTACACACGCATTTAATGCGCACGTCTTTCAACTGACGGCTGCATGATTTCCAAAGCCATGCTTCACGCTGCACCATCAGATTTATGACGGTTACACTTTTCCAAGATCTGACGGTTGGAGCTCACACTTGCTTGTCTATATAAATCGATAGACCCTTTTCATTTTCTTCTTTCATCTGTCGTTTTCTTTTAAAACAATCGAGTGTTCAATCTTTCAAGCAACCAGGACCTACTGTCTTTTTCACGAAATCATCATCCTCGCTCGCCATTTTTCAGTCTCATCAACGATTCAAAGTAAGACAATCTTTCTGCTTTTAGTTTATTCAGTTTCACCACCATTGTTGTACCTTCATTATTCTGAGTTTTGAGTTTATTGGACATGGCATTTCTTCTTCTGACTCAATCTGGTTTTTAACTTGTTCAGATGTCTTCAAGCGGAATTCGCAAGGGAAATGTTCCAAGTAGTGAAGCTCGTGAGCATGATGCAGCCCGAAAACATGCTATACAGGGAAGAGCAGCTCGGGATACGTTCGCTCGTCATCCTTCCTTGCTAAAACGTCCCGATGTGGAAGGACTTGTTGCCCAATTCCACATTCCTTTTGGTTGTCGCGCACTGTTGCCTGATTCAGGTAATCATGCATGTTATCCGCCCAGGGGATTCATCGCTGTCAACACTCAGCACGTCGAGCAGGGGCTACGGTTCCCTATTCCGCCATACTTAATCGCATTTCTCAACAAGGTCAAGCTCGCGCCATTCCAGTTGACTCCAAACTCATATGCGCAGCTGACCTCGCTGGCCATGGTCTTCCTTAGGAACGGCCTTCGCCCCCCTACACCAAAAATTATACAGCAGTTCTACTCCTTCAAGGCTCTGAGTATGGCAGAAGGAGAGAAACCGGATGACATCTACTACCTTACAGCCCGTCAGTCGCAATACAAAGATCTCTTGCCCAAAGGAGAAGCAAAGGGCAAATCCAACGTCGGGCCATACAAGACGAGCTGGTTTTATGTCTCGTGCCCCTCTCTCGCAGATCTCCAAAATTTCAGCTTTGTCCTGAAACCAGGTATTCATAAAGGAAAATATAGCGAGCTGAGGTTATTTTGTATCTTTATTACCATCTTTTAATTATTTGCTGTGCAGTGTTGAAAATGGACGAGTCTCCTCTCAGCGGCGAGGAGGAACGAGCTCTTGACAAGCTCGCAAGCTCAGAGGACGCAGGTACCAGCATCAAATTCGATGATGTGATCCTTAGAGCTTACGGCCTTGCTCCTCCTAAGGAATCCCTTCTTCTGCGATCTGAGGAGGACATAGGCAAAATGGGTGATAGACCTAGACTTCGTTCTGTTTTTGAAGTTCCAGTTCGGGTTGGGAACACGTCTGCTTCCCAGGCTCCGCCACCAGTCTCTTCATCATCAGCGGGTACAACTCGCTCACCTTCTCCAGCTCGGGAGGCTTCTACCCGAGACGCTCCTGCTCGCGCCTCCTCTAAGGCGAGATCGTCTTCAGCTCGTACTTCTTCAAAGGCGAAATCGTCCTCAGCTCGCACCCCATCAAAGGGTGCATCTCGAAAAACTACTTCTTCAGCTCCTGCCCCAGCTCGGGCAGGATCAGATCCAGTCCACACGGCCCCTACTGTACAAGTTGATTCATCCTCTTCTCCACATCACACATCTACCCCAGGGGCTTCGCTGCCATTTCCAGCTCGCGCTCCAGCCCCAGTTTCTTCCTCTGGGCGAGTTCCAGCTAACAGGAAGAAACTCGTTCTTATGAAATCTCCTCCTCCTGAGCGACCTACTACATCTCCCGCCTCCTCGACTCTTTCAGCGAAACGGCCTGCTGAGGCCTCAGCCACTCCAGCGGCCCCTTCAAAACGTTCCAAGCCATCTGTCGAGGACTAGGTTCCTGTGGTCGCTGCTCCCAGTAAAGTGCCTGCTGTTGCTGAGAAACAGGCCGCTGCTCCCAGCGAAGTGCCTCCTGTTGCTGGTTCCTCTGGTCTTCAGCCGACTCCAGCTTCTAGCTTGCTGCCTGGAAAAGGTGACGCTCCGCCCCAGGTTGCTTCGCAGGAAGCCCAGGCTGGCCCCAGCAAAAGGGGAACTAAACGCACCGTTCACTTACGGCCTATTGCTACTTGGGACGGCGTACGTGATATTCCAGAAGCTGAGAGGACCCCCTCGCCAATGAGACCAACCGTTGAGGTTGGGTCTGGGGGAAGATATTTGACCTCCTTCCTCGACAACTGGGACACAATCATGCTTGACCACACAAATGTCTTGGAAAATAAATATCTTAGGGGCGAGGATCTGGATGAATTCATAGCTCGTCATTCCATGCTGGTAAGTCATTTTCCCTTATTTGCGTACTTCTTTATTTTATAGAATGTTAACTTATAACATCTTCAGGGTGCTCTTGGCGCGATGAAGCGGAGAAGGCAGACAAGGGCTACAAACGACGCCATAAGGAAGCTGGAAGACGAGTTGGAGGAGGCCACTGATGATATAGCTCGCTTGACCACGGGCAGAATACAAGGTCAGGAAGCTCAGATCGCTGAAGCAAACGCTGCAAGGCAGGCAGCCGAGGAAGCTCTTCGTAAAATGGAGAATGAGCGCAACATGCTAAGGGATGAGCTACTCAAAATAAGGGAAGATCTAAAACGGTCTGAGCAGCGGGCCGAGCTGGCAGAGCAGAAGGCTTCAACTGTAGAGGAAAAAATCGAAGTGCTTCATCGCCAAGTTGAGGCTGCCTTAGCACGAGCTGAAGCTGCTGAAAAACAAGCTGAGGAAGCTAAAGAACGAGCTGACGAAATGGGAGCTGCAACTAAAAGTGCTGAGGAGGTTGCAACCAAATGAGCTGAAGAGGCTGCAACCGCGGTTAATCGTGCCGAGGAGGCTGAGCATCGAGCTGAGGTGCTTAGGCGACAGGTGGCGGAGGCCATTCAGCAAGCTGAGGCTGAAAAGAAACGAGCAGAAGCCGTTCAGAAAAACGCTGAGGACGTTAACCAGCTTGCAGACAATGCCTTCGAGGAGCTAACAGTCTTCAGAGAGCAGGCTGCTCGAGAATTGGAAGTGCAAGTCGCAGATGCAAGGGACGAGGCCAAGGCAAGAACAGGTCGTGATTTTCTCTTCACATTGTGGATGTCCCACCCGAAAATGGATTTTTCTATCTTTGGGGACATAGGACTTGAAACTATTGAAGATTTTAAATCACGAGCTACCTCGTCCTCAGCTGGTCCAATCCCTTCAGAGCAAGCTCCTGGCACGACCTCCCAGGCTGAGCCCATTACTCCTTCACATAAAGTACCTTCAACGGACCCAGGCCCTTCAGCTCAAGATTGAAAACTTGCTTTCCCTTGTATTTTTTCAGCTTTTTACTTGTAATCAAATCTCATATTTAATGAAATTTCTTTCATTACTCTTTCTGTGTTTGAATGCATTTAAGTTACTGCGTATAACATATTTCATGCTTTTCATCTTTAGAGCTACCATATTCCTTGTGAGCTGATCATCAACGAGCTTTAAATCTGATAATAATCAAAGCAATTACTTAATCCAACAATTAATAAAATTTGGTAAGTAAAAGTAATTGAACCGTTAGAATTTTGACGAGCTATGCAGAGGCACTTAGCCATCTGCCTTTTAGGCTCTTTTGGCGAGCTATGCAAAAACACTTAGTTACTTGCTTTTTAGGCTCTTTGGCGAGCTATGCAAGGACATTTAGTCACTTGCTTTTTTGGCTCTTTATTTTTAGCGAGCTATGCAGGGGTCGTCACCTCGCCTGCTTTTTAGGCTCTTTGGCGAGCTATGCAAGGACACTTAGTCACTTGCTTTTTTGACTCTTTATTTTTAGCGAGCTATGCAGGGGTCGTCGCCTCGTCTGCTTTTTAGGCTCTTTGGCGAGCTATGCAAGGACACTTAGTCACTTGCTTTTTTGGCTCTTTATTTTTAGCGAGCTATGCAGGGGTCGTCACCTCGCCTGCTTTTTAGGCTCTTTGGCGAGCTATGCAAGGACACTTAGTCACTTGCTTTTTTGGCTCTTTATTTTTAGCGAGCTATGCAGGGGTCGTCACCTCGCCTGCTTTTTAGGCTCTCTTTTTTTTAGCGCGCAGCCCGTTTGCCATAGTGAGATGAATTGAGTCGCAAGTTGGGGAAATGGAGTTTTCATTATTTAAAATAATTTTGAATTACATATTACAAAGAGTTTCACTGATAATAAGGGCGGAGATGTTCGACATTCCATGCTCGAGGGACCTCAGCTCCATTTTCATTGTTAGCTAAATGATAAGCCCCATTCCCCAAGCTTGCTGTGACAACATATGGTCCTTCCCAGTTCGGGCCTAAGGATCCATCACTCGGCTTGCGGGCTCCAGGCAGAATGAGACGCAATACTAAGTCTCCCACATTGAATCTGCGAATCCGAGCATACTTATTGTAGTACCTCGCTATTCTTTGCTGATAGACAGCTACCCTTAGCCTGGCCGTTTCCCTGTGCTCTTCAAGCAGGTCCAGGTTTGTGGCAAGTAGCTGATCGTTGTTGTTTGGATTGAAGGTTGCTCTTCTTTGCGAAGTAACTTCAAACTCAGCTGGGATCATAGCCTCAGATCCATATACCATTGAGAATGGGGTCTCGCCAGTGGAGCTGCGAGCTGTGGTTCTGTAAAACCACAATACTTTTTGAAGCTCATCTACCCATGCTCCTTTCTTTGCTTCCAGTTTCATTTTCAGGGTCTGCTTGATGATCTTGTTCACTGCTTCAACTTGGCCATTGGCTTGTGGATGATCCACTGCTGAAAAGCTCTTAACAATCTTGAGGTCGTTGCAGAACCTGAGAAACTGGTCACTAGCGAACTGGGTCCCATTATCAATCACGATCTGCTGTGGGACTCCGAATCTGCAAATAATATTGCTCCACACAAACTTCTCAATCTTTGTTGTGGAGATTTCAGCTAACTCCTTTGCTTCCGCCCACTTGGTGAAGTAATCTACCGCGACCACCGCATGTTTGCATCTTCCCCGAGCCATTGGTAGAGGTCCAATCAGGTCCATCCCCCAGATAGCAAAGGGCCATGGGCTCACCATCTGTTGGAGGTAAGCCGGTGGAGCTCGCGGAATATGAGCAAACCTCTGACACTTGTCGCATTTCTTCACTAAGTTGATGGCGTCCTGCCTCATGGTGGGCCAGTAGAAGCCTTGACGAAGTGCTTTTTGAGCTAGAGACAGCCCCCCAGCATGGTTCCCGCAGTGGCCTTCATGTATCTGCCTTAGTACTGTTTCACATTCAGGGCCATCAATGCATCTTAGCAGCGGAGCTGAGAACCCCTTCTTGTATAGTGCATCATCATAGATGCAATACCTGGCTGCTCTAGCTCGCAGACGCCGAGCTTCCAGCTTGTCACTTGGCAGCTTTCCATCTTGCAAATAACTGAGAATCGGGCTCATCCAGGAGCTAGGCTGTACGGTTATGGCCATCGTCATACTCTTTTCCTCCGTACTTGGAGCTGGTAGAAACTCAACTGGGATCGCCCCAAGGAAATCTGTATCTCGTGTAGTTGCGAGGCGAGCTAATGCATCAGCATACGAGTTCTGAGCTCGCGGGATCTGTTTCATTTCGTACTTCTGGAATGCACCTAGCAGCTCGTGAACTTTCTGGAGGTAAAGGGCCATTTTTGGTCCCCTGGCTTGATATTCCCCCAATACGTGGCCGACAACGAGCTGCGAATCACTGAAGATTTTCAAACGTTCAGCTCGCATCTCCTTAGCCAAACGCAGTCCCGCGAGCAGAGCTTCATACTCAGCCTCATTGTTCGTCGCCTGGAAGCCAAACCTTAGAGCACAGAGGATTTTGTGGCCTTCAAGACTGATAAGTAGAATTCCAGCTCCAGCCTTCTGCTCGCTGGCTGATCCATCAACATAAAGCTCCCATGCTGGACCTTCAGAAGATTCAGCTTCATCATCCACAGGCCCTGTAAACTCCGCAATGAAGTCTGCCAGAGCTTGAGCTTTGATAGCCGTCCTTGGCTGAACTGAATATCGAACTGCGCGAGCTCCACTGCCCATTTCAACAAACGACCTGAGGTGTCAGCTTTCTGCAGGACTTGTTTCAACGGATATTGGGTGAGGACTTCAATTGTATGAGCCTGAAAATAAGGTCGCAGCTTCCTTGATGCAATCACCAAGCAGTAAGCTAGTTTCTCCATCTGCGAATATCTGGTTTCAGCATCCTGTAACCGTTTGCTTACGTAATATACCGGAAGCTGCGTCTTTTCCTCTTCCCTCACCAGCGCGGCACTCAGAGCTTGCTTTGACACTCCTAAATATAAGATCAGCTTTTCATTTTCTTTGGGCTTGGAAAGAAGTGGAGCTCGTTCCATATATTCCTTCAACTGCTGGAAGGCTACTTCACACTGTTCAGTCCATTCGAAGCTCTTCGCTTTCTTCAGGATGTCAAAGAAAGGGACACACTTGTCTGTAGCTTTCGAAATGAACCTGCTCAGTGCTGCGACCTGGCCATTGAGGCTCTGTACGTCTTTCACCCTGGCTGGAGATCTCATGTCGATCAATGCCTTGATCTTCTCAGGGTTTGCTTCAATTCCTCTACTGTTGACCATGAAGCCCAGAAACTTCTCAGAAGCTACTCCAAACGCACACTTGAGCGGGTTTAATTTCATCTGGTAGCTCCTCAGAATCTGAAACATCTCTCCCAGGTCGTGAACATGGTCACCTATCTGCTTGGATTTTACTAGCATGTCATCGACATAGACCTCCATGGTCTTTCCAATCTGCTCCTTGAACATCATGTTCACCAAGCGTTGATAGGTTGCTCCAGCATTTTTTAACCCGAAGGGCATCACCTTGTAGCAATATAACCCTCGATCCGTCATGAAGGAGGTATGCTCTTCGTCTTCGGGTTTCATTGGGATCTGGTTATATCCCGAATATGCGTCCATGAAGCTCAGAGCTCGTGGCCAGCAGTAGCGTCCACGAGCTGGTCTATTCTTGGCAGGGGAAAACTATCCTTTGGGCACGCTTTGTTCAGGTCAGTGAAGTCGATGCAAGTCCTCCACTTTCCATTCTTTTTCTTTACTAGCACAGGGTTGGCGACCCAGGTCGGGTAGTAAGCTTCTCTGATGAACTTGTTAACCAGCAGCTTGTCTACTTCCTCCTTTAGTGCTAAGTAACGTTCCCCTGTCATTGCCCTTCTCTTTTGGCGGACTGGTTTGTGGTGAGGGTCAATATTCAATCTGTGAGACATCACCTTTGGATCTATCCCTACCATATCCTCATGATTCCATGCAAATACATCCAAGTTCGCCTTCAGGAATTCAGCGAGCTGGGTTCTTAGCTCTGGAGTTAAACCTCTTCCCAGCTTCAGGCACCTTTCAGAATCTGCCTCGCTGACTTGTACATCTTCTAATTCTTCAACTGGACCTGTAGCTCGGTCTGCATCTACCTCGCGGGGGTCCAGGTCGAGACTGACTCCTTTCTCAGTCACAGCTCGTGGCTCGCCCCCTGAGACCACGTTCACCTTCTTTCCTCTTACACCCATTTTGACAGCATCTTCATAGCAGCGTCGAGCTAAGTGCTGCTCTCCTCGAATACATCCAATGCCATTAGGAGTTGGGAACTTAACTGTGAGAGTTCTGGTCGAAGTAACCACATCCAACTCGTTCATGGCAGGTCTCCCGAGGACCACATTATATGCTGATGGGCAATCAATGATCAAGAAGTCTGTCAGGGTCGTTGCCTGACGACCTGCCTCCCCAAGAGTCAATGGCAACTTAATCTGCCCTACTGGTACTACAGCGTCTCCAGTGAATCCGAATAAAGGCTCTGGGGACGGTGCCATTTGTTCTGCTCGCAGCCCCATCTGATCAAAACAACTCCGATACATCACGTTCACCGAGCTTCCAGTATCAATCATGATACGTCTAACTTCCATATTGCTGATTTTAGCTCGCACGACCAACGCATCGTTATGAGGCCAGATCACTCCTCTTGCATCTTCATCTGTAAATACAATCTCGTCCGAGGTCGGCTTTGCCCTTTTTGTAGGTCCTTCTGACCCATTGAGCTGAAAAGAATGATTCGCCTCTCGGACATACCTCTCATGCGATCTGTTGGAGTCTCCTGCGATATGGGGGCCACCATAAATGGTAAAAATGGTTCTTACCGCAGGTTCGTGATCTGGCTCGGCAGCTCGTTGGGGCTGATGTTGATGTGTTGGCTGTTGATGGTGGGGTCGTTGTTGTGGAGGTCGCGAGTCTGCGGGTCTTGCTACATAGTCTCCCAGGCGACCTCGCCTGATCAATTTCTCAATGGCATTCTTCAACGCCCAGCAATCTGAAGTACTGTGCCCGACCTCATTATGATAGGCACAGAACTTATTTTGATCCCTTTGATGAACGGGAGCCCTTATAGGATTGGGCCTCCCAAAATCCTCTTTATTTCTCTCAGCAGCGTAAATCCTGTCCGGTGATGCCGTCAGGACGCTGTATCCTTCATGGCGACCTTGACGCTGAGGTCGCTCATACCTTGGCTCTCTTTTTGTTCTCTTAGTGATCTGGTTACTCGAGCCATTATTTCTTCCTTCTTCGTTCCTGCCATTATTTCTCCTCTTTGGCTGGCTGGAACTGCCCGCTTCATTCTTCTGATTCTGTTTTTTCGGGCCGAAGGTCTCTTCCCACCTGATCTCCTTCGCAGCTCGCTTATAGAATTCTCCCAAATCCTTCACTGGGGACTTGTAAATGCTTTCGTATAACTTTCCATTCTTGCGCAGTCTAGCTGAGATCGCTGTCAGTATACTCTCATCTGACGGATGCTCAACATTAGCGACCTCGCGTCTAAACCTGGTGATGTACTCCTTCAACGACTCACCTTGACGCTGAAAGATAGTGGCTAGATGGCAGGATGGAGCGAGCTGCCTTCTCAGTGCCCTGTATTGACCAACGAACTTCTGTTGGCATTGCTCCCAACTTCCTATGCTGCGAGCTGGAAGATTCTTGAACCACGTCCTTGGAATATCCCCCAATGTAGCTGGGAATACTCGGCACTTC
Organism: Litchi chinensis; assembly: GCA_019925255.1. NCBI lineage: Eukaryota > Viridiplantae > Streptophyta > Magnoliopsida > Sapindales > Sapindaceae > Litchi > Litchi chinensis. The sequence goes on from CM034468.1 coordinate 20,397,926, forward strand.
ACCATCGGATTTCCTGTCTGCAGGTCCATCTGAACATTGAAGGCGTCGAGATGGTCATAGGGGTCACTGTCCCCATTATACTGCTGGATGCTTGGCATCTTGAACCTCGGGGGGAGAGGCTGTGTCTCAATCTCCCTCGTGAAGGGAGTCCTTCCCCCATAATACCCACGCTGCTTCGGGGCTCCAGGTCGTGCCTCCAACTGCTGGACCCTCTGAAGGAGCTCTTCTACCTGCGGATCTCGGAGCTCGTACCTCCGCCTGTGATCATGACTAGGGGCAGGGTGCTCCGGATCATACCTTTCGTTCTCTTCGAACAGACCGTCAGGCTGATAGGATCTTCCCTGTCTACGCTCATCATTAAGTTGCCGAGTTGCAACTCTGGCTCTATCGCGTCCAACTTCTGCTTGCAGATTTCCACCCTGGCTCAGCCTTACCACCAGGCTATCTGGGCGCGCGACCTCCCTTTCTTCCCGAACAGGGTGTCTTCCAGCCCTGGAGCGCGCATTAGAGGAGCGAGCTGAGCCTGTAGGTCGTGGGACTTCCCTTGCCAGCCTGTCAGGTACTTGCATTGCTTCATGCTGCTGGGGTACATGCCTTGGAACCTGAACATCAACCCTGGGCATGTTCTGTACCTGAGTTTATACCAACATATTCACGGCCTCTGTGAGCTGTCTGACCGTATCTTCCAGCGCTTCTTGCCTCTGGATCAGCACATTCTGCCCTTCGGCTAATGGGGCAATTGGAACGGTCTGACGGGGAGGCAAAGGAGGGATGCTTGTCGCGGCGCCCAGTGCTTGTCCATGGGACGTTCTTGCACCATGCATAGTTGCGTCTTGCGCAGGCTGTATGTTATGCTGTGATTGGTTCATGTGGCTCTCCGTTTGGTCATCATCTCCAAGGAATCTGTTTGATCTGGTCTTTGCCATATCGGAAATCGATGAGTTGAGACGAAAAAAATTGCAGTTTGGGCCCTTCCTCTAGCGCCAAAATGTCGACGTTGGATTTCAGTCGACGAGTAATCAATACCCAATACCTGCAATCAATGTGAGAAAACACAAATACCAAGAAAAGATGCAGACAAATACCGAGAATCAAACGAAGAACACGGAGCTTTTACGTGGTTCGGCAATAATTGGCCTACGTCCACGACTGTCTGTCTCTTAAATTCTGCAGAGTGACAGTGTATTATTGATTATTCTCTGATGATGTTACAATGATCTTAATCCCTTTTTATAGGGAAAGAGGTGTTACAATTCTGGTTGTAGCAAATCAGGAAAAGAATCCTGAATTAATTACACTTTCCAAATAATCAGGAAAAATAAGGAAAAGAATTATACATTAATTATGCTTCCTAATATATTTGAATAATACCAGGAAACTACTGTAATTATCTCGAGATAAGGTTGATTTGAATTTGATTTTGAATAGACTTCCATGTTTGATAAGGAAATCATGGTTTGACTGGGTAACTACCATATTCGGAGAGAGAATCATGGTTGAACTTGGTAATTGCCTGTTTCTGAAATATACTGTATTTATTACGCTTTTGGACGAGCTGACATGTCCATGGCGGTCTTGAGCTCGAGCTCGCTGAGAGACGAGCTGTGAATGAGGTGAGCTGTAAAACGAGCTCGTTGTAGCGAGCTGACAAGATACTGAGATGAGCTGTGCCTTCTGCTGGGCCTGAAATGGGCCTAATTTGGACTTTTACCAGCCCAATTAATGAGTCCGAAAAATACATATAACAATATACATGATACATCATCAATTTATGAGATTTTTAAATGCTAAGAATTTTGTTTTATTTATTTATATCAAATTACCATCTCTATAACGGTAGCAAACTTATGTAAATACATTGGATTCTGCCTTTGATGGATGAGTGTAATTAGCAATGCCAAATTATGCCAAATCAGAATAGTTGGCAGTTTTTTCTGTTTGGTCGGTCGGTAGTTGTTCCGTCATAGACTATGCTTAGATATGATTACAGTTGAGATGCACTCTAAACACAACACAATATATATATATATATATATAAACTATAAATTTCAACTGTTTCTTGGTTTCATTCATGAATCTGAAGAGCATATATAAATTGATATTATCGCTGTAATGAATAAAAATTTTGTTTATTCTATATTTTTATTCGACAATGGATACGGATCAACATGTCAATATTTCTACTTACATCACCATCGAATTATGCTTATCGAAGAGCTCACATATCATGCAAACTCTTCCTTGTCTTGCCTCATTAAACTATTTTCATCCATATAAGAAAAAAAAAAAAAATTGTTGATAGGATTTTGGCCAATGAAAATTGATGTTGATAGATAAATTATAAGGCAAAAATTCAAAAATGGCCTTTGGAACAATGCACTTGTTAAATTTACCTCTTCCTAATAGGTCTTAGGGATGTTTTTATAAAAAGCTCTATAGAGACCCACATTTATATAACTATCGCTATATTAATGTTGGAGTTTGTGCCCTAAAAACTTGTAATTTGTAAATGTTTAAATAAATAATAAATAAAATATATTTGTTTTGTTCAATTTATATGCATTTATATAATGTTTTACTTCATATAATATTATGCAACATCCATAATCATTTATATAGTCTCAAACTAAGTATAAAAATGTTAAACTAAGTATAAAAGTGTTATTTATGTACTTAGTTTGACATATAGTACAAACATGTTCATGTGTTATTTAAATAATATTGATTATTTAAATTATTAATTATTTAATTAACAATTATGGATTATGAATTGTTTTAATTATTTAATAACTATAGAGGTTATGAGTTTGAATCCTTGTGACCGCATTGAATAAATAATAATTTTGAATAATTTAATTTAATTTATTAGCCGGGAATTTAAAAAATATATATATCAATTAATAAGATTATGAACCTTTATTGATATGGAAATTGGATAATCTAATTAAGAATTGGATTTTCTAAATAGAATATTCTAATTAATGAGCAAATTGGTTTTCTTGTTAAATTAGGAACCCTAGATTGATCAGTATAAAAGAAGTTTCATACTGGAGATCAATGAGTTAATCAATTTCCTCACTCAAGCTGTCCAACACACAAAAGAAAACAAAACCTTAAAAGTTTAGGGTGGCCACACAACACTAGAAAAATAAAAGGGTTGGTTGAACCCTCCATTATTGTGTTGCCTTTTACTGTTTTCTTTTGCTGCAGGTATGTTTTGAGAAAAGAATAGTGAACAGATCTTTAAGATAATGACCACACTTTTTTTTTTTGTTAAGAGTCATGGTGAGGAAGATCAAGTGATGAAGAATTTACTAATAAAAATATATCAATTCAATATTCATGCAATATAAGATTTGATGTTATTAATTTAGAACTGTTGAATTATTAGTACTAGCATTGATCGAGCACTTTTATTCTAAAAAAAATTAAAATTCATATTTCCGCATTAACCTAAAATTAAATTTTTCTTCAATTAATATTTTGAATTTAGTGTCACTAACGTATTTGTACAGACAAAAACACCCTTGCATCAAACTTGATTTTCGTGCAAGAGATAAGTCATTTCTTTAAGAGGTAACTCCTTCGAGAAATATATATATATATATATATATATTTTTCCTAGAGAAAAGTCTTTCTTTCGAGAAATAAATGCTTTCTTCCAGAGACAAATCATTCTTTTTTTTTTTTTTTTAAAAAGTAATCATTCTTTTGAAAAATAAGTCTTTTTCTTTTTTTTGAGAGAAAAGTCTTTTTCTCGAGAGATAAGTCATTCTTTCATGAGAGATCTCTTTTGAGAGATATTTTCTTATTTTCCTCCTATTTTTACTTTTATTTTTTGTTTTTTTTTTATGTCAAGTTATTCTTCTAGATTCATTTTTTTTTTCTTGTTTTTGAGTTCTTGCTTTTTAGATCTTTAAGTTATTCTTTTAAATACGAATATTTTTTTAGATCATTCAAGTAAGAATTGGTATATAAAAATTGTGAGAGACAAAATAGAAAAAAAAAAAAACGGATGAAAGAGAAAAGATGAAAGAAAGATGACTTAGAAGTCTCATTAAGGGCATTTCTTGTCAGCACACATATTTTAATGACATTGAAACTCAAACTACTAATATAGTAATTGAGTCACAAGATTTGATTTAAAAGGTGGCATGTTATTCTATCTTCACTAGTTTTTAATGTTTTTATCTATTTTAAGACATAGATACCTATCCACTAACTTCAAAATTACATTAATATCCTTTTAATATTTAACTTAAAAGAAGGAAAAAATTTATTTTAGTATATAATTTTTTAGAAATTGATAATTTTTTAAATATCTTTAAGATAATATACCAAACATCCCCAAATTTATAAAAAATTCATCATTTTAGTCCCTATCGTTAGTCAACCGTTGGTCAAATTGATGGTAAGAAAGTTAAAATGGTAGTCTTGCATTAAAATTTCGGAAAAATTTCATTTTGGTCCCCAATTTTTTAGAAATTGACAATCTTTTAAATATCTTTAAGATAATATACCAAACATCCCTAAATTTATAAAAAAAATCATCATTTTAGTCCCGATTGTTAGTTAACCATTGGTCAAATTGACGGTGAGAATGTTTAATGGTAATCTTGTATTAAAATTTCTCAAGGTAACACGTGTTTGATCTAGAAAAATTGAGATATTTGAGAAGAATATTAAAGGTAAAAAATTGGAGTCATATTTGAATTTTTTGTACCACTGTGGGTTGATGATATTTGAGAAGAATATTGGAGGTAAAAAATTGGAGCAAAAAAATTGGGAGATAAAAAAATGGACAAACAAATTGGAGAAAAAATTTTGAATATTTAGGTAGCAAAATTGCAGCCGCCAACAAGCAATAACACATCTTTTTAAACTCATTTTCTTGTTACCGTTGTTACCATAAAAAAAAAAATAATATTAAATTGTTATGATTTTGGTTTTAAGTGTTAAGGGCAAAAATGTATTTTCCTTATTCATCAAAACCTATCAAATTCACTGCAACAAGCAATTCATTCACTCAACCTGCAACATCAAAAAAGAATTAATAAAAAATTATATGGGTATTTTGATCTTTTTAATTCTAATTTGTTTTTATATGAAAGGGTATAATTGTCCTTCTAAATATCTTACATTTTAATGCATTAAGGGTAAAAAGGTACTTCCAACAAAGTAGGGGTAGTTTGATCTTTTTATATTTTCTGTTAATGTTAACTGTTAAAAAACTTATCAGCAGGACTAAAATGATAAATTTTTAACAAATTTAGGGATGTTTGATATATTATATTAAAGATATTTAAAAAAATTATCAATTTCTAAAAAATTAAGAACCAAAATGAAATTTTTCTGAAATTTTAATGCAGGATTACCATTTTAACCTTCTTACCGTCAATTTAACTAACAGTTGACTAACGGTAGGGACTAAAATGATGAATTTTTTTATAAATTTAGGGATGTTTGATATATTATCTTAAAGATATTTAAAAAATTGTCAATTTTTAAAAAATTAATGACCAAAATGAATTTTTCCCTTAAAAGAATTACCCAACAAATTTTTTTTTTAAAAAAAACCAAACTTCATTGCAGGTGAAGGATTTGCTCCTCACAGAGAAGCCATTTCTACTCTTCCATAGTAGAGTATGAAATGCAACTTGTAGTGATTCATCATGACGATTAATGTTATTCACAATCATGGATCACGAGATCAACAAAGGTAGTCTCTTTCATTGATCAATGAAGACTCCTTTTTAACTAGAAAAATTAACAAAGTAGATCCAAAACATCATTAATAAAGAAGACAGAAAGAGTGGCCAGAGATGTGGAAGAGAAACTAGTGTACAAGCTAAGAAACCATGAAGAAGAGAGAAAAAGTACTTGCATGGCTTTTTTTTATTTTAAATGGTAATTAATGGAAGATTTTGATTGGTTCTAATAGATGCTTTTGTTGGTAAAAATTAATATATATATATATATATATGTGTGTGTGTATATATTGAGGGTGGCTAAAAATAGAAACGACCTTCTTCAAACAAGCTAATTTAGGCAATTTCGTCAAATTTGGTCTTTTATAATAACTCATTATTAATATTATGAGTTAGGCTGAATCAATTTAAATTTATAACTTACAGTTTCAATGTGGACATCTAACCAGCTGTTTTCATTTAATATTATAGTTGAAATTGAATGTCATCTCAAAAATTATTTCAAACACTAGATTGAAGTTAAAAACTTTAAATCACAAATTTAATTAAGATTGCCCGACCCTAATACTATTGATGTATTTACAAGTTCAATGAATATTTTTGAACTAAATTAGAAAACATTTAAGAATCTAATTGAAAGAAAAGTAAAAATGAATTAGGATAAATGTCATTTTGATCTGTTTCATCAAATCAGTGCTTTTGTTAATTAATCGTTAGTTAAACTTAATAAGGTAAGGGATACTTTGGTCTTTCTATTCTATTAATTATATGTTTGACATGTGTATAGTGGAGATTTGACGAAAAAATTGACAAAAAATAAAAATAAAAATTTTCAATCTCCACCATCGATTGAAAAAAAAAAAAAAAACGATGAACTCAGGAATGGAGCCCTTTGTGGGCTAGAGTAGGCTCAAGCTTACCCTAACCCATTTTCAAAAAAAAATAAATTACAATATTACAATTTTACCCTTTTTAATTAAATTATTATAATAGCCCTCACTTTTCAACCAATCTAGTAAATTATATTTTGTTCTTTGCTTCTTTGCTTTTGCACAGCACCACACACTTAGACTCTCCTCTCTTGGTTCTTATCTTCTTGCTTTTGTGCAGCTAGCACTTGGCTAGTTCTTTGTGATATTCTACTTCCAAATTTCAATTTCAATTTCATTTTTATTTTTACTTTAGCATAAAATAGAAACAAACAAAAGATACATTTTCTTGACTCCATTCTCCATAATCTTCATAGGGTAAGTTATAGAAACTCTCTTAAGATTTGGTGAAATTGTACTAATATGTGAGTTTTAATCATAATAACATGAACCTCCTTGAAATTCAAAAAACTCAACATAAATATCCTCTATCATTAGTTAACCATTAGCCAATTACCGTTAAATACACATTAACAAGGATAAAAGATTCAATACATAGGTAGTAAATATTTTAACTAAAAAATAACTTTTTAATTAATAAAATAATAATATATTAATTAAAAGAAGTCGCAAATCTTTAAATTGTAGCTTCGAGTGGTCTGGTCTCTATAGGAGACTAAAAAACCGGTCTCTATCAACTATGAAGACCAGATGGTCTCCACTATTAGAGACTAGTTTTCGATGGTGGAGTTCCCTTCTCCATATTAGATATGTATTTTAAGAGTTTTACATATTTTGTAAATCTAATTTTGATTTATTGATTTACATTATTAGATTTGGCTCAATCTTTTTGTCAATATCAATAATTGGTCTACAAATTAGGCATGTTATTGTAAAATTTATGAATTTGAATAGTTATTTTGTTTGAAAATTTAGGGTTATTATAATTTTTAATTAAAGAAAATTTAGAGATATTATAATTATTAGTTTATCTTGTTATGAATTTGGATAGTTTATAAATTGAGTAGTTTATACTGATTTAAATTTAGGCAACTATAATTTTTAGTTGTAGAAAATATAGGGATAAACTAATTAATTTAATCTTGTTCATCTAATTAATTTATAAACAATTTATTAAATTATCCAACATATAGTGAGTCCTATAATTGTTTAATTTGAATGAAAATGATAGTGTTTACATTTCTTGTTTCATTAAGTACAATCTTTAATGCACTTTATGTTGTATTTGTAATATTTGGAAATTTATGTAATTGTTTTGTGAAGAGATAGAGTTTCTATTTGTAATGGATATTATTTATGGGTTTAAATATCACAAATGCATGCGTATTGAATTTTTGAAAAAAATATAAAAATAGAGAAAATTTTGCTGAAAATTTTGTGATAGTTATGGCCTACCTTGATATTAATTTCTTATTATGTCTTGGAATGGATGGTGGAGATTTAATGATTAAAAAAATTAAATTAAACATCTTAAAAGTTATAAAAAAAAACTCTTTTGATCATCACTATTCATCTCACATATGGATGGTGATTTTTTTTTTTTAAAGAATTAAAATAAAAAAACATAACTTTAAAAGGCAGATTAAAAACCAATGTTCTTGTTCTTCAACATGCAAAATTAGATTCAATCAATTTCCAAAAATAACCAGATTCAATTAAATCTTAATCAACCTACATCATGATCCAATTAGATTTTCATTTTTCATCAACCCAAATCAGCACCCCCATAAGATTTTCATCCAATCATACCATCATCCCATCAAATCTTCGTTGTCCAAAATTTCATCAACCGAATCTTCAACAAAACCTAGACACATTGCTTCTTCCACTAGATTTTCAACAATTCTGTAGCATTTGCTTATTTATCTTCATAAAAATCAACTAGATTCCTTGAGGCGAAAAAACAAACATCAAACCCTACCACCCCCTCCCCCCCCCCCCCCCCCCCCCCCCCTCCAAACCGAAACAAAAGGAACAAATTGCTTCATATCCATTTGAGATGGAGCAGTCTGCTCCATTTCCTTCTTTGTTTCTTCATTTTTTTTACTTTATCTTTTTTTTAAAAAAATTCTTATTTAGGGAATTTTGATGTTCACTGTTCATGAGATTGATCTCATGGCCGGTGCAAATCTTTCTTATTTGTTATTATTATTATTATTATTATTATTGTTATTATTATTATTTTATTTTGATCACTTTTATCTTTACCATCCACCTTTTTCACTACAAGACTATCCATACCGAATAGTTGGCCCGATGTGAATACTGTCGGTATGAATGCCGACGATATTTATACTGATGTCGGCATCTAAACCAAGTAGGTGTCCAATATGAATATTTGATATCCATACCAGTAGGTATCCGATATAGATATGGTACAAATCATGGGTCGACCTATGACCTGTCCACTATCCATACCTGTCATATGCCTGATATGGATAATTATACCCATGTCGGGCTTTGACCGGGTATAGACAACTTTATCCATACCAGGTTAGAACTCGAAATGGGTAATTATTTATACTGAGTGGCCCGATATGGTTACGTTTATCCATACGATGTGCTCGGTATAGAAAACATTTTAATTTTAAAAAATAAATTAAAAAATATATAATTTAATATTACAATAAAACTAACAACATACATCTAAAATGTGTTTTTTCATATATATATATATATATTACTTAATGTTAATGTACGTTAGCTAAAGTTAACATACATCATTTAAAGTCATCATACATTGTGAAATGTTATAGCAACTTAGTGCATAATTCTAAAATATAATATATTTTATTGGTCACGTAATAAATAAGTTTAATGCATTTTGTAAAGTTAGTAGCTTGTTAGTAAGTCGAGATAGCGAAACACTAATAAATATTTTCTTCACACAAATGTGCTAACAATTTTGACCAAGCTCGAGGTGATAAACCTTAGCATTGGATCCTTTAAGTCAATTTCTGCTTTCACCACCACTGTTTTTCTACCCATTTAGTCTAATAACTTACAATGGTTGCCACTTAATACACTAGTTTGACTTGAGGAACCCTAAGATATGGACTACATATGCACAAAAATTTAAATAATTACTCCTATAAAAAAATTTAAATAGTTACATCTATATATGAAATTAAATTAAAACAATAAATAATATAAATTTAATAAATATTTATATTAGCTGATGGTTCAGCAAATTTAACATTTTTATTAACTCCCATTGGATTTGAGCCACTTGAATATTGTGTTTACAAAAAAAATAAATAACATTGTTGTGAGGAAATATGGATATCGAGAAAAAAAGTTCTAAGTACCCCTATTTGACAATATATAGGTAAACTCAATATATAAAACAATATATATAAATTTAATCAATTTTATAAAAATTTTGATAAAGCTCTTCTTTTTTTTCGAACTTATCAAAAATTTAATTCCCCTGTAATTTAAACACTACAATGCTTTCACAATTGATCTAACTAAAATAACGTCTCTTTGTAAATATATATGCAAACAATATATATACAAACACACACACATAGCAAAAAAATATGAAAATATGATTACATCCACTTGTAAGAAAACATGGATACAAAAAAAAAAAAAAATACTAAGTACCAAAAAATTAAGGCAAACAAATTTTAAAAGTTTTGAATTGTTTACCAACTGTGTGGGAGGAATACATGTCAACGCATGAGCTTAATCTATTTTCGGCAAATGAATCATAAGCAAATTTGTTAAAATAGTAATTGTCTGCTTCATAGTTGCTATTTCACAATTGACATATTGTTGGTACTGTGTGAAGTTTTGTCTACCAACCATAGATACTTGTACAATAGATGGTGTTACACCATGACCCATTTCTTGAACTCGACCTCGATGCTTCTTACCTAAAACTTGTGAGATAGCATCATCTCCAATTGAATGTTGGAATTCTTGATATAGTGTCTCCATTTATGCCTATATATGATGTCATATGATATTAACATTAAAAAAAAAACTATACACATGTAATACAATTAACATAATAATTGATCAAATCAATGTAACATATAATTTTTTCAGCAACGTCCTCATTCACCGCGCTCCCATCTTTATGCATATGATTGGCCATTTATGTTTCAACTCTATCAACTTCGGGATCTTTATTTGCAGCCACTTTTTTCGCTCTTTAACGTTGATATTTAGAAAAACAAAAATATATACAAGTTTGGAAAACAAAAACCATATTTAGGTGATACAATCAACACAATATATTTAACTCTTACCAAATCTTCTCGTAGTCATCCTATTCCTTTAAAATTTAATGTATGTGGGGTACGATTCTTCTTTGACAACTCAAAATAATGTTTACTATTAGCCTAAAATATTATAAAATTTAATCAAAATCCATTAAATGTTAACATGATAGCTTAAGAATATGAATACATAATTACCTCAAATTCTGAAGATAATCGATGATTGACAAATGTAGTCTAATCATGTTTGCTAACGTTAGATGATTTTAGCATTTTGTATCTTCTTTGTGCATTAGGATTGCCTTTATAATGTCTCAAACATTCATTCATTGCTTTTAATGTATAACTTTCATTGATTCATTAGTACTAAGTCATAACTGTAGCAATAAGTTTTTTAAAAATAAATATGTAATATTGATATTATAAATAAATGAAACCAATATCGCCCAAATAACCATACCTTTATATTATCCCACACTATATTTTTTTAATGTTTGTGGTATCTTAGTCCAGCTAGTATTGGTTATAGGTATTAACTGAGTTGCAAGGACTCCATAACCTAAACTATAGATCACTAAATTCTCTCCAACTGATTGTCCAACTTCATTAATTTGTATCCCTCTGACTTTGACCTTAGCCATTTTCTCATAATCCAAATGGTTGGAACCTCTTCTTTTTTTTTTCTTTCTCTCTACTAGAGTCACCTGAAGACTGACCAGTTGATGTTCCTTTAGTCGACATTTGAAAATGTTATGGAAATGACATATATATTAGTAGTCAACATATGGATAACAAACTCAATATATAAAACAATACATATAAAGTCAATCCATTTTATGAAAATTTTGATAGAATTTCACTGTTTTTTGAACTTGCCAGAAACTTAGTCTACATGCAATTTAAATAGCCAAGTAATTCCACAATAGATTCAAGCACTTCAAAGACTCTGTTTCTCTGCAAGCATATCCACAAACAATATATGTACACACATACATTGCCAAAAAATATGAAAATATGATTGCACTCATTAACATTAGATGTTTACAATCAATTCCTCACAATCTATTCGAACATAATCTTCACTATTATCCACACTAGAGTCAAATTCAGATACATCTAATGGTGTAGTTGTCATATAAGCATGCTTATCAAACTTCTCTAGCCATGAAAACCTATTTGAGGTGCTTTTAGGACAACATAACAATTAGATGTATTATTTTTCCTAGAATAAAACACTTGTGTTGCTTGTGAGGCTAAAATGAAAGGATCTCTATCTCATTTATTTACACGTGAGCTAAAATTAACTAGTGTGAATCCATCTTTAACTCTAACATCACTCCTACTACCCATCCAATCACATTTAAACAATGGAACACGAAATGCTAAGAAATCCGACAAAAGTATTTCCCTTAAAACTCCAAAATAAACTATCTTCTTGATAACTTGAGTGTTATCTCTTTCATTAATAGTTTCTATTTCAATAGAAATACCACTATCTTATGTAGTTTTCTCTCTACTTTTTGTGCAGTACCGTTTTCCAGTCACAATATAGCTTGAATAGCATATGACTTGCATACTTGGTCTAAGTGCAAGCAATTTTAGAGTTAGAGGTATATCCATGACATTTGATTCATCAAGGACCTGTTTTGGGTTATTACGATTTAGATTATCAAGGAATAAAAGTTAAGGTAAATACATCATATTATGGAACAAATAGGGTAGTGAATTCATCTTATTTCTGAACCATGTTGCAAATTTTTTAGTATGTATCATTTGCAACAAAGTTGGTCTATTTAAAAGATTAAGATCTAATTGTTAAAACTCTTCCAGGTACATGCTAATAAAACATTTATATAAATAAAAATAATTTGACCAAATAAGTACAATGTTAATAGTTTTTACTAATATTTACACTATGTTTATCTTAAATCTAAACCACTTACTTAATATATGGTTCCACTAATGTACTATTCAACAGTATATACATATATGCAATAAGTAGCATGTCAGCAGAAATCGTCTTTAATTTCGATGCAAATATAAAATGTCTTTCCACTATATTTTGAAATACGATATCTTTATTTTTATTGTGCTTCTCACCAACATTTGTTGTTTGTGGTATATACCTACTACAAAATTGCATGCATTCATTGGCTAAATAGCATTTTGCTATGCAACCCTCTAGTCGTACACGATTTCTTACATATCATTTTAATACCTTCATAAATCTATAAAATGAATATATAAAGGTAAATGAAATGTGTTTATATCAATAATCTTAATTCATATATGAAGAAGAGTGTAAGAATAATCTTTCAAAAGGATATATCTAATGATATTAAACCGATCTACATAAGCGAGTTTCTCTTGTTAGATGAATTTTACCTTTCAAAAGGATATATCTAATGATATTGAACCGATTTACATAAGCGAGTTTCTCTTGTTAGATGAATTTTAAGATGTACCATTATGTCAAAGAAAGAATGAGGGAAATAATGTTCAAGCATACACATAGTAATTGCAATTTCATTTTTCAATGAATCTAACTTATCTCTATGTAACATTCTTTGGCAAATTTCATTAAAAAATGAACACAACTAAAATATGACAATTCTTAACCCTTTAGGCAAGAGACCCTATATTGCCACCAATAACAAATGTTGCATCAATACATGATAGTCATGAGACTTAAGCCCAACTATCTTGCATTCATTCAACAAAATGCAATTAGAGATGTTTGAAGTATAACCGTTTGTCATCTCTAAATTTAATAACCTATTACAAAATTATTGTTTTTCTACCTTTGATAGAGTGTGTAATGTTACAGGTAAATACAATGTATCTCCATCCTCTTATATATAAAGGTCTTGCCTAATCCCATTGTCTTCCAAATCTCTATGGGAATTGATACCATTCTTGGTTTTCCCATTGATTTCCAAAACATGCCAACAAGACTCTCACCAATGTTTTTTTCAATGTCTATCACATCTAAATTATGATGCAAGCACAAATCTTGTGAAAAATGATGATGTTAAATTTGAGGCATAATTAAATATAATAGAATAAGTAAAATGTATATTTTGAATTGAAGATCTTACCTCCCAATACAAAAGATCAAAGAATATTGATATTTTTTTCCATATAGGATGACCCTTTCTCTTCTTTTCCCATTTCCTTTCTTTCTCCAATCATTTTCAACTTCCACACATGCAATTCGAACTTATTTACCATAAAGAATTTTCAAAGGATTGTCCATTTTTTCTTTCCCATTAAACCATAATTTCTTCTTTTGAAAAACATGATTATTTGGAAGAAATTGCTGATGACCTATGTACACGTTTTTATTACTATATTTTAATCTTTGTGAACGTATGTTCAACCCATATACAAGACAAATATATTCACCTTTCACATAACATCCTGCTAAGTCTCCATGAGCAAAGAAATTATTTATGGTCCACATTAAAATAGTTTTTAAGTTGAAGGTGGACTCAATAGATGAATCATACATTTGTACTTTTGACTACTATAACTCATTCAAATTTTCAATTAGTGATTGTAAATATACATCAATATCATTCCTTGGTTGTTTTTTTTTTTCCCGAAATTAATAACTTTAGCATCAAATTTTCTTTTGACATAAACTTCAATGAGGGTAGATTGTATGTAACTAACACTACAACCAACAACTATAGATTGTGCTTAGGTTGCTATAAGGATTAAATTAATCTACAACTAAATCCAACCTCAAATTGCATGACTCTGAAGCAAAAGATGGTCACATCCTATCTATAGTCTTCAAGGCTTCTAAATTAACTGGATGACACATTTTTCTATCTTGGCTTATATAGATAGAATATCATTTCAAGTCGTTAGCCATTTCAGTTGATGTAAACATTCTTCTAAATCATCATATGATTGGAAAGTATCGAAGTATTTTAGCCAGTACTTCTTTATGAATCTTTTTAGTAACTTTGTTTACTTTCCATCTACAAGTGTCAAATTTTGAACATTCTTCATGATGGTTCAATTCTTTTCTAAATGGACAACAATCATTGATGCATGCATGAATTTTTTCATATCCTAAATCAAACACTTTCATAAATTTTTTTTATGAGTATAACATTTCTAATAGAACATTATTTAATGGCAACATGTCTCGAACGATGTTAACATTTCTAATAGAACATTATCTAATGGCAACATGTCTCGAACGATGTTAAGAAGTTCATCAAATCTCTTATCGGAGAGACCATATGTAGCTTTATAATTAGACAAAGCTATAATAGTCGATAATTTAGTGTATTTGGAGCAACTTTCATACAAACGAGTTTTAAGATCTTTCAAATTATTAGTGATGTCTTCATCTCTTACTTCAACATTAGGTTCAACACTACAATAAGTTTCAAGGTTTGCATATTAGAAATGTTTTCAACGGGTGTGAAAGTTTTCAAGAGTTCTCCATGCATGAACCAAGTTGTATAATGAGAATTCATTCCATTAATGACTAAGTACTTATATACTATCTTAATGTGATGATACCTCCCATTGAGACTTTTTATATAAGGGCAAGGGATGAAGTTAGTATTTATTGAATGTTTGTTCGTGACCTCAACAAAGTTTATGGTTCCTTCTTTATATTCCTTCAACACTCTAAAAGTTTAAAAATGATAGAAGAAATTATTAAAAACATTGAAAGTTTAAGTCATATGTCATTATAGACTGAATTCAGAATATTAACTTTGAAAATCTTAACCACTCCTTATCCATTTGAAAACATATAACACTATAAAACAAAACATGCAACAACATAATGTTAAACTACATTAAAATTATTAAACTTTGAATTAAAAAAATTATATTTATATAGACGTTCACAACATCTATATATATTACAATCATCTTATATATTACTTATCATTCTTAACCATAAAAATTAGCATATACACATTTTTTTTATACACAAAACATAAAAATATCACAACTTTAATCTTTAAAAAAAGGTCACAAAACCAACAACAAAAAATTACCTTAAAAACAATATTATGCTTATGTCAAAAGAATCTAAAATCATAATAACAATAATACATATATGATATATAGTAAAATTCATAAAACACATAATTATAAATTAAAACATCGAAAAACACAAAATCATAAACTTTAGACCTTCTTGATAAATAAAACAACGGGAGAGGAGTAGATCGGTGAAGATGACCTTGCCAACGGTGGAAGGGCAGTGAATTGGCGAATACGATGGCGTTGGATGGTAACAATCCTTATTAGCTACTGTACGAGAAGAAAAGAAGTGAAAAAATGAGATAAAAAAAAAAAAAAAAAGAAGCAACGGCTGAACTATTGCGCCAACAATGTGAGTGTAGTTGTTGCGTGGAGAGTTGTTTATCGAGGATGGATCGATAATGGGGGTGGGTAATGACAAACAGCAGGCTACCAGAGCTAAGAAGAAGAAGAAGAAGAAGTGGAGAGTTGTTTATCGACGATGGATCGATAATGGGGGCGGGTAATGACGAACAGCAGGCTACCAGAGCTACGAATGACCGGTGAAGTAGAGAGGGGCGGCTATGTTTTGGGGGAGCGATGATATGGGAGAAAGAGATAGAGAGAGAAAGAAAAATGGAGAAATGAGGAGGAGGAAGAAGGCTAACTCGTGGATATAATCCAAATTGTCTATGTCGGGTGGGTCATGTACTCTGTATGAATAATCAATTATTTATTTATTTTTTTAAATGTACTATCCATACCGAGCTCATGACCTACCCGGTATGGATACTAAACACTATCTATACTGGGTGAGTCATGCATCCGGTATGAATATTAAAAATTATTTGTTAAAATTAAAAAAATAATTATCCATACCGGACTATTAATGCCCAAAATGGATAATCAAACTTTTTTTTTGAAAAACAAAATAAGTATTATCCATATCGAGCAATTTGTGCTCGATATGGATAATTGACTTTAAAATAAAAAAAAAATTAAGTTTTTAATGCTCAGTATGAATAATATCATATAATTTTTTTAATTAAATAATGATATCCATACTAGACCTTTAATATTCGGTATAAATAGCCTATTTTATTGTAGCATTTAAACTGACCGTGGAGATTCATTTGCTTATTTTATTTTACTTAAAATCAAAATAAAATGAGTAAGGACATTTTAGTCATTTATACGAGTTTTTATAATGATTGATTGTATTAGTTAAATAGTCAGAGGATTAATTTGATAAATTTTTAAACTTTAGGGATGATAGAAACAAAAAATAGATTCAAGAGTCGAAAATCATAGTTTACCAAAATATTAAGACCAAAATAAAATTTACCCTAATAATTCCTGTCGATAATCCATTTGGGCTTTAAAAATGGGACCGAAGCATTGGCCGGTAGAGGTTGACCCAAAATCGTGAAACAAGTTGTCAGAGGAATCAAAGTATTTTGAGTCCGAGAAAGTCAGAAGTCTGAAGAAAACAAAAAACAGTTGTTTAGAATCTAATCATTTCATATGTTGAATTTCTAACTCAGAGTTGTACACGCGTTATTCCAGAAACAATGGCTGACAAAAGCAATACAAAAGGAAATATAATAAATAATAATAGGTATTCATAAATGACAACTTGTATCAATCTCAGGTTAAGCAGATCTCATTCACTCTCTAATTATATATTTGGAGTTCCCTTATACAAATCACCACCCCTCAGCCACCCTGAAGTTTTATAAATAAACAACGATCGTATTAATTAAATTAGACTGTTGATTTTGAATATTAAATCTAATAGATCAAAGGTAGATTAGGTGATATATCATGTTAGTTTCGTAGGTCATTAACAAACAATAATAATAATAATAACACACAAAAATTAAATAAAATACAGTAACATAAAAAGTGTCAAGCCATATTTTTTAAGAAATTTAAAATGAAAATATAATAAATTTGAAACATTAATTACTAATTTAAAAATAATTAAAAATGAAAAAAAAGTAGCGCAACACGGCAACACCGCCACCTGATTAAAAATAGAATTGAGTTGGTGAAAAAGTGCCACGCAATTCATTGATAAAAGGATCTATATATACATAACACGGATATACCAATTATGGAAAAGTATTACTTATTAATCCTACCGGAAATAAATCATTGACTAAATAATTACAATAAATAATTAATATAAGAATATTTGACTAAATTACATACTATCCCTTATTATGAGTGGTTGAATATTTCTTTGACCTTAAAAAGTTAAATGTTCGAGTCATATTTTTGTTCTATTAAAACACAAGAAGTGATAAAAAGAAATATTTAACTAAATCAATCATGTTCCTACAAGATGGAATGTCGATCAAGGGTGTCAATTTTGGATGGATGTAATTAAAACAACCTTTTCTAATATAGGTTTGTATTTAGAATCAAGACAAAAATATGCATTATGTTCTATGAAGTATCCGACAAATCTATAAGGCTAAGAGTGAGGTTCAAGTTTGTATGAGGCATAAGAGCATCTCAAATGTAAGCATGAATTATAGAAAAATGAAGTGTCACATCAGATCAATTGATAGAGGGTTAAAATTAACCTCTCCAATGCAAACTTCCATAACCACTATCAAGCTGACATGATAAAAAAGAAAATAGAGACTATTAACCTCAATGTCTATTTCTAGAGGGTCTCTTGGATAGTCATGTCAGCAATAAATGATGAAAACTTCCATCAAATAATAATTTATGGTAATTTACTTTAATGATATATTATTGTTTGACTATTTATTATTGAAATGAATAAAATAGCATTGGAGAACCCTTTTAGACTTGAGTGTTTATCAATCCATATTTATGTCATATAGGATATACATTTCTTTGACATTGATGATATGCTCATTTTTTTTAAATGGCAATCCATATTTGCATTGGAGATGCTCTAATGATATAAACAAGGATAACAAAGACATCCGAACAATCTTCCTTTTAATAGATGGATTGTAGGTTTGTCGAAAATTTTAGCATAAGAAGAGTGAGATTGTAACATTTATGTGTTGATTGATAAGATATGTGGCAGTTTGAACCACAAGAGACCAATGTTTTAATGGCAAGGATGTATGACTGAGAGTTAAGGGACAACCAGAAAGCTGTAAGGTTATGGCTTGTTTGTAATAATGAATTGATTATATACAAATAATTAATACTAAGTATTAATTATGAAAAAAGTCAATAAATTTACTGACTCATAATATTAGAAATGATATTATCAAACAATAACATTAAATTGTTAATGATTAAATGCACTTTTAAATTTTTTTTCCAAAAGGTAGACTAATTAGCCTTTTGTATATTATGATAAAATTGGAAATGTGTGTTAATTTTAGAATGATAGATTTGGAAGAAAATTTTTAAATGTAATTCATTGATTTAGAATTAAGTGAAGAGTTAGGAAATCTTTTTTTTTTTTTTTCCAATTGTTTTTGGATAACTTTAAGTTGTTTGATCACTTAAAAAACAAACAAAACAACTTAAAAATTTGGTTTAGATTCGTTAATTGTTAAGTGGGAAAAATAAACAACTTCTTAGACTTCAAAAGTATAATTTTGAAATTTCTTTTATAACAAGGTTGTAAAAAAAAATAAAGGAAAAAGAAAAGTATAATTACATTTATTATAGCACAGTTAAAAAAAAATACAATAAATTATATTTTTAGGCACTTCAAAAGTATTTATAAAAAAACACATATATTAAAATGCTTCATTCAAAGTCACTCCTAAAAACATCTTTGATGAACTTTTGAGCTTGTGACTAGTTGTTAGCTAAAACAAATAGATATATTAAATGAAAAAAAAAAAATTAAAACGCAACAAACCACTATTTTATTATAATAAGCAAATTACAAATTAGCTATTAGGTTTGAAACTATTGAGAAACGAGTAAATTTTATAAGTTCATTATAATTTGGTTTTCTATCATTAGTCAACTTTAACACCTTTATGGACACTTTTATCCTTTTATCCTTACTTTTATATTTTACTTTAAAATAAATTTTAAAAACTAAAAAAATAATATATATTCATCATCCATCTCGATTGTGGAGAGTTTTCATAAAATGAAAATAAAATTTGTCAAGTAAAAAAATTGCAAAAAAAAATTAAGAACAGAAAAAAAAAAAAAAAAAAAAAAGATGGAGACCTAGATCTCCATCTTCATGAATGAGTTGCTAATTTCCATCATGGATGATAGAGATCGATAATAGAAAACCCAAAAATGGGTTTCCATTATTAGAAACCCATTTAGGTTTCCATCGTTGGAGACGATTGAATTTTTTGGTTTTTGGATTTCTAGCTAGAAACCTATTTATGGGTTTCCATCATTGGAATTTGAGACGTAGAAATAATTTCCATCTAGCTTTTGCCCTATGACTGGAAACCCAAACATGCCTCTCTCTTGAGGTTGCCAGTATAATTTCATCATTAACAACAACCTAAAACTTCATCTTCATCATGAAAATCAACCCCACATATTCTCCAAGCAACATCAACCTAGATCTTCATCTTCAACATCAAGCCAACCCATACCTTCATCATCAATAGCAACCGAAATCTTTCTTGCATCAAAATCATTAAAAAAGACAACCAAATCACCATATGAGCTTTTAGATTTTCTACATCTTAACATATTGTGGTGGATGAGTTTGATTTTGTTTGTTTGATTTTGGGTTTGATTTTGTTTCATGGTTAGTTTCATCTTTCGGGTGGATGGAGATCCAATTTACAAATTAGATCTCCATTATCCATCCATCAGATAGATCTTTTTTCTTTTTTGTAATTCGAAATTATGTTTATACATACATATATATATATATATATATATTGATCTCCACCATCTATCAAGAGTGATGAACGGTTAAAATCCATCTTTTTTAATTTATTATTATTTTTTTCTTTTTTAAATAAATTTATTTTTAATTCTATTTTTCATTCAATTAAGGATATTATGGTCTTTGCATCACTTTGTCCATGTTAACTGTTAACTTCAATAATTTATAGGTAACAAGGGATAGCCAACTTGTAATAAATTTATTAAGTTTAATCCCATTTATCAATAGTTTCAAATCAGGCAGTTAATTTATAGTATGCTTCGCAAATAATTCCACAACAAGTTGGATCAGCATATAATTCAAATTTGACATTGCTCGTACAAGAACTTTTATCCAAAGCTTCAAATTAATTAATCAAAGATAAATGGAGCATGGAATAACAAAAGGTGTGAACGCAATGGATTCCTTGTTGGATAAAATTGATTTAAAATTAAGACAAAACAGACAAGACAATAGTAAGTACACTTGTTTTGCTAATGTTGATGAGCAATTAACTAAAATTATAAATATTAAGTGTGAGCCAGAGAGGATTGGTTAAAGATGAATCGACTAGCTCATCCTTACATTACTAATCTCATTAATTTGTAATTAAAAGTACCATTGCATCAACACCTTCATCAAACTTGGATTTAGTAATTCAATTAAACTAATTAATCATGTAAACTGGATTCTCAGGTCTCACCAATCAATGTGTGAATACAATTGATTCTTCCAGGAAACTAAATAAATTAAAAACCAAGAAAGAGACATGGAAGAGGGGAACAAAATTATTATGATTATTTGGATTATAAGAGATGTACTTTATTGCATAGAATAATTAACATTCGTCCCTAAGTTCTTAGAATACTTTACTCATTTATGACATTGCGTAGGATATAAAATATTTGTTATCTGATATGGTTGGCTTTGATTCTTTTATAATCTTTTCTCGGTTTCTAGTCTGCATCTCTTGAAATGAGAAACATATTAAAATTCGGATCCCTTGATTGTGAAAGTAGAGTTATTATTTGGATTCTTTTATGAATTATGAGAGTGATAATGTCATAACATCATTTTGTCAGTTCAGTAATTCATAGGTCCTTGTCTAGGAAGATGATGTTGGCTTTAGACACTATCTTTATGGAGTTACTTCTGCCCTAAACAATAAAAAAAAATAAACACTTATATTTTAAGAAAAAGGTTATGGTGGTCAACTGATTTATAAGAATCCAGTTGATTATAAGATGATATTCAAATAATTTATAGTTACAAATTAATTGATCATATTGGATAATAAATTTGAACTAACTTTTGAATATTGAAGCATTATTTATGTTTAACGGTGTCACTTTGAATCCAACGGGATTTCCATAATATTTTTAATAAGGAATTGGAATATTATTACCACAAAACTCATCCTGTTTGCTGCTATATACTAATACTAATTGAAGTAGTGAAAAATCCTTTATGATTGGTGTGAAAAGGGATCTGATTTCTAGACTTCTTGCAGATTTTTAAGACATCTAATCAAATAACTTACTTTTAGTTTTTTGAACTATTACAATAGATATTCTGGAGATGAGAGGATATCTTTAGTTTATAATCTCTAGGATGTAAGTATGAGATGCTTATCAATAAGTCAACCTTACCTTATCTTGTCTAAAAACTTATCCAAGGATAAAAGAGTTCCAGTTTTTACATACATGCTTCCTTTTGATCTTATGATAAGATGTTTTTATCAGCAAATATTTTTGCATGTTTGATGAACTTAGTTACTTATTAAGTTGCCGTTTTTAACATTTGGACTGCCCAATGATAAATTGTTCATACTTGATGTTCAGAATCAAGCCAACATGCCCAAGTTTTACTCAGTCATTGCCTACATATGCTGCCCATATCTCAAACTTGCTTTCCAGTCTTCATTTGTTAATAAACTATAATCTATAAGCCTAAGCAATAAAAAATATTGCTGCCAGTTATCAAATTTGGAATTGTTTTATGATACTTCATAGATAAATGAATATAATTAATAAGTGAAAGTTGAAGCATTGATTTATCAAATAATTGCTAGTATTTCTGGAAAATAAATTCTATTAATTACATTGGGAAATGGTATTGATAAGTTGCTGGGAGAAAAAAAAAAAAAAAAACTGATGAAGTAGTACTGATCCAGATTCCAGAAACTTTGGTATAATAAACCCAAAAATGATGAAAGCAATGACGCATGAAACATTGATTTCAAATTATTAATGTATATAAAATATTCACCTTACATCCGCCATGACCTCTCCCAGATGTAAGTAACAAAAGATTTTATATTTTAACATCAATTGATGAGTTAATAAATATCAATATCTTCTACTTCAAGTTGTTTGATCATGTTTAGGTGGATAAATAACTAAATCATGAAGTAAATCTTTGCTAATTCTAATATCATTATCTTTTATTGGTTGCCCGGCTGTGTACTATATGTTAATTATATTTTCTTTGATCGATAAAAAGAAAGAATTAGGATCAGCAACACATCTCCTACTCACCTCCTCATCCTTCTTGGTGGTTGGGTTTATTAACGTCAAAAATCAATCAACTCCCAATTAATTCATTTTGAATGTAAGTGATGAAGGAACGAGTGCAATAATGATGTAATAACAAAAAAATAAAGATGCAAAAATAGTAAATAAGCATGGCTAAAATATTTTTAACTTGGTTCGGTTATATATAATGAAGTTTACGTTCGTAATTATGTTATCACTCAAAGAAGAAGACAAAAAATTAAAACTTCGACCAAACTCAAAAGATGAAAGATCTGCCCTTGGTTTGTGTGAAGGAGACTCCTTGTTTATGTATAATTAAGACAGTAAATTATAAGAAAGATTCATTTCCTATTTTACATCAAATTACATTAAGTATATTATATTCAAATCAAAATATATTTCTAGAAGTTTCCCATTTGAAGTGATTGTCTGCCATATATGTAATTCTTTTAACCTCAAAAATTTTGTCGCAGTAAGAAATATCGCCAGCTGCCATTTAGAGGGAATTCGAGTTGCATCATTTGTGAGCTACCTGGTGCCAGCCGCTCTGCTATTCAATACTTAGAGCAATGGGCTTCGTGTATTTCTTACTGACATTGTACATGCCGGCGTGGCACTGTCTTGTGGACTTCATACTGTTTTACCTTTTCTGGGCTTCTAGGTTGTTTGGTCTGTTTTATCTCGTATTGGTTCTCATTGGACTCAAAGCCCAAGTACTATTTTTGGTACAATGGGTTCAAACCCCATCAAATATTTTGTAAACATATATGATAAGTTTTCAATAGATTCTAACAAATTTATAGATTTCTTTTGGTGGTAAAAGTAAATATTCAAACGATAGAATTAATATTAGTTTCTCTATATTTTGATATGCTTTTAATCAATTTTTGGTGAGCGTAAAAAGAAAGTGAAAAGAAAAACAAAATTTTCAAGCAGTCCAATCCACACGATTTTTTGTGTTGTTTGTGTGATAATTGATTGATTGATTTATTTATTTTTAAAGGTTGATATAAGTTCATGGATCAGCTAGGATCAAGCAAGATTCGACTTTGGGACACAGCTCGAGGAGTAGCTCCCATACGGGAAAGGAGTAACCCACACATAGATGGGGGGAGGCTCACATAAGGTGGGGGAGAAACCTACACAACTTATTTTTACCATATAATTAAGAAATGATATGATGAATAACATAATAAGAGCAATCATTTAGGTTCCTTTTGTTAGAAAATGTTTATTCAATGATTATTACGTATAATTATAAAAGAGGTATTAAAAAGATATGATTGATCTAGTGGTATGACTCTGGTGTTTAAGTCATTGGGATTGTGAGCATGGCCCAAGTCTGCTGAATTTTCTATCGCCATAACATATTAACATTGGTAGGTTGCCAGGTACATGGGTATTAATTCCATTAATTTCCAAATGAAATCTCGTAATGAGTTTCATGGGCTATCCATGGACCAGATGACTGCCTCAGCATCTCAATTTCTCTCCAGTCACAGGCTTGCTTTGGGCCCTGTCGCTGGCAGGAGAGACAATTTGGGGCCAGTCCTTTCTATTTCTTAGCACTACTTTATTTGTGCCTGAAATAAACGTTTAAACATTTTGATCATATGTCATTACAGTCATATTTTGAGTGCAAAATATTTTGTAAAATATAATTGAGCATTGTTAATTTATAATTGAAGTGCTCATTTCCTCACTGCACATTTATATTATTAACCAAACAAAATTTCTCTTTTTAGTTAATTTAAATAAATAAAGTCATTGGAGTTTTCTAAGAATAATAAACGAACTTGAAATTATAAGTTCACTAGAAAACAATAATTTGTATAAATTCAACCGACACCAGCAGTATAATTTCTAAGTAATTCTCAAATAACTCTTTTATATATTTTTTAATTAAAAAAAAAAAGACTCTTTTATATGTCACTCTATATCTACGATATGGATGGTCTATAGATCGGATTTTTTTTTTTTTTTAAATTGTTTTTACTGAAAATCCAACCTAATAGTACTAAAATAGTATTGAGTTTGTAAACTAGCACTAAAAATCAATCTTAGTTTCAGTGATACCTTCAAAAGTGAATTACCATGATTAACCTTCAATGAAAAGTTTTGACTCTCCATTATTCTCCATCATTCTCCACTTTCTAATTTTTTTTCAGACATTAATTTTACTAAACAGTAGAAGATTTGAAGGTTGATCTTCCTCACTATCTCATAACATCAAGAAGCATCATTTTTATTGAAACTCAATTGCTCTAATAAGTTGTTTGTGGAGCTTTCTCCGAATATCTTTAGAGAAGGGAGGTCAATGTACTAATCATTTTGAAGAAATTTTCCATTAATAATTTGCATGTCGTAGTTTTATAATTTTAATTTTATGTTGAGATATTTGGGTTTTGAAGTATAAATAACTCATAGTTTTATATCTAAATTAGGAGTGATTATTTTGCGATAAAATCATTTTGCAAAAGTAAATGTGCAATTAGTTTGTGGCTTGAGAACTATTTACATGAATTGTTTATGCGAACTAGTTATACGAATTGTTTACGTGAGCTATTGATTTGAAATAGACATTAATTTTTCATCATGGTCACTGCATTTTCTTCACCGTCCATGCTCTGTCGTCGAGCGAACCAATTCGTAGAGGCTATTCTTGGGTGTTTTGAAAACTAATGAAGAAAGTTTGATTGCCTATTTTAAAACAAGGGCAATTTTATCTTTTAATTTACAAAAAGATGGATGATGCTATTTAAAGTCATTGTGATTTTCTAGTGTCATTTTACAAACTCATCCATAGTTTAGTCTCATATAAAAAAGACCTCATTATCTTTCATTGTAGTGGATCTCAATCATATGTTTCATTTAGAATTTAATTTTTTAATTTGTTTTAAATTTATTTTTTTAATAACATATAAAAAAAAAAAAAAAAAAAGACCGATTGATGCATATACTTGTTAACTTTAATCAAGTTTTACTTTTAGTTTTAAATAAACAAACCCTAGAGGTAAGTTGTGTGCAATTACTTTTATGAATTTTACTCACATGAGACTCCATTTCTATCAATGAAACATAACATCAATGTATGACATTGACATTCACCAAACTTTAACTCGAATACAAACTAATATTCAACTTGACAACACAACAAAAGGCCAATATCCCAATAGTTTGTTTGGAATGGCAAGTAACGTTTTGAGAACATGACTATACAAAATACCGAAGAATGGTTTTGATGTTTCACATAAAATATAAATTTTTAATGACAAGAAACATGCATGATAATATGATGAGAACATATATAGCCACCAAATGATAACTTTGTAAATGATTTATATACAGAGGCGGACCTAGCTTTGGGCTAGGAGAGATACTTGCCCCCTTGAAACTTTTTGAAAATTTATTAAGTTTATGATGTTTGTCATTATATGTTTAAATGTATAAAAATAAATGCTAAGATCTATCATTAACATTGAATGGTGATGTCAGAGAGGGGTTTACCTTTATTTGTTGTTGCCCACCATATCCACAGTTTAATCCCACCAAAACAGGTTTTACTCATTTTTTAAGTCATTAAATATACAAATGAAACGTTACATGCTATCACAAACATAGCAAGAAACTATTTTTATTTCGCTAATTATTATACTCATTTCGAATTTTTTTTTCATAAACACAATTATTGAGAATAAAATATATAATATTGTTTAATCTTAATAGGTCTTGTTTTGCTCATGATTATTGGTGTGTGAATTATTTTTCTTTTAAATAAACTATTTTATATGATAAGTTCACAAATAAAAAACTCAAATTATAATTGCTTTTATCTCTAATTTTATTTTATTTTACTTTATTATAAATAAACATACATTTATTAGATAAAACATTACAAGTGTAGCTTGATTAGTAACTTTTATAATAAATATATATAATATATATTTATTTACAATCTGAATAATAATTTCATCATAAAAAAAGGACACACATACCCAAATTATTATTATTTTTTTTAGTAATATGAAATTTGAACTTCTCTCACTAAGAAGGAGGAAGCTAATACATAATTAACTCACAATTAGTATGCTTTTGTTTTTATGCATGTATCAAAAATATTATTTTTAAGAAATTTAGATTACTATCTTGTAGAGGGTAAAACAATATATCTTCTTTTGGTTATATATTTTAACTATTGTTATTTCATATAAGGTCCTTTTAGCAATTGAAGTAAACATTGCAAAAAAAAAAAAAAAATAATAATAATAATAATATAGCTTAGTTTCTTAATGTAAAACCTTGAATTTTTATTGAGGGAAGAATTGAAAAATTTTATAAAAATTTTATAAAAGTGCAAGGGTCAAAAAGTTAGATTTTTAGAGTTTAGTTTAAAAATCGTAATTTGTGAATAGTTGAGGGGGCGAATGAAAATTTGGCCGGATTATAAATTCTTTTTCAACCTCCGACATGTCTCTCTCTCTCCTCCATTTTTTTTTTCCAGCAGCCCTTACCCGCAACCCTAACTTTGACACCTCGTTCTGGCCTCGTTCGAGCTCCGTTTTAGTCAAATTTGGTACCGTTGGAAAGCTTGTGCGACGTAGATTCCATAGGTACCAATTTCATCAATTTTTATCACCGTTTGGGTCTCCGATTTTGTAGAAGAAGTTCTGCCATTAACCAACTTTGATTTTCTTAGATCTCGGCGAAACCAAGCGATTTTGACTCCGGTTAACCTCATTTTTGTGACGAGCGTGTCGAGGACAACAAAACTCACCTGGGTGCACCTCCCACCACCATGGTCGCCGGAATCCGCCGTCGGAAAGTCGCCGTCGGCCACCGCGTACGGCGGGAGTAAGTTCCTCGACCTCCCGAACTCGAAATTTAACTCCGGACGTGTCTACCAACTCGTTTTTAAGTGTAGAATCCATTTTTAGGGATATTTCTCCCTTAGGACAGCCGTATTAAAACTTCTTTATATTTCGCTACTTTGTAGATTTGGTTTGAGACGACGATAATTACCTTGAGAATCAAGATTTCAGAGAAATAATTAGCCCATATTGAGGTAGGGGCTCAACCCTAATCTTTTAGAAATTTTTATGTTAAAGTTGATGTTTAATTGAATTTTTATAATCTTGAAAGTATAGTAATTAATTGTGGATTGATGTGGAAAAATATTGTGGATTGCTGTGGAAATATATCATGGATTGCTTTGGAAAAATATTGTGGATTGATGTGGAAAAATATTGTGGATTGATGTGGAAAAATATTGTGGATTGCTGTGGAAATATATCATGGATTGCTTTGGAAAAATATTGTGGATTGATGTGGAAATATATTGTGGATTGCTTTGAAAATATATTGTGGTTTATTATAGGTTTGCAAAAGTTTTGGTTTACCAAATTAGTAGTTATTATGCTGCCGAAATTTTTTTTTATAAAAGAAGGGTTTTCAAAATATCGATTTCTATATATATGTTGTATTGATTGTTTGATGCATTTATTTAAACTGTTTTGTAACTTGAATGAGGTAAAGATCCACCGTCCTAGTCATTATGTGAGGCTATCATGAACTATTTGTATTATACGACTTTATGTCGGGGTCACTGCGTAGGGTATTACTGCGCAGGGTATTTTCTGGTATGGTTACCAGGGTCACGGTGTGCCAAACGTTGTTTTCTTATTCAAAATAATTTATTGAAATTATAGGCCACTGGGTATATGACTAGGGGACGGGATCCACCTCGATTTGGAAAAATGCTATAACTTTACTAAAAAATTTAGATGTTTTATTTCTATTTTATTTCTACCTTGGAAGCATATATATATATATATATTTTATGAAATGATTTATGAGATTTTTTTTTAGACAGTCGATTATGCAGGATTTTAACCATGATTTTAGAAAATGATTTTTGAAACCATATCGGGATTTAAATCCTATTGAGCATTTGCTCACCCTCCCTTTGTTTCTCTCCCTCC
This sequence comes from Litchi chinensis, assembly GCA_019925255.1. Taxonomy (NCBI): domain Eukaryota; kingdom Viridiplantae; phylum Streptophyta; class Magnoliopsida; order Sapindales; family Sapindaceae; genus Litchi; species Litchi chinensis. Next base: position 20,427,118 of record CM034468.1, read on the forward strand.
AGGAAATGTACAAGGTGATTTAGGTGACCACCTGATGGAGTAGGTAGATGATCAAAGAAATCGAGTGTTTGTCTTGTGGTGTATTTATTTAGTTAGTTATTTCTTTTTCCCATTTGAATATTTATGGATGAATGTTTTGAGCCCAAATTGAGAGGATTCTTATTAATGTATCTAAAGCTTTGTATTCTAGACACTAGAGTTGAGGATTTTATTTGAAAATCTAAGTAGATGTAAAAGCTTAAATGTGATAAGCTGATTGCATGACTAAGTGTTCATAA